>CM019694.1:23281514-23881514 GCA_009760885.1 Achatina immaculata
CCTCAGCTCATTAACGATGGTTCTGATAATATGGATTATAAACGACATCGATCGTTCGCATGTTCCTCAGATGAACCCATACATCTCAGACACACAAGTTTAAATGGCTTTTGAGTCAACTTTTGAAAGTGGTAGATCTGACGACAACGATAAATTTGATCTCCTTTTGGAATAAATTTGAGTGTTGAAGACAATATGCAGCAATTATAATTTCAATTTCTAGCAGACTTGAGAGCATCCTGCTGGGATTTATATGACTGCAGGCAGTTAGACTAATTTTGTTGTTATTGTTGTTGTTGTGGGTTTCTTGTATGTATTACCTGCTGACCATTTCCTGTCCTGAGTAGGATAGTTACTTTAATAGTTCAGGTGTTACTACGGGCTCACCAACTTTACTCTTCTTTTGTTTTTAAATGATAACTATTGTATATAGTTTTGTATCGTATAGACATTTTAACCATTTTGGATGTTACTGTTTTTTTTCTTTCACACTAAATCTGCAAATTTGTTGTTGTTGATGGGGGAGGATTAACAGTATATCTGACAGACATAGTGTCCATTCTTAAATATGTGAACTAAGTGAGCTTCTGAGTGGCTATTTAGATTTTGGTCATGCTAGTGGACGGCCCTGGACCTATTATTCTCATATGCAGGATTATTTCGCAGGAGAACTTTGTTAAGATTGGAAGTTTCGAAAGTGCGAGAGAGTCTGTGAGATGTCTGAGTTTTCGTACTGTGAAGATGTAGTCATAATCTATATGTTGTACATGCAGTCGATCTTAAAGTGAATGTATCGTCATCATTCAGTTTACATTTCATGTTATTTGATAGATCCACTTGATGTTTTATGGACCCACATGGAAGTGTTATCTCCGCTTCGTCCTAAATAGTTTTATATGTATCTTGACGGCCTTCACCATCACTGATTTATCATCATCCTGAGCCATTTAATATTGACGTTATTTGATGAACGGCCTTGGCAAATCTCTATAGGTTCTGACCGTACAATGGACTGTGAGATGTCCAACCAGGGAGCCTGACAAGAGACTATCTTTCAGGAACTACGTTGTTGTTGCGGTCACCCATATTGTTAAGATTAAAATTGTCTCATACAAAGCACTTACTTCGACTGAGGCCGTGATATTGCCTCACGTGACTTAATCCTTACTGCCCTGTCTGTCACAACACTTTACCTATAGCCACTTGGAGAGTAGATATTATTTTGTGCGTCCTCATTGGAAATCGCTTTCTCTTGTCTCCTAAACTAGCTTGATCGACAAACCTCATCAGTTTTAACTCACGTGTGTGCTTGTATTTGACATGTTATCTTTTGCCAAGCAGAAACAAAAGTGCAGATGAAGCGTTTGCGCAATTACTTGTTTCAGTTTGAAAGCCTTTTCTACTCTTTTGTTAGTTTTCATTTCGCATTTCCTTTACACGACAGCAAATGGAGTGAGATAGTGATATATTGAAATGAGCATTACTATGATCATTATTTGTAGTATTAACTTAAATGTACCAGAGAGATTTAGAAAGACTTTGTTCAGTGATGTAGACGAAAGTTAGACAGTTCATACGAGGTGTATGAACTGTCTAACATGCTCGGAATAAGGTACAACGGATTATTTGTGGACAACTTTTTTGGTTTGTTTCTCAACAAGCAATTTGATGCACTTAGTCCAGCGATTCTGGAGCATACGAATCTCTTCTTTGTAAAAGTCAGCATCTTATGCCTGTAGAAAGTGATCTACAGCATGAATGACGTCATCATCTGAACCAACTTGCGACCACTGAACTCATTTTTTAGTTTGTTAAACAGGTAATTGTCTGAATGGGCCAAATCTGGGGAATAAGGAGGATGCTCAAGAAGCTGGAAGCTGCATTCATGAATGGCAGCCATTGCCACTGCCGACTTCTGAACTGGAGCATTGTCTTGATGAAAGATGACTCCTCTCGTCAATTGCTCTCGACGCTTTTCCTTCAGTTTAACCCACACTTTCTTCACAAGATTAGCGTAATAGGCCCCTTGACCGTTCTGCCCTTTTGATCTACCAATACCACACTTTCTGAATCCCATCTGATGAAAGCCATCACTTTGCCTGCAGATAGAGCCACCCTTGCTTTCTTTGGAGGTGGGGTTGCATGATTTTTCCACTGCTTGGACTGTTCTTTGGTTTCTGGTTGAAAATAATGAACCCAAGTCTCATCCATAGTCACCAGTTGCTGAAGAAACTTTTCAGGATATGCATAAAAATAGCCAAGATTGTCTCCTGACATGTTAAGAAACTGTCGTTTGTGATCAACTCCAAGAGGTTTCAGGACTCATCGAGCAGAGACACTTGTCATTTGAAGATCATTGTGAATAATGGCATGAATACAGTCCTAGGAGATGCCCAACTCAGTAGCAATGTACCGCTCAGTTATTCGTCGATCCTCAATTATCATGTCATGGATTGTGCCGGTGGTTTCATCTGTGGTTACCGTTCTTGATCTTCTTGAACGGGGATCATCTTCCAGACTCTCCCTTCCATGTTTGAATTGAGCTGGCCATTTCTTCACTGTGCTGTAAAGAAGGGGCACTCTCCCCTAGAGTCTCTACCATATCCTCATGGATCTCCTTCGATGATAAGCCCTTGATGCAGAGGCAGCGAATGACCGCTCGATGAGAAATTGTATCCATTTTCTCAATTTCTGCCACCCCTTACCAATTCAGTAGCCTGTAAAAATAATTGGTTGCAGTTAATTTCTTTAAACTTGGTGCTTAATCTTATATTAACCTTATCTACTAATGTACCTAATATCAACTGTGTGTTTCAAGTATTTGTACCTTATGCCGAGAACTTAGCAACCATCTCTCTTAGAGCATGGGACAACAGAACAGAAGAGCATAAAACACGATAGTGCACAGGTCACTGTAAAAGTGGGTAACATTTGAAAAGACAGGATAAAAAGAACATATTGCAGGACAAGATAAAACTGGAGAAATGTGTTGCAGAGCACTATAAAAACTAGAATACATAGCACAAACAGTGACTACACTACAGGTCAGCAAAATAAATGGATATCACATTACAGATTAGCACGCTGATGTGATGTGACATTTTTTTCTGTAAGATATATTATACTAAGTGTCACAAATGATAATGATAACGAAGATGATCAGAATAAAGATGACAAATTTTTAACGTATTTGTCAACGCTGATTCTTGAAAATCACGAAGTGCTGCATTATACTTGTAAATTTATGTTTCTTGTGTAAAGCTGTATCACTTGATTATTCATCTTGAAAGCTTAAAAACCTACGACAATATGAATAGTATCAATATATCAGTTCTAAGAGGCTTTGTGACAATGTTCTTCTTATACATCAATTCTAATAGGTTTTGTAACAATGTAGTTATTATACATCAGTTCTATGAGGCTTTGTGACAATGTTCTTCTTATATATCAGTTCTAAAAGGCTTTGTGACAAAATTGTTTTTAATCATTTCTAAGAGATAATGTAATAGAATTCTTTTGTATTGCATCAGTTCTAAGATACTTTGTGACACAGTTCCTATAAGGAAGGTAATTCATTCCTACGTTCAGATATTTTTAGAAATCACAATCTTATTTTTTTACGTCATGTCTCCAAAAAAAGAAACAGCTGATTTAATTTATATTAAAGTACTTTCATCCTCATAAGAGTTAGCAAATATTGCTTTTGTATGAATACATTCACTCAGTGCTATTTTTTGTATGAATAAATTCACACAGTGCTGTTTTTTGTATGAATAAATTCACTCAGTGCTGTTTTTTGTATGAATAAATTCACTCAGTGCTAGTTTTTTGTATGAATAAATTCACTCAGTGCTGTTTTTTGTGTGAATAAATTCACTCAGTGCTTTTTTTTAATGAATAAATTCACTCAGTGCTGTTTTTTGGGCACCCAAATTTTTGTTTGCTTTTTTTCTACCACAACTTTTATTTATGCAGTAACAATTTTGTTGATGCAGACGCGAAGGTGGAAAAACTGAAGCTGAACTGTTATCAGGTGATGAATATCAAGAAATATTGAGATATGTATTTATGTGTGAGTGTGTGTGTGGGGGGTGGAAAAGGGGATATGAAACCGATTACAAATGGACTTCAAATGTCTACAGTTGTACAATATAGAGGCCTAAGTATTTTAAACACTTATTCTTATTTCTGTGTATAGACTTACATAAGAATATACGTGTCCTCGCACGCTGACACTCACACACACGCGCGAGCACACACATATGCACACACATACACACACATACGCACACACATTCCTCGCTTTCGGATGCCAGGTTTCGTTCTGATTGCGGCACTGGAAATCGAATTTCATAGCCTGTAAAAATAATTGGTTGCAGTTAATTTCTTTAAACTTGGTGCTTAATCTTATATTAACCTTATCTACAATGTACCTAATATCAACTGTGTGTTTCAAGTATTTGTACCTTATGCCGAGAACTTAGCAACCATCTCTCTTAGAGCATGGGACAACAGAACAGAAGAGCATAAAACACGATAGTGCACAGGTCACTGTAAAAGTGGGTAACATTTGAAAAGACAGGATAAAAAGAACATATTGCAGGACAAGATAAAACTGGAGAAATGTGTTGCAGAGCACTATAAAAACTAGAATACATAGCACAAACAGTGACTACACTACAGGTCAGCAAAATAAATGGATATCACATTACAGATTAGCACGCTGATGTGATGTGACATTTTTTTCAGTAAGATATATTATACTAAGTGTCACAAATGATAATGATAACGAAGATGATCAGAATAAAGATGACAAATTTTTAACGTATTTGTCAACGCTGATTCTTGAAAATCACGAAGTGCTGCATTATACTTGTAAATTTATGTTTCTTGTGTAAAGCTGTATCACTTGATTATTCATCTTGAAAGCTTAAAAACCTACGACAATATGAATAGTATCAATATATCAGTTCTAAGAGGCTTTGTGACAATGTTCTTCTTATACATCAATTCTAATAGGTTTTGTAACAATGTAGTTATTATACATCAGTTCTATGAGGCTTTGTGACAATGTTCTTCTTATATATCAGTTCTAAAAGGCTTTGTGACAAAATTGTTTTTAATCATTTCTAAGAGATAATGTAATAGAATTCTTTTGTATTGCATCAGTTCTAAGATACTTTGTGACACAGTTCCTATAAGGAAGGTAATTCATTCCTACGTTCAGATATTTTTAGAAATCACAATCTTATTTTTTTACGTCATGTCTCCAAAAAAAGAAACAGCTGATTTAATTTATATTAAAGTACTTTCATCCTCATAAGAGTTAGCAAATATTGCTTTTGTATGAATACATTCACTCAGTGCTATTTTTTGTATGAATAAATTCACACAGTGCTGTTTTTTGTATGAATAAATTCACTCAGTGCTGTTTTTTGTATGAATAAATTCACTCAGTGCTAGTTTTTTGTATGAATAAATTCACTCAGTGCTGTTTTTTGTGTGAATAAATTCACTCAGTGCTTTTTTTTAATGAATAAATTCACTCAGTGCTGTTTTTTGGGCACCCAAATTTTTGTTTGCTTTTTTTCTACCACAACTTTTATTTATGCAGTAACAATTTTGTTGATGCAGACGCGAAGGTGGAAAAACTGAAGCTGAACTGTTATCAGGTGATGAATATCAAGAAATATTGAGATATGTATTTATGTGTGAGTGTGTGTGTGGGGGGTGGAAAAGGGGATATGAAACCGATTACAAATGGACTTCAAATGTCTACAGTTGTACAATATAGAGGCCTAAGTATTTTAAACACTTATTCTTATTTCTGTGTATAGACTTACATAAGAATATACGTGTCCTCGCACGCTGACACTCACACACACGCGCGAGCACACACATATGCACACACATACACACACATACGCACACACATTCCTCGCTTTCGGATGCCAGGTTTCGTTCTGATTGCGGCACTGGAAATCGAATTTCATAGCCTGAGTAAACAGTACTTAACTGTCAAGAGACACTCGTAACACATGACCGAGAGTGCTCTTATTAACTGTCAAGAGACACTCGTAACACATGACCGAGAGTGCTCTTATTAACTATCAAGAGACACTCGTAACACATGACAGAGAGTGCTCTTATTAACTGTCAAGAGACACTCGTAACACATGACCGAGAGTGCTCTTATTAACTGTCAAGAGACACTCGTAACACATGACCGAGAGTGCTCTTATTAACTGTCAAGAGACACTCGTAACACATGACCGAGAGTGCTCTTATATTTTGTACACTACATTTTAAATTACTTATTTTTTGGGTTAGGGGGCAATGGAGACTATGTACGTACGTATAAATGTTACACTGCAATTGTGTACACCATTCTTACCCTACATGTAAGAATGTCAGTATTATTTTACAACTACCAGTTCAGTCAAACATTGTTGATTACCAACAGCGCATAAAGTTCAGTATTAAAACGGTGTGCCTTTATCTATAGAGAAATCTATATTAGATACCACCTACAGGTGTACTTTAAACACGTTAAATTACATACCACCTACAGGTGGGTTTTAAACAAGTCTTTATTAGATACGACCTACAGGTGGGTTTTAAACAAGTCTTTATTATATACCACCTACATGTGGATTTTAAACAAGTCATTATTAGATACCACCTACAGGTGGGTTTTAAACAAGTCTTTATTAGATATCACCTACAGGTGTACTTTAAACAAGTTAAATTACATTACACATACAGTTGGATTTTAAACAAGTCATTATTAGATACCACCTACAGGTGTACTTTAAACAAATTAAATTACATACCACCTACAGATGGGTTTTAAACAAGTCTTTATTAGATACCACCTACAGGTGGGTTTTAAACAAGTCATTATTAGATACTACCTACAGGTGGGTTTTAAACAAGTCTATATTAGATACCACCTACAGGTGGGTTTCAAACAAGTCTATATTAGATACCACCTACAGGTGGGTTTTAAACAAGTCATTATTAGATACCACCTACAGGTGGGTTTTAAACAAGTCATTATTAGATACCACCTACAGGTGGGTTTCAAACAAGTCTATATTAGATACCACCTACAGGTGGGTTTCAAACAAGTCTATATTAGATACCACCTACAGGTGGGTTTTAAACAAGTCTATATTAGATACCACCTACAGGTGGGTTTTAAACAAGTCATTATTAGATACCACCTACAGATGGGTTTCAAACAAGTCTATATTAGATACCACCTACAGGTGGGTTTTAAACAAGTCATTATTAGATACCACCTACAGATGGGTTTTAAACAAGTCTATATTAGATACCACCTACAGGTGGGTTTTAAACATGTCTATAATAGATAAAAGGGATGGCGACTGCAGTAAAACTGGTTTACGTAATAAAGTTGGATAGAGGTGTATGGTGTAGTTTTACAAAGTGGCAGAGGGAGTGAGTAAAGTGAGAAGAAACGAATAGAAAGTATGAGAATGTATAAATGAAAAACATACAACATCCGATATTTCGCCATGAGCCTCTCTCGAGAATTACATGCACAACGAGACAAAAACAAATAACTAAATGAAGAACCTATCTTAATATGGCCTCCCACAGAAGTAGGAAACAGAAATGCGTGTCTTAGAAGATGCATATGGACCACGCGGGCCACACAAAAGATAAGCCGATACAACCAATCGTAAAGAAGAAGTGAAGAGAGAGGAGGAAAACAAGTGGTAGAAAGGGGTGGAGGGAAAGGCAATAGAAACTTGATAGCCGCTAAAGGAGAAGGTGTCGGGGGCGGGGGGGGAGGGAAAAGGGGAAGCGGAGAGATTATGAATGAAGAACATAAAGACCTGCAAGGAGAAAATGTGAAACTGGTGAATAGGACAAGACCCTATAAACACCAATATGTTGCCAAAGAACAAAAGAGGGTGGCGGTAGGGAGGGGTAGCTAGGAGAAAGAAAGTAGAGTAAAAAAAGGGAGTGGAAAACTAAAGAAGTTATAGAAAGCTGAAGACATTGTTAATTCCAGCTGGGTGGAGACAGCCAGTCTGGAAAATACGGCGCTGTTCTAGGACCCTCCGAGATCGTACATCAGCAGAACAAGAGCGGATGTCCTGTTTTCCCCTGTGGTTGCTAAGGCAAAAATGTTTAGCCATAGATGTCCGGGGCCTCTTAGAAATATCATCGAGATGCTGGCGAAATCGATTTCCTAAGCGTAAATCAGTCTCACCTATGTACTTCAAACCGCACCGTTTGCACATAATAGCATAAATAACATTGCTTGAAGTACAGGTGAAACCGTCCTAAACTGATAACGTGGACTTAGGGAAGGAGATCTGGCTAGCCTCGACAACAAACAGACAAGTTTTGCATCTAGGGTGTCCGGCCATTTAAGTTCTTCGTTTAGTTATTTGTTTTTGTCTCGTTGTGCATGTAATTCTCGAAAAAGGCTCACGCCGAAATATCGGATGTTGTATGTTTTTCATTTATACATTCTCATACTTTCTATTCGTTTTTTCTCACTTTATCACTCCCTCTGCCACTTTGTAAAACTACACTGTACACCTCTAACTATAATAGATGCCACCTACTGGTGGGTTTTAAACAAGTCTATATTAGATGCCACCTACTGGTGGGTTTTAAACAAGTCTATATTAGATACCACATACAGGTGGGTTTTAAACAAGTCTATATTAGATACCACATACAGGTGGGTTTTAAACAAATCTATTTTAGATACCACCTACAGGTGGGTTCTAAATAATTCATCTGTTGGAGCGATGTTTCCTATTAAAATACTCTTACTATTTGATGTGTAAAATCAAAAAAGGTTAAACAAAAAAAAAAAAAAGAAAAATCTTGAGCCATTTCATTTATAGAGACAAAAATATTTGATATTTAAAATGATTAGATGTATTTTTGGCTATTTATAAATTGGAAAGATAAATTAAAAATGATAGAAGTATATAATAAAACAAAAACATGTGTGACAACAAATTTGTATTCTGTCATTTTTCATGTCTTAGAAATATCATCGAGATGCTGGCGAAATCGATTTCCTAAGCGTAAATCAGTCTCACCTATGTACTTCAAACCGCACCGTTTGCACATAATAGCATAAATAACATTGCTTGAAGTACAGGTGAAACCGTCCTAAACTGATAACGTGGACTTAGGGAAGGAGATCTGGCTAGCCTCGACAACAAACAGACAAGTTTTGCATCTAGGGTGTCCGGCCATTTAAGTTCTTCGTTTAGTTATTTGTTTTTGTCTCGTTGTGCATGTAATTCTCGAAAAAGGCTCACGCCGAAATATCGGATGTTGTATGTTTTTCATTTATACATTCTCATACTTTCTATTCGTTTTTTCTCACTTTATCACTCCCTCTGCCACTTTGTAAAACTACACTGTACACCTCTAACTATAATAGATGCCACCTACTGGTGGGTTTTAAACAAGTCTATATTAGATGCCACCTACTGGTGGGTTTTAAACAAGTCTATATTAGATACCACATACAGGTGGGTTTTAAACAAGTCTATATTAGATACCACATACAGGTGGGTTTTAAACAAATCTATTTTAGATACCACCTACAGGTGGGTTCTAAATAATTCATCTGTTGGAGCGATGTTTCCTATTAAAATACTCTTACTATTTGATGTGTAAAATCAAAAAAGGTTAAACAAAAAAAAAAAAAAGAAAAATCTTGAGCCATTTCATTTATAGAGACAAAAATATTTGATATTTAAAATGATTAGATGTATTTTTGGCTATTTATAAATTGGAAAGATAAATTAAAAATGATAGAAGTATATAATAAAACAAAAACATGTGTGACAACAAATTTGTATTCTGTCATTTTTCATGTCTTATAAATATTACTTTAATATTAGATAGTCTCACATAAAATTGTAAGCTAAAATCAGATAATCTCTTCTAACTCTGTATATAGACTGAAGTTTATAGAGAAGAATTCAAAACATTTTACATAACATTGAGATAATTTTATGTCCTATTTATATAATCTCAAGTAATCTTATGTCAGATTTTATATAACAGTGAGATCATTTACCTTTCATTTTGTATAAAACTGAGATACTCTTATTTAATATCTTATATAAAAAATAATATAATCTCTAGTAATATTTTATTTTAAGATAATCTTAAATATTATCTTTTGTAACACTAAGATAATCTTCCCTAACAGTTTATGTAACACTAAGTGTCAAACTGAAAGAATCTTAACTATCATTTTAAGTAATTAAGATACATTACTCTAAGATTATATGTAATACTGGTATAACCATTTCATGCTACAATGAGATAATTATACCTATCAACACTGACATAATCTAGTCCTACATTTCATATAAAACTGAGAAAAATTTTACTTAACTTTGTAAGTTACACAGATATAATCTTTCCTAACAATTTATGTAACAATGAGATAATTGTACTTAACATTTCAAGTAACAATGAGAAAATCATGCCTAACATTTTATGTAACAATGAGATATCATAGTTTAAGATTTTGTGTAACAATGAGATATCATAGTTTAAGATTTTGTGTAACAATGAGATATCATAGTTTAAGATTTTGTGTAACAATGAGGTAATCATACCTAACATATTATGTAACAATGAGGTAATCATGCCTAACATTTGTGTAACAATTAGATAATCATACCTAAGATTTCATGTAACAATGAGGTAATTGTACTTTACATTTTATATAACAATGAGGTAATTGTACCTAATATTTTATGTAACAATGAGATATTAGTACCTAACTTTTTATATAACAATGGGGTAATTGTACCCAACATTTTATGTAACAATGGGGTAATTGTACCTAACAGTTTATGTAACAATGGGGTAATTGTACCTAACAGTTTATTTTATAATGAGGTAATTGTACTTAACATTTTATGTAAAAATGAGATACTTGTACCTAACATTTTATGTAACAATGAGATAATCTTCTCTAACATTTCATAGCACTGATATACTCTTCTGAGATGTTAAAATGATATCATTATCACAATAACAGCATAGGCATACGGCCGATATCAGATGATTGTTCTCCCTACCCTCATCAGCACTTTTCTAGGGTGATGATGTATGAGTGAAGAGCAGGTTACAAGAACAATGAAACAAAGCACACAAGAACAATGGGATAAAACACAAGAACAAGGAAAGAAAATATCCAAGAACAATGGGATAAAACACACAAGAACAAGGAAAGAAAATATCCAAGAACAATGTGATAAAACACACAAGAACAAGGAAAGAAAATATCCAAGAACAATGTGATAAAACACACAAGAACAAGGAAAGAAAATATCCAAGAACAATGTGATAAAACACACAAGAACAAGGAAAGAAAATATCCAAGAACAATGTGATAAAACACAAGAACAAGGAAAGAAAATATCCAAGAACAATGTGATAAAACACACAAGAACAAGGAAAGAAAATATCCAAGAACAATGTGATAAAACACACAAGAACAAGGAAAGAAAATATCCAAGAACAATGCGATAAAACACACAAGAACAAGGAAAGAAAATATCCAAGAACAATGTGATAAAACACACAAGAACAAGGAAAGAAAATATCCAAGAACAATGCGATAAAACACAAGAAAAGTGGGCCAGCAAACAGGACAAACAATAAATAACAAACAAGATCAATGAAAAAAAACACACAAGAACAGTCAAATAAAACACACAAGATCAATGAAAAAAAAACACACAAGAACAGTCAAATAAAACACACAAGATCAATGAAAAAAAACACACAAGAACAGTCAAATAAAACACACAAGATCAATGAAAAAAAACACACAAGAACAGTCAAATAAAACACACAAGATCAATGAAAAAAAACACACAAGAACAGTGAAATAAAACACACAAGATCAATGAAAAAAAACACACAAGAACAGTGAAATAAAACACACAAGATCAATGAAAAAAAACACACAAGAACAGTGAAATAAAACACACAAGATCAATGAAAAAAAAACACACAAGAACAGTGAAATAAAACACACAAGATCAATGAAAAAAAAACACACAAGAACAGTCAAATAAAACACACAAGAACAGTTAAATAAAACACACAAGAACAGTGAAATAAAACACACAAGATCAATGAAAAAAACACACAAGAACAGGGAAATAAAACACACAAGAACAGTTAAATAAAACACACAAGAATAGTGAAATAAAACACACAAGAACAGTCAAATAAAATGCACAAGAATAACAAAATATAATGCATAAGAACAACAAAATAAAAGACACAAAAATAAAAACAATAAAACAAAGAACAAGAAAATAAAACACACAAGAATAACAAAAATTAACACACACAAACAACAAAATAAAACACACAAGAATAACAAAATATAATACAAAAGAACAACAAAATAAAACACACAAGAACAATGGAAAAAACCAAAGTCAAGTGGGCCAACACACAAGAACAACAAAATAAAAGACACAAGAAGAGTGAAATAAACAAGAACAATGAAATAAAACAGAAGAATGGTGAATTAAAAACACAAGAAACAATTGCATAAAAACACAAGAATGGTGAAATAAAACACATAAGAACAATGACATAAATCACATAATAAAAATAAAATAAAACACACAAGAACAGTGAAATAAAACATACAAGAACAATGACATAAAACACACAAGAATAGGGAAATAAAATACACAAGAATAACAAAATAAACCACACAAGAATAGTGAAATAAAACAAACAATACCAGTGAAATAAAATACACAAGAATAGCAAAATAAAACATACAAGAACATTGACATAAGTCACACAAGAACAATAGAAAACATAAGAAAAATGACATAAGCCACACAACAACAGTAAAATAAAGTACACAAGAACAACAAAATAAAAGACACAAGAATAACAAAATAAAACACACAATAACAACAACAACAACAACAAAACAAACAAGAACAGTGAAATAAAATACACAGGAAAAACAGAATAAAACACACAAGAATAACTAAATAAAACATACAAGAACAGCACAATAAAATACACAGGAAAAACAGAATAAAACACACAAAAACAACATAACAAAACACACAAGAACAACAAAATAAAATGTACAACAATGGGACAAAACAAAAGAAAAGACACATGAACAACAAAAAATAACACACAAAAACAATGAAATAAAAACAGCAAGAACAACAAAATAAAACCACATAATAATAACAAAATAAAACAAACAATAACAGCGAAATAAAACACACAAGAAAAACAAAATAAAATGCACAATAACAGAGAAATAAATCATACAGTTACACTGACATAAAAACATTAAGAACAATGATGTAACCATACAAGAACAAAAAAAAAAAACACAAGAACAATGACACAAAAGACACAAGAACAATGACATAAAACACACAAAAATAATGACAAAAAAAAAACACACAAGATCAATGAAAAAAACACACAAAAACAACATAACAAAACACACAAGAACAGTGAAATAAAACATACAAGAACAATGATATAAAAACACAAGAACAATGATAAAAATATACAAGAACAAAAGCATAAAATACACAAGAATAATGACATAAAGTACACAAGAACAACAAAATAAAAGACACAAGAATAACAAAATAAAACACACAATAACAACAACAACAACAACAAAACAAACAAGAACAGTGAAATAAAATACACAGGAAAAACAGAATAAAACACACAAGAATAACTAAATATAACACACATAAACAGCAAAATAAAACACACAAGAATAACAAAAACTAACACACAAGAACAACAAAATAAAATGTACAACAATGGGACAAAACAAAAGAAAAGACACATGAACAACAAAAAATAACACACAAAAACAATGAAATAAAAACAGCAAGAACAACAAAATAAAACCACATAATAATAACAAAATAAAACAAACAATAACAGCGAAATAAAACACACAAGAAAAACAAAATAAAATGCACAATAACAGAGAAATAAATCATACAGTTACACTGACATAAAAACATTAAGAACAATGATGTAACCATACAAGAACAAAAAAAAAACACAAGAACAATGACACAAAAGACACAAGAACAATGACATAAAAGACACAAGAACAACAAAATAAAACACACAAAAATAATGACAAAAAAAAAACACAAGAACAAAACAGTAAAACACACAAGAACAATGATATAAAAAACACAAGAACAATGATAAAAATATACAAGAACAAAAGCATAAAATACACAAGAATAATGACATAAAATACACAAGAATGACAAAATAAAACACACAAAAACAACATAACAAAACACACAAGAATAACAAAATAAAAACCACAAGAACAGTGACATAAAACACACAAGTACAATGACATAAAACACACAGGAACAATAAAATAACACATACAAGAACAGCACAATAAAATACACAAGAATAAGAAAATGAAATACACTAGAACAATGACATAAAACACACAATAACAACAAAATGTCACAAACAAGAACAACAAAATAAAACATACAAGAACAACACAATAAAACATATAAAAACAACAAAATAACACAGACAAGAACAAAACAATAAACACACAAGAACAGGACAATAAAGCATTCAAGAATAACAAACTATAGCACACAAGACCAACCAAAATAACACTTACAAGAACAACAAAATGAAACACACAAGAATAACAAAATAAATCACACAAAAGTAACAAAATATAGCGTAAGAAAAACACACAAAAACCACTCAAGAACTACAAAATAATATAACAAAATAATATACGCAAGAATAACAAAACAAAACACATAAGAACAACATAATAAAAGACACAATAATACGAAACTGAAACACAGAAGTACAATACTATAAAACACAAAAGCATGTTGACATTAGAAACAGAAGAACAATTACATAAATAACACAAGAAAAATGCATGAAACACACAAGAACAATGACACGAAACACACAAGAACAATGGTAAAAGACAAACAAGAACAATGAGACACAACACAGGAACAGATAAATAAAACACGCAGTAATAACAAAGTAAAACAAAAGAATAAAAAAATAATTCATACAATAAAAACAACACAATAACACATACAAGAACAACACAATAAAACATACAATAAAAACGAAATAACACATACAAGAATAACAACATAATTCATACACGAACAACACAATAACATATACAAGAAAGACACAATAAACACACAATAACAGCACAATTAAACTTGCAAGAAGAACAGAATAACACACACAAGAACAACACAATAAAACACACAAGAATAACAAAGTAAAATAAACTAGAACAGTGACAATAACCACACAAGTAGAATGACATAAAACACACAAGTAGAATGACATAAACAGACAAGAACAACAAAATAATGCATACAAGGACAACAGCGTAAAACATACAATAATAACAAAATAAAATACTAAAGTAGAAAGAAATAAACACACCCAAGAACAACAAAATAACTCATACAAGAACAACAACATAAAACACACAAGAATAGCAAAATAAAACTCTCATGAAGAACAACATAAAACACACAACAATAATACAATAAAATACAATGGTTAAAAACTTAAGAAAAACAAAATAACTCATTGAGGAACAGCAACATAAAACACACAAAATGAGAGAATAAAATAAACAAGTACATTGATATAAACACACAAGAACAACAAAATAACTCATACATGAACAACAATATAAAACACACAAGAATAGGAAAATAAGTCACTCAAGAACAACAACATAAAACACACAAGAATAATAAAATAAAATACACTAGAACAATGAGGTAAAAACAGAGGAACGGTAAAATAACTCATTGAAGAACAGCAACATAAACACAGAAGAATAACAAAATAAAAACCACAAGAACAATGACATAAACACACAATTACAATGGCATAAAACACACAAGAACAACAAAAAACAAATAAATGAACAATACAATAAAACACACAAGAACAACAAAATACCACAAACAAAATCAACAACATAAAACACACAAGAAATACGAAATAAAATACACTAGAGCAATGGCATAAAACACCCGAGAACAACAATATAAAACACAGAAGAATAACAAAAAAGCACACAGGATTAACAAAATAAAACATAAGAAAAACAAAAAGAAACAAAACACTCAACAACAACAAAATAAAACACAGAAGAATAACAAATTAAACACAAAAGAATTAAAAATTAAAACACAGAAAAGTAACAAAATAAAAGACAGAAGATTAGCAAAATAAACCACGAACGAATAACAAAATAAAACACACAAGAAATACCAAATAAAAGACACTAGAACACGAAAATAAAACACACAGGAACAAAAACATAAAACACAAGAGGACAATGATATACAACACACAAGAATAACAAAGTAAACGCACTGGAACAATGATATAAAAAACAAGAGCAACATAATAAAACATACAGGAAATCACAATAAAACACGCAAGAACAACAAAATAAAACTTAGAAGAAAAACAAAATAAAACGCAAAAGAGTAACAAAATAAAACACACACACACACAAAACAACACACAATAAAAGACACTAGAATAACAAAATAACACACATAAATAGAATAAAATAAAGCACACAAGATTAACAAAATAAAACACGAAAGAATAACAAAATAAAACACACAAGAACAATGACTTAAAAATACAAGAACAGTGTTATAAAATATACAAGACCAATGACATACAGCACATAAAAACAAGGAACTAAAATCACAAGAACAACACAATAAAACACAAGAATAACAAAACAAAACACATAAGAAGAACAACAGAAGTATAACAAATTAAGTATAACAAATTAAATACCCAAGAAAAACAAAACAAAACACATAAAAAAAATAAAATAATAGACACAAGATTAACAAAATAACACAAGCACGAATAACACATTAAAACACTCAAGAACAAGAAAATATAAGACACAATAACACTAAGTTAAAATACACAAGAACAAAAACATAAAACTCACAAGAACCATGATGTACAACACATAAGAACAATGACATCAAACACATAAGAAAAACAACATAAAAAAGAGCACTGATATAAAATACACAAGAATAGCAAAATAAACACACCTGAACACTGATATAAAACAAACAAGAACAACACAATAAAACACAAAAACAACAACAAAAAAAAACAAAGAAGAACGTCAAAATAACACACACAAGAATAACAAAATAAAACACATAAGAACAGCAAAATAGAAGACACTAGTTTTAATAAAAGCCAGAAGAAAAAACAAAATAAAACATACAAGAACAAGAATAACAAAATAAAACACATAAGAACAGCAAAATAGAAGACACTAGTTTTAATAAAACCCAGAAGAAAAAACAAAATAAAACATACAAGAACAAGAATAACAAAATAAAACCTAGAAGAAAAAATAAAATAAAACATACAAGAACAATGACATAAATCACAGAAGAACAACAAAATAAAGAACAAAAGAACTATGATATAAATCATACAAGAAGAATAAAATAAAACATACAAGAATAATGACATTCATCACACAAGAAAAGACAAAATTAAAAATACAAGAACAATTACATAAATCACATAAGAACAACAAAATAAAGCAAAGAAGAACAATGACGTAAATCACACAAACAAAAAATAAAACATGCAAGAATAATGACATACATCATACGAAAAGAACAAAATAAAACACACTAGAACTATGACATAAAAACACAAGAAGAACAAATTAAACACACAAGAACAATGACATAAAACATACAATAACAACAACAAAAACACAAGAACAGTGACATAAAGGACAGGTGAACATAGAGAGAAAACAATCAAGAACAGCAAAGTAAAACAGATGGGAACAAAAACATAAAATACACAAGAACAATGACATAAACACACAAGAAATATGACATAAAATACACCACACGAATGACAAATACACACAAGAAGAACAAAATAAAACATTAGAAAAATCACATAAAAAAGAAGAAAAAATTACATAAAACAAACAAGAACAATGTCATAAAACGCACAAAAACTACAATCTAAAACAACAAGAATAGTAATATAAATACAGAAGTATTAAAAAAAAAACAGAACTATAATCAAATCAAGCACATAAGAACAATAAAATAAAACAGACAAGAGCAATAATATATATCACACAAAAACAAGGAAATAAAACACACATTCATTCATTCATTTGCATGTGCCTTGCGGAATTTTGCCTCCCTAACAGCACTCCTGTAGGTCTCTCGGTTGTGAGCAAGATGGCCTGCCGCTGATGCATCAATTTGCAGATCATCAACGATGTCTTGCAGCCATCTTCGCCTTGGTCTTCCTCTCTTTCTTTTTCCCATTATGTACCCTTCCAAGACGGTCTTGTCTAGATTATCATGACGTTTAATGTGTCCAAAATATTTAAGTTTTCTCTCTTTAATCCTCTTTACTAGCCAGCCTTCATCAATATTAAGCTCTTGTAGTATAGATATTTGCTCTTTTTTGTGTGTCCACGATATTTGGAGAACTCTTTTGTAGCATTTACAATCAAAGGCAAGAACAAAAAAATAAAACGCACAACAACAATGACATACAACACACAAAAACAAGGAAGTAAAACACACCAAAACTTCAAACTAGAACACACAAGAGTAACAAAATAAAATACACAAAAACAACAGAATAAGAGACACAATAACACGAAACTAAAACACACAAGAACAATAAAATAAAACACAAAAATAACAAAATAAAACACACAAGAATAACAAAAAATAACGCAGAAGAATAACAAATTAAACACACAAGAATAACAAGAATAACAAAAAACACACACACAAGAACTACAAAATAAAACACACAAGAATAACAAAATAAAACACACAAGAACAATGACACAAAACACAAGAGCAATGACATAAAACACTCATTAACATAAATCTTATTACTCATATGTACACCACTGATTACACCAAAGACTTATGACTTTTCGTTTTTCCAGGCATAAAAATGGAATAATTTATTCTGTTTTAAATCAACAAAGTTGTATTATCAAATACACACTATTTTCAAGCAATTTTCTTTCTGCAGTTAGAACTATTGTTAGTTTCAGAACAGAAATCATCGACAATTTTTGCATCTGCCTTTTAAGATAGAATAGAAATCATTGAGTGTCTTTGACTTATCTTTGAAGATAGAAGATTTAACATTCACTCAAATACTTTGGAAGTGTCAAATGGCAATAAGTTAGACACCCTAAAAATTACTGAAAAACTTTGACAGTGTAATAACAAGATAGAAGTTAGAGTTACTGAAAAACTCTGACAGTAGCATAAGAAGAAAGAAGTTGCAGAAACTAAATGTCACTAAAAACTTTGGCAGTGTCAAAAGAAGATGGAAGTTAGAGATTTCATTCATTTATTCACTTATTTGCACGTCCCTTGCGGAACTTTGCCTCCCTAACAGCACTCCTGTAGGCATTTCGGTTGTGAGCAAGATGGCCTGCTGCTGATGTTTTTTTGCAGATCATCAGCGATGTCTTGCAGCCATCTTCGCCTTAGTATTCCTCTCTTTCTTGTTCCAATTTGTACCCTTCCAAGACGTTTTTTTCTAGATTATCATGACGTTTAATACGTCCAAAATATTTATGTTTTCTCTGTTTAATCTTCTTTAATATCCAAACTTCTTCAGTATTAAATTATTGTAGTATGGATATATTTGTTATTTTTCTATGCCCGTGATATTTGGAGAACTCTTCTGTAACATTTACATTCAAAGGCATTTATGTGTTTCTCAGCTGTTTCGTTAATTGTCCAGGTCTCACAGGCATATGTTGCGATGGGAAAGATGCACGTCCTTAAAAATCTTATTTTTGTAGTTCATTCTGTTCCTCTCCACATATTCTTTATTTGTTTTATTTTCTGAAGAGCGATAGATGTTCTCCTTTTAATTTCCCTCATTGTATCTCCATTATTAGTTAGCAGTGATCCAAGATATTCAAAACTCTCCACTTCTTCCAGTTTTTCCCCATTTATACATATTTGCTCTTTTTTGTGTGTCCACGATATTTGGAGAACTCTTTTGTAGCATTTACAATCAAAGGCAAGAACAAAAAAATAAAACGCACAACAACAATGACATACAACACACAAAAACAAGGAAGTAAAACACACCAAAACTTCAAACTAGAACACACAAGAGTAACAAAATAAAATACACAAAAACAACAGAATAAGAGACACAATAACACGAAACTAAAACACACAAGAACAATAAAATAAAACACAAAAATAACAAAATAAAACACACAAGAATAACAAAAAATAACGCAGAAGAATAACAAATTAAACACACAAGAATAACAAGAATAACAAAAAACACACACACAAGAACTACAAAATAAAACACACAAGAATAACAAAATAAAACACACAAGAACAATGACACAAAACACAAGAGCAATGACATAAAACACTCATTAACATAAATCTTATTACTCATATGTACACCACTGATTACACCAAAGACTTATGACTTTTCGTTTTTCCAGGCATAAAAATGGAATAATTTATTCTGTTTTAAATCAACAAAGTTGTATTATCAAATACACACTATTTTCAAGCAATTTTCTTTCTGCAGTTAGAACTATTGTTAGTTTCAGAACAGAAATCATCGACAATTTTTGCATCTGCCTTTTAAGATAGAATAGAAATCATTGAGTGTCTTTGACTTATCTTTGAAGATAGAAGATTTAACATTCACTCAAATACTTTGGAAGTGTCAAATGGCAATAAGTTAGACACCCTAAAAATTACTGAAAAACTTTGACAGTGTAATAACAAGATAGAAGTTAGAGTTACTGAAAAACTCTGACAGTAGCATAAGAAGAAAGAAGTTGCAGAAACTAAATGTCACTAAAAACTTTGGCAGTGTCAAAAGAAGATGGAAGTTAGAGATTTCATTCATTTATTCACTTATTTGCACGTCCCTTGCGGAACTTTGCCTCCCTAACAGCACTCCTGTAGGCATTTCGGTTGTGAGCAAGATGGCCTGCTGCTGATGTTTTTTTGCAGATCATCAGCGATGTCTTGCAGCCATCTTCGCCTTAGTATTCCTCTCTTTCTTGTTCCAATTTGTACCCTTCCAAGACGTTTTTTTCTAGATTATCATGACGTTTAATACGTCCAAAATATTTATGTTTTCTCTGTTTAATCTTCTTTAATATCCAAACTTCTTCAGTATTAAATTATTGTAGTATGGATATATTTGTTATTTTTCTATGCCCGTGATATTTGGAGAACTCTTCTGTAACATTTACATTCAAAGGCATTTATGTGTTTCTCAGCTGTTTCGTTAATTGTCCAGGTCTCACAGGCATATGTTGCGATGGGAAAGATGCACGTCCTTAAAAATCTTATTTTTGTAGTTCATATCCTTCCAATACAGTCTTCTCTAAATTATCATGACGTTTAATATGTCCAAAATATTTAAGTTTTCTCTCTTTAATCCTCTTTACTAGCCAGCCTTCTTAAATATTAAGCTCTTGTCGTATAGATACATTTGTTCTTTTTTGTGTCTACGATATTTGAAGAACTCTTCTGTAGCATTTACATTCAAAGGCATTAATGTGTTTCTCAGCTGTTTTGTTAAGTGTCCAGGTCTCACAGGCATATGTTGCGATGGGAAAGATGAATGGCCTTAAAAATCTTATTTTTGTGGTTCTGTCTGCTCCTCTCCACAGATTCTTTATTTGTTTTACTTTCTGAAGAGCGATAGATGTTCTCCTTTTAATTTCCCTCATTGTATCTCCATTATTAGTTAGCAGTGATCCAAGATATTAAAAACTCTCCACTTCTTCCAGTTTTTCCTCACTGATACATATTTCAGCTGCCTTATTTGTTTTGTCAGTTGTCATCAATATACAAGTTAAATAAGTAAGGCGACAATGTGCGACCCTGACAGACCCCTTGTTTTATGTCAAAGTTATTGTTTCGTCATTTATTCATACTGCTGCCTGTTGGTCTATATACAGCAGTAATATTAATTGTATCAAATGTGTTGAAAATCCTATTTTTTCCATTATTTTCCAAAGTTTATGATGTTGTATGCAATCAAATGCCTTTGAGTAGTCTATAAAAGGTAAATATAGATTCACATTAATCTCTCTGCATTTCTCTATTATTAATCTTAGATTGAATATATGATCTCTTGATCCTCTTCCTTGCCTGAAACCAGCTTGGACCATATTGAATTCTTCTTCTATTTTCTTACAAAATCTGCCCATTATAATTTTTAACATAATTTTACTGGCATGACTAATCAGGGAACAGTGTGACAGATTTATAGTCACTAAAAACTCTGGCAGTGTCAAAAGAGGATGGATAGAGACCTACGGTCACTAAAAACTTTCAAAAGAAGATGGGATTTAGAGTCCTATGGTCACTAAAAACTTTGACAATGTCAAAAGAAAATAGAAGTTAGAGACCTATGGTCATTAAAAGGTTTGCCAAAGGAAGACATAAGTTAGAGACCTACGGTCAGTAAAAACTTTGACAGTGTAAGAAGATAGAAGTTAGAGACTTGTGGTCACTAAAAGCTGTGTTAAATGAAGACGTAAGTTAGAGACCTATGGTCACTAAAAACTTTGACAGTGTCAGAAGAAGATGGAAGTTAGAGACCTATGGTCACTAAAAACTCTGACACTGTTAAAAGGAGATGAAATTTAGAGACGCATCGTCATTAAAATATTCAAATTAAAAAAATTCTAAGGATTGAAGCAGAAAGTTCTGGAGGCTTTGACCACGTGGTACATGGAGTGAGAAAACTGAGGGATCCAATTTCGAGATACCAAAGACTGGATAAAATTAATAAATTGAAGTCACCTACTAAAATAATTTCTGATAAATGTGATGATGTTGATGAAGATGTTGCTCTTGTTAGATATAATAATTATAGGCCCATATCATCCCAACAACTAAAAGTAATGAGTAGCCATTGCAAGATATACACAGAATCAATATTCAAATTAAAATGAAATTTACAGATACATAAACTATAAATAATAGTTTTGAAAAGATATTTAACATCATTGGAAATTTTTTTGTCTCACAGAGATATATTGATATCCATCTTGAGCACATTTACAGCCACATAATGCAAAAACCTGGCATACCAGTGGGCCCCATTCTGTGTTTGGCTTGTTGATCTATCATTAAAACTGGGAAGCGCGTGTAGCCAATCAAAATACGGAACTAAATCTTCCAGCCAGCCATTAAGATATGTCCTAATTTTATGATATCCTCTTAAAGGACCAAAAACCGCGTGCGCCAATGAATCATCTTTAATGAAAGCATAACATGATGCAACGAATCCATCCACGACGACTGTCCCCACGGCAGTGAGAGGTGCATAGGCACCTTTCAATGACCGCAGCCGAATAGACACAATTTTTTCTGGTGTCATTTTCAGAGCTGACACGCCCTCTGATATGTACAGATTTTTCCTAGGATATTTCGATGATTTTGTAGATCCATAAAGTCTTTGAGGTATGTCTTCTGTTAAAACTGCTGACAATCCATGGACATAAGAAATATACTGATCAACTGTGGCATCTTCAGCAAAAATTAAATGAGGTAGTTTTGAAGTGAGTGACGGAGCGGTGGTGTTGGACGGCAAGTGCGAAGACCAGACATGAATGAGATGTTTAGAGGTCAAAGTCACACTATGGCCCCTTTCTGTTGTTAGCGTGTAGTAATTTGTCATCAGGGACTCACTGAGATCCAGAAAGGCGATTACGTCACTAAACTCTAGGCGGCCGTCTTTGCTCATGGACAGAATGCTGTCACCAATGCCTATCTGGGATATGGTTTTCATTTGACCTGAATGAGTGAGCACGTGACTGGTAGGAGGGAAACATCCGCCGAAGTTGATGGCAACTGAAGAATCTGTAAATTAATTAGAACACAACAATTTTGACCACATGTCTTAAAAATCCAAATCATAAAATAATAATTACAAGTTGTACAATGTGTATTTTAAAAAAATAAAGATCAAAACCAGTGTTGCATATTTTTCTGTTTTCTCATTTACAAGCTGTTTTGTCATTTTCTTCTGTTTTCTCACTTACAATTTGTTTTGTCACATTCTATTTTCTCACTTACAAATTATTTGGTAATGTTCTATTTTCTCACTTACAAGTTGTTTTGTCATGTTGTTCTGTGCTTTCATTTACAAGTTTTTTTTTGTCATGTTGTTCTGTGTTCTCATTTACAAGTTGTTTTGTCATATTCTGCTTTCTCACCTACAAGTTGTTTTGTTGTGGTATTCTCTTTTCTCACCTACAAGCTGTTTTGTCATATTGTTCTGTTTTCTTATTTGCAAGCTGTTTTGTCATGATGTTATGTTTTCTCATTTACAACTTGTTTTGTAATGTTGTTCTGTTTTCTTATTTACAAGCTGTTTTGTCATGGTGTTCTGTTTTCTTATTTACAAGCTGTTTTGTCATGGTGTTCTGTTTTCTCACTTACTAACTGTTTTGTCACGTTGTTCTGTTTTCTTATTTACAAGCTGTTTTGTCATGTTGTTCTGTTTTCTTATTTATAAGCTGTTTTGTCATGTTGTTCTGTTTTCTCACTTACAAGCTGTTTTGTCGTATTGTTCTGTTTTCTTATTTACAAGCTGTTTTGTCATGGTGTTCTGTTTTCTCACTTACGACTTGTTTTGTCATGCTGTTCTGTTTTCTTATTTACAAGCTGTTTTGTCATGGTGTTCTGTTTTCTCACTTACGAACTGTTTTGTCGCGTTGTTCTGTTTTCTGACTTCTAAATTATTTTGTGACGTTATGATCACAGGAAATCTTTCCTTTTTTCCTAGTGAGTCTCTTTTTTTAATAGTTTTCATGCATGATGACTATGTCGCATCAGGCCTATTGCAATTAGTTTTCAGTGCCCCACCAAAGAAACAAGGCTCAGTTGAATGTGAAGACCATCGAACCATTAGTCTTATGAGCCATGTTACCAAAGTCTTGCTTCGTGTTGTCATGAGAAGAGTCAGGGGCAAAATAAAACCAGGAATCATTGAAGAACAGTATGGCTTCGTCGAAGGAAAAGGCACAAGTAATGCCATATATATATATATACATAGAACATTGATGGAAAGATCAATAGAAGTAAAGACGAATCTACATTTGTGCTTCATAGACTACAGTAAAGCATTCGATAAAGTGAGACACACAGAAATGATAAGAATGCTGGAAGACATCAACATAGATCTTTCGATCTTTCGATCTGAAACTCATCAAAAGCATATACTGTCAGCAATCAGCAGCAAGGAAGGTTGAGAACCGAATAGGAGCATTCCAAGACATAAAATTGGGAGTGAAACAAGGATGTGTTCTATCTCCTGACCTCTTCTTCTTGTACAGAGAAAAAAATAAGGAGGAATATAGAGAGCTTGCCAGGAATATCAGTTAGCGTCTACAACCTTAACAACTTAAGATATGCAGACAACACAGTTCTGATTCCTAAAAGTGAAGGGGAGCTACAGGCCCTTCTGGACATTGTGGTTCGTGAAAGTAAAAGTTGAGGTCTCAGCCTGAATAAAAAGAAGACTGAAGTGATGATCATCTCAAGAAAAGAATACCACCAAAATGTAGCATTACCATCGATGGCACAAGTTGATAGACTCAAGTACTTAGGAACGATTGTAACAGCTGATGGGAAATGTCAGAATGAAATAAAAAGCAAACGAGTTCAGGCCAAGTCAGCATTCCTGACAATGAGAAACATCTTGTGCAACAGATCCATATCAATGGAAACAAGATTCCGATTACTTAAATGTTACATTAAACCAATTTTGTTTTATAAATGTGAAGCATTGTCCATGAATAAGAGAGTGCAACAAGAAATGGAGGCTATAACAGTATATAGAATGTTAGAATGGTAGATAGATAACTCATCTGAGAATTGAAAAAAAAATAATATAAAAAAGTTATTTTCTAACGCAATCAGCTGTTTGTGAGTAGAGTCCACTCGCGTTGTCTCAATTTTCACGTGCGATTCATGGGTCACGGATAAGGAATGACAGAGAAAGATGAGGTGAGAGAGAAATCATATGACTGAGGGATAGTTGTGTTCTGTGTATCGTCTGGACAAGACGTAGATTTAGGTTGTTAGAAATGTAGTCGTTAAGGAAAAGTTGTAGAATAGTGTGTGGTAGGATGTTTTGATGGCGACAAACGTCTACTGGGAACATATGTTCTGTCGTGGAATTGTAAATTACGTCCAGTCTTGTGTTCACGGAGTTTGTTGATGCCTTGTCGTCCTCGTCATATCGCTCATCGACTCGTCGTCACCCCGTGCATCATTAAAGTCACTTCAAATTATAAAATTGCTGTTTCTGTATTACTGCTGCCACTGAGAGAGGATGAGCGTATCTGGGAGCAAGTAAGTATGTGAAGTGAATAACAAATCAGACACAAACAATACAGAACAGTCGTGGATTTTAAAATGAGATAAAAGCAAACAGTAAAGTAAGAAAGAACATTAGTACAGTGGACAATAGTGAAATTGACAGAGAGATGAATAACTATAAGCAGCAAGCTTACATCTACAGTTTACATTCTACACATAGACGAGCAGAAGATAGAATCTTCGAGTAAACTGCGTTAAGGCCATGGAGATGTGGTTCATAAGAAGGATGTTGAAGGTACCATGGGCAGCTAAGAAAATCAACGAAGAAGTCTTAAGAGAGGCTGGAGTTAAAAGGCAAATTACAGCAAAGATCAGAGGCAGACAAGCGAGATTTGTAGGACATTTTCTGAGAATAGGAAAATTGGAACACATTGTGGCAGCTGGAAACATTGAGGGAAGAAGAAACAGAGGAAGATAGAAAGAGAAGTTACTGGATGGGTTGTCAATGTGGCTAGGATGAAAGTCACCGGCGGATTTCATAATTAAGTCTAAAGACAGGGAATTGTGGAGAGAAATGATCGCCTACGCCACGCGGCATGGCACTTGATTGATTGATTGGATGGTGATACATGGCTCTATTCACATAAAGAAGATAACCGACTTCGTCTTCTTCATTCTATTTTCTGTACACGTAAATTTCGAGCTTGGAAAAGATCTGGTGAAAGCAACATACAAAGAACTAGACAAGAAAGTAAAAGGTTCAGCTAGAAGGAATAAAAGAGAATACATAAACAATATGGCGAAAGAGGCAGAAAAAGCAGCAAAAACAGGAGACAGCAAACCTTTATATAACATAAAAAGAGGCTAACAGGTAATATTACATCTAAAGAAAGACCAATCCTTAGCAAAACTGGAACCCTGTTAACATAAAGTAAAGACCAAAAGCAAAGATGGGCTGAACGCTTCCAAGAAATACTTAATCGACCACACCCAAAAGAATTGTTAAACCGTGAAACTGACTTACCAGCCCCACAACTAGATGCCAAACTAGATGAAATTAAATTGCATAAAACTGAAACAGCAGTGAATTTAATGGCTAACAAAAAAGTTGCAGGTGAAGGTGAAATAACACCCGAAATGCTAAAAGCTATCAATTGTGACAACATGAGACAACTACAGAGAATGTTTAATAAGATTTGGAAAGAAGAAAAGGTCCCTTGTAAATGGAAAAAAGGAATCATTGTTAAAATACCAAAAAAAGGCAACCTTAGTGACTGTAACAATTGGAGAGGAGTAATCTTAATATCAGTTATGTCATAAGTATTTTGCAAGGTCATTTTTAATAGACTTAAAGATATAGTGGATACTGCAATGAGAGAATGAATGAATGATTGAATGAATAATCTTTATTTTTCAAGGGTAAAGAGAAGAACAAGCAGGATTTCGAAAAGGGAGAAGCTGTCTTGACCAGATCTTTAATCTAAGAATAATACTTGAAGAACATGTTAAAAAGCAGAAACCATTAATACTGAACTTCATAGACTTTAAAAAGGCATTTGATAGCATACACAGATATTCATTATGGAGAATTTTAAGTCTATATGGAATACCATCTAAAATTGTCAACATAATTAAGGACTTCTACAATGGATATGTTTGTGCAGTCAAGACAGAAGAAGGGATGAGTGAATGGTTCCAGATTGAAACAGGTGTGAAACAAGGATGTATACTGTCTCCTTTACTTTTTGGAATTACAATAGACTTCATAATAAAAAAATGCTGCACAGGTAACACAAGTATTGACTGAGTACATGGGACCCAACTAGAAGATCTTGATTTTGCTGATGACATAACTCTTATTAGTAACAATGTGAATTCCATGCAAGAAAAAACAGATAGCCTTTCTTCACTGGCTAGCAAAATAGGACTTGAAATTAACAAGGACAAAACAAAAATAATGAAAATTCCCATTAATCAAAATGGAAAAATATACATAGAAGGGACATATATTGAAGAAGTCAATCAATTTGCATACCTTGGCAGCTACATAGACCAGGATGGTGACACCAGAAAGGAAGTTCGAATCAGAATTGCAAAAGGAGCATCGATCTTCAAGAATCTTGAGAACATGTGGAATTCAAAAGTTATAAGCACAGAAACCAAGGTAAGACTTTCAATTCAAATGTAATATCCACCCCTGTTTATGCATGCGAAAGCTGGAAAACAACTAAAGAAATATACAAGAAATTAGACTCTTTTGAAAGCAAATGCCTAAAGAAAATACTTGGCATCAAGTGGAACGAATTCAAGAACAGTGCAGAGATAAGACAGATGACTGAACAACAACCATTCTCATGGGTGATCAGGAAAAGGAGATGGATATATGTTGGTCACTTGATGAGAAGAAATGATCAGAGAATCCCAAAACAAGCTATCAAGTGGAACACAACAGGCCATAGAAAAAGAGGCAGACCGTGTTAAACTCTGAAGAGGACATTGTTAAGAGAGGCCAAATTAACAGGCATAAAATTCCTTGATAAGGCTGAAAGACTCACCGAAGACAGTAAAAATTGGCGAAGTATTTGCGAGCCCTATGTGACGTTTAACGGCACGGGAAGGATATAAGAAGATATAAGAAGGAATTTAGAGCGCACCGTACATGGCTTTATCTGTATATGGAAAGTTAGATTGTGCTCTTTACATGGCTTTATCTGTAGGTATATAAAGTTAGGCTGTGCTCTGTGCATGGCTTTATCTGTATATGCAAAGTTAAACTGTGCTCTGTATGTAGCTTTATCTGTAGATATAAAGTTAGGCTGTGTTCTGTGCATGGCGTTATCTGTATATGTAAAGTTTGACTGTGCTCTGTTGGTGACTTTATCTGTATAGTTAGATTGTGCTCTGTATGTGGCTTTATCTGTATATGTAAAGTTAGACTGTGTTCTGTATGTGGCTTTATCTGTATAGTTAGATTGTGCTCTGTATGTGGCTTTATCTGTATATGTAAAGTTGGACTGTGTTCTGTATGTGGCTTTATCTGTATATGCAAAGTTAGACTGTGCTCTGTATGTGGCTTTATTTGTATATGTAATGTTAGATTGTGTTCTGTATGTGCCTTTATCTGTAAATATAAAGTTAGACTGTTCTCTGTACGTGTCTTTATCAGTATACGTAAAGTTAGACTATGCACTGTACACTGATTTTTCTGTACATGTAAAGTTAAATTGTGCTTTGTGCATGGCTTTATCTGTATATGTAAAGCTAGACTATGCACTATACATAGATTTATTTGTATATGTAAAGTTAGGCTGTACTATGTGCATGGCTTTATCTGCAGATGTAAACTGAGACTGTGCTAATTACGTATCTTTATCTGTACATGTAAAGTTAGACTGTGCTATGTGCGTGGCGTTATCTGTAAATGTGAAGTTAGACTGTGCTCTGTGAGTGACTTTATATGTAGATGTGAAGTTAGACTGTGCTATGTGAGTGACTTTATATGTAGATGTGAAGTTAGACTGTGCTCTATGAGTGACTTTATATGTAGATGTGAAGCTAGAATGTGCTCTATGAGTGACTTTATATGTAGATGTGAGGCTAGACTGTGCTCTATGAGTGACTTTATATGTAGATGTGAAGCTAGACTGTGCTCTATGAGTGACTTTATATGTAGATGTGAAGTTAGACTGTGTTCTATGAGTGACTTTATACGTAGATGTGAAGTTAGACTGTGCTATGTGAGTGACTTTATATGTAGATGTGAAGTTAGACTGTGCTCTATGAGTGACTTTATATGTAGATGTGAAGTTAGACTGTGCTCTATGAGTGACTTTATATGTAGATGTGAAGCTAGACTGTGCTCTATGAGTGACTTTATACGTAGATGTAAAGTTAGCCTATGCTGTTTGCGGGGCTTTATCTGCAAATATAAATTTAGGCTGTGATCTGTGTTTTGCTTTAGCAAAGTTATAATGTAAAGTTATAATGTGCTCTGTGTGTGGCTTTATCTGTATATGTAAAGTTAAGCTGTGCTCTATATGTCTTTATCTGTTTATTTAAAGTTAGACAGTGCTCTATACGTGGCTTTCTCTGTAAATATAAAGTTAGGCTGTGATCTGTACGTGTCTTTATCTGTAGATATAAAGTTAGATTGTGCTCTGTACGTTGTTTTATCTCTATAGTAAAGTTAGACTTTGCTCTATGTGTGGCTTTGAATGTAGATGTAAAGTTAGGCTGTACTGTGTGCATGTCTTTATCTGTATATGTAAAGTTAGACTATGCGTGGAGTGTAAAACTTTAACTATAGATGTAAAGTTAGACTGTGCTCTATGCTTGGCTTTCAGTGTAGATATAAAGTTAGAATGTTCTCTGTATTTGGTTTTATCTGTAAATATAAAGTTATACTGTGCTCTGTACGTGGTTTTCTCTGTTTATGTAAATTTAGACTCGGGTTTACCTGTATATGTAAAGTTAGGCTGTGCTCTGTGTGTGACTTTATCTGTATAGGCTGTGCTCTGTTGGTGGCTTTATCTGTATATGTAAAGTTAGATTGTGCTCTGTATGTGGCTTTATCTGTAGATATAAAGTTAGACTGTGCTCTGTATGTGGCGTTATCTGTAGATATAAAGTTAGGCTGTGCTCTTTGCATGGATAATATACCTTAACTGTAGATGTTAAAAGACACATGTTTCTGTTTATATAAAAAACATAAATATTTATGAGAGACATATTGTGAAATTCTCTGAATTTATTTCTTTACAGTGTTTTCTTTTTCTTGTTTTGTGACATTTTATACTCTCATTTGTTTGTGTCTTTACAATTAAAAAAATAGTAATGAAGATTCTCCACCACTTTAAATATTTCTGATGGTTTCTATTATGTCCTTTTTTAAGAACAGAAAGAAAAGAAAAAAGTAATCCTGTCTATGAAAAATAATTCTAGCTGTGTTGTGGATTATGTGACAAATAATTTTGGCTGTGTCGTGGATTTTGTGAAAAACCTTTTGGCTGTCATAGATTTTAGTGCAAACGTTTTTGGCTGTGTCATGAATTTTGTGACAAATATTTTTAGGTGTGTTATGAATTCTGTGACGGACATTTTCAGGCGTGTCATGGATTATATGACAAATAATTTTGTGACAAATGCTTTTAGGTGTGTCATTGCAGAACATTTTTCTTGCAGATTTGTTTCTTTCTGTACGGACATGTCGGTACAATCACATACATAATACATGAACCCTTACACATACAAAATACACTAACCTTTACACATACAAAATACATTAACCCTCATAACTGGAATACAATCAGTTATAGGAGGCCGTTCGACTTTAAAACTTCGATTTTAGAGTTTAAATTCCTCACAGGAAATAACATAAATTGAATGAATCGGTTCCAGAACGCCAAAACTTACCCATTATAAAATATTTTAAGAACAAATGCTAGTTATTTAAACCTGTACAATAAAGATAATACTCATTAAATCATACACTATGAAATTGTTATTAATGACAATACAGTACCTTACATTTATCCAGTACCTAACATTTGTCTAATATCTTACATTTATCTAATTCCTTATCCAATACCTTACATTTATCCAAGCCATCACTAGTTTTTCTACTTCTTTCACTGCAGGGGATCTTTACTGGTAAGAAATTTTACCCTTGTTGCCACATTAGTTGATTCGGTTATAGTTCGCCAACCCTGACGCTAGCAATTCAGTATAGTTCGCCAACCATGACACTAGCATATCAGCTATAGTTCGCCAACCTGATGCAAGCATTTCAGCAATGCACTGTTGATTGCCAAATGTGACAGCGTCTTCACATCCTACACAACAAATATATAAGTATTACCTGGCACATATAAAACTATTTGGAATATGAAAAAAACACCCCTACTGCCTGTTGACAGAACAACAACCAGTCTCACGGGTGATCAGGAAAAGGAGATGGACCTATGTCGGCACTTGATGAGAAGAAATGATCAGAGAATCCCAAAACAAGGTATCAAGTGGAACACAAGAGGCAGAAGAAAAAGAGGCAGACCACGCAAAACTCTAAAGAAGGCATTGTTAAGAGAGGGCGAATTAATAAGCATAGAATCTCTTGATGAGGTTGAAAAGCTCGCCTAAAACAGGAAAAATTAGCAAACTACCTTGCGAGCCCTATGTGACGTTTAACGGCGCGGGAAGGATATAAGATAAGACTACCTGGCACATACAAGCCATCAGTATTAGCCAGCATAGGAAAAAAATATCAATATTATCTAGTACCCAATAAAGTCATCATTGTCCCACACATAAACTATGGGTATTACCCCACACATGAAAATATAGTAGTCATCACATAAGAAAAATTTAGCAGTGCCTGGCATATGAAAAGTAAAAGTTTTAAGCGGCACATAAAAAGTATCAGTACTATCTGGCATTTACAAATGTCAGTATTATCTGACACATAAAGAATCATTATTATCCAACACATAAAGAATATCCGTTTTACCGTGCACGTAATAAAGAACTATGACTACTACTTTACACATACAAATATTATATTACCTCAAACACAAACAACTATCAGTAACATCTTAGCCTTAACATCTATAAATATTGCAAATATTGCAGGCATAACATTCTTATGGATCTTTTTATGTAAGATATATCACCATATATATTTTTGAACAGGCTTTAAGAGCTTCATATCTAAGTTTATTTACTTCCAGATCCTAACTTTTTTATCCTTTGGTTCATAGAGTCTAGATGTTGAAACTCGTGCAAGCAAATTCAATACATAAATAGCATAAAGAGATTTTAAAAACAGGGTGGAGAGATTACAGAAATAGGAATACAGGACATGGAGAGATTACAGAAATAGGAATACAGGACATGGAGAGATTACAGAAATAGGAATACAGGACATGGAGAGATTACAGAAATAGGAATACAGGACATGGAGAGATTTTTAAAACAGGAGTACTGGACATTGAGAGATTACAGAAATAGGAATACAGGACATTGAGAAATCACAAAAACAGTTTTACATCACACTGAGAGATTACAGAAACATGAACACAGGATATGGAGAGATTACAAAAACAGGAGTACATCACATGGAGAAATTACAAAAAAAAAAAGAAGTATAAGACATGGAGAGATTACAAAAATAGAAGTATATGACATGGAATGATTACAAAAACAAGAATACAGGACATTGAGAGATTAAATAATCATGAATACATGCCATGCAGAGATTACAAAAACATGAACACAGAATATAAAGACATTACAATTTATTTAGTATTGAAAACTTAATAGTTTTCCATGTAAAGTTTGGATAAACATTATAGTCTTCTTCTGTATATATGTCATGAGAAAAAACAGTCTGAGAATCCCAAAACAAGATATCAAATGGAACAGAACAGGCCGAAGAAAAATAACGTGAAACTCTAAACAGGACATTGTTAAAAGAGGTAAAGTTATTAGGCATTAAGAATCCCTTAATAAGGTTGAAAAACTCAGGTAAACTTGGTGAACGACTATACAAGTCCTATGTGACGTTTCACGGCATGGGAAGGATGTAAGATGTTTATATCTGTGATATTAATAAACAGACCAAAGTGGAAGTCTGCTGACTAGACCTGATGAGGTCTATTGGATAGACCTGATGAGGCTTATTGGATAGACCTGATGACATATGTTGGATGGACCTGATGGGGTCTGTTGGATAGACCTGATGAGGTCTATTGGATAGACCTGATGACATATGTTGGATGGACCTGATGACGTCTGTTGGATAGACCTGATGAGGTCTATTGGATAGACCTAATGACGTATGTTGGATGGACCTGATGGGGTCTGTTGGATAGACCTGATGAGGTCTGTTGGATAGACCTGATGACGTATGTTAGATGGACCTGATGGGGTCTGTTGGATAGACCTGATGGGGTCTGTTGGACAGACCTGATGAGGTATGTTGGATAGACCTGATGAGATATGTTGGATAGACCTGATGACGTCTGTTGGATAGACCTGATGAAGTCTCTGTTAGGTAGACCTGATGAGGTATGTTGGATAGACCTGATGAGGTATGTTGGATAGACCTGATGACGTATGTTGGATAGACCTGATGGGGTCTGTTGGATAGACCTGATGGGGTCTGTTGGATAGACCTGATGAGGTATGTTGGATAGACCTGATGAAGTCTGTTGGATAGACCTGATGAAGTCTCTGTTAGGTAGACCTGATGAGGTATGTTGGATAGACCTGATGAGTTCTGTTGGATAGACCTGATGAGTTCTGGTGAGAAGGCATAGAATAAGCATAATAGTTTTAAAAAAAGAGCTAACAGTAATTGCCCAAATTTTGACAGAAAAAAATGCAGAAGGATGTAACGTAGAGAAAGTCGTTCCACAAATGTCAAATACAGTAAGTGCAGACTTGAAACTTGGTCACAGTTTTAAATCAGTGTACAGGTTTGCCAGGCATGCGAGGATAAACTTCATGATACTGACCCACAAACTTCATGATACTGACCCACAAACTTCATGATACTGACCCACAAATTTCATGATACTGACCCACAAACTTCATGATACTGACCCACAAACTTCATGATACTGACCCACAAACATCATGATACTGACCCACAAACTTCATGATATTGACCCACAAACTTCATGATACTGACCCACATATTTCATGATACTGACCCACAAACATCATGATACTGACCCACAAACTTCATGATACTGATCCAGTACTGATCAGAGATAATGCATATATAATACAACCGAGAAAATAATAAGACTTGTGCAAGAAAGGTTAAGTGAAACTTTGGTTTTCAACAGAATGTGCTGAATGTTTATAAATAAATGCTTCCGAATAAAAATACTCTTGTTACTTCCTTCAGTAAAATATACTGTCCAAAAAAGAAAGAAACGCATAACTACTGATGACCGAATTTTAGCCATAAATTTGATATTTTATGGCTTTTTAAATTGAATGAATAAATTTTCAAATTGCACACAATAGTACCTAAGGGTTTAAACATTCAACTGACAGTTTCTTGCATCTGTGTGACGAAAATTTGTTAGTCCCAGGGGTTCTAAAATTAGTATGGTGTGTGGCCTCCGCTTGCTTCGATCAGCGACTGGCATCTCCTGGGATAGATGCAATCAGATGTCTAATGTGCGCCCGTGGGATGACTGCCCACTCTTCCTGGAGTGCCTGCCACAGATCACGACGATTGGCTTGAGAAACGTTTCGGCGACAAACACGTCTTTGCAGCTCATCCCATAGGTGCTCGATCGGATTCATGTCTAGAGACAGGGATGGCCAGGGAAGGGTGAGAATGTTGTTGGCAGTCAGAACTGTGTGATGAACCGTGCAGAATATGGTCTGGCGTTGTCCTGTTGAAACTCAGATCTTTGCGCAGCCAAAAATGGAAGGATATGGGGTCGAAGAATTTCATTGACGTATCGTTGGGCATTCAAGCTTCCTTCAATCTGCACCAATGGACTCCTTCCGTTGAAATTGATCATTCCCCATACCATTACACCTCCACCACCGTGCGGCGGAGCTTCATCAACGCAATTTTGGGCAAAACGTATTTTTGACCTACGGTAGACCTTTCTCCGCATAACATGGCGGTGCAGCAAAAAGGAAAATTCGTCACTAAACTAGATATGTCTCCATTGATTGTTAATTGTCCAGGGTCAATGCTGGTTGGCCCAAACAAGTCGATTTTGGCGATGGCGTCTCGTTAAGGCAGGACTTCGATGAGGTCGTCCTGCCACCAGTCCAGCTTCATGCAGTCTATTCCGGACAGTTTGATCAGACAAACGATGTCCTGCAAGCAATGACTGAGCACTTGAGGAAGCTGTTGTAAACCTGTTTCTGAGGTGATGAACCAGAATAAAGCGACTATCAGCTGCTATTGTCGCCCTGGGTCGTCCACCGCGGTGCCGGTCTTCAGCTGAGCCAGTGGCTTGTAAACGGTGTCAAAGTCGACTGATGGTACTCTGTGCAAGTTTAAATACCTGGCAGCCTGACTTTGACTTTCGTCTGCTTGCAGGCGACCAATAGCATGTTTCGTAAATTTTGCGATACACGCGCCATAATTGTCTGCTTTAAAATTAACTGAATTTGATTGTGTAACCTCATCCTTTTATAGGGTTTCATTTGTGTGGGACGTGAGTTGTGCTTACCACAACAATCACAACTTTTCCATAAATGCAACGTGAGTTATGGTAAAAAAAAATGCGTGATTAGCAAGGGCAGCTACTGCGTTCTGACTATACACGAGAATAGCAAAATTCACGCTAAATCATGGACCTGATATCTTGGTGACAATTTTTGGTTTGGTTTGAGATATCCGGGAACAATTTTTATCATAACATAAAAAAATGAAGCTTATATAAACTATGCGTTTCTTTTTTTGGACAGTATATATCAGAAACACTTTTCGAGAATGCTTTTCTTTTCAACTTTATTGTCAAATTTTAATTCTTGGTCTGTTTAGATTTTTAATTATCTAACAAAGTGTACTTGTCTGAAGAAGTTTCTATTCTCAGTATTAACTGACATACAACAACACCTGGCAAAATCAGTATGAATCAAAACTGTGTCTCCACATGACACAGTTTGCAAGTATAACAAGTGTTTCATGCTTATAACAAGCAATCAGTGTAAATCTTCACCAGCAATCACTGCAGGAAGATGCAGAAGAAAGTTGAGACTCATAAGCCTATTACAAAATGAGTGTCAAACACTTCAGATCAGATGTTTGTTAGTGTGCAAATTAGACACAAAGGTGGTACATTATATGGTATGTATTTGTGGTACTTAGATGGTACATTTAGTTAGCACAATTAGGTTGTACATGTAGGCGGTACATTTAGATGGTGCATTTAGTTAGTACATTTAGGTGGTACATGTAGGCGGTATATTTATATGGTACATGTAGGTGGAACACTTAGATAAATACATTTAGGTGGTACATTTAGGTAGTACATTAAATATTACATTTAGATGGCACAATTAGGTGGTACTTTTAGGTAGTACAATTAGGTGGTACATATAGATGAAACATTTAGATAGTACAATTAGGTGGTACATTTAAATGGCATATTTAGGTACTACATGTAGGTGGTAAATTTAGGTGGTATATTTAGGTTGCACATGAAGGTGGTTGATAATCTAGATAAAACCGTCTTGGAAGGGTACATAATGGGAAAAAGAAAGAGAGGAAGACCAAGGCGAAGATGGCTGCAAGACATCGTTGATGATCTGCAAATGGATGCATCAGCAGCAGGCCATCTTGCTTACAACGGAGAAGCCTACAGGAGTGCTGTTTGGGAGGCAAAGTTCCGCAAGGGACATGCAAATGAATGAATGAATGAAGGTGGTACATTTATGTCGCACATTTAGGTGGTACATTTATGTGGCACATTTAGGTGGTACATTTAGATGCAGATGGTCAGCGGGGTAGGGGTATCCCCTATAAAATGAGACGTAAGACGCCTCCTTACCTCCGTCAGTCTACGGGACACCCTTGGGCAAGGTGGAGTGCCCATATAGCCCCCCGATCAGGGTGACGTGAAGCTATGGGAACAGGCGATGGATGGAATGGGAGAGCAGCCGACAGATAATGTTGGTTATGGTCACCATTCTATGATGGTAGGCAGATGATCTCAATGTAGGGACAATGGCTACGATCACTGACTAGTACAGTCACTGCCCGGAAGGAAAGCAATGGTAAACTATCTTCTGAAAATATACCAAGAAATCTAAACACATTAAAAGTCATGATAATCTAGAGAATACCGTCTTGGAAGGGTACATCATGGGACAAAGAAAGAGAGGAAGACCAAGGCGAAGATGGCTGCAAGACATCGTTGATACAAATGGATGCATCAGCAGCAGGCCATCTTGCTCACAACCGAGAGGCCAACAGGAGTGCTGTTTGGGAGACAAAGTTCCGCAAGGGACATGCAAATGAATGAATGAATAAATGCACCTGCTTTAGAATAGTTCCGTGCAGAAATTCAAATACCTTGGAGCAGTAATAACTTCATATGGGAAATGCAGAACAGAAATTAGGAACATAATATGCCAAGCAAAGACTGCATTTTAGAGAATGAGAAACATATTATACACCAAATCCTTATCAATGAATGTTAGAAAACGAGTCCTAAAATGCTATATTGAACCTATCTTGTTGTATGGAAGTGAATCATGGACAATAGGCAAGTCTGCACAAAAATCATTGGAAGCAGCAGAAATGTGGTTTATTAGAAGAATGTTGCGAATCCCCTAGACAGCAAAAATAACTAATGAAGAATGTAGGAGAAGAGCTGGAGAGACAAAAAATCTTGTCAAAAAATAAGAGAGAGACAATGTACTTTCATAGGACATGCAATGAGATGAGGGGACATTGAAAATATTATAACAACAGGAAAAATAGAAGGAAGGAGATCAAGAGGAAGACCAAGAGAAAGGATACTGGACAGTCTGACAAGATGGTGTGAGAGGAGATCACCAACTGAGCTGATGGCCTGCTTGAAGGATCGTGTAAACTGGAGAAGCATAATAGCCAACGCCAGTCGGCACGGCACCTGATGACGATGATGGTGATGATGATGATGATGGTGATGATGATGATGATGATTTAGGTGGTACATTTAGGTGGTACATTTAGATGGTACGTGTAGATGATACATTTAGGTCACACATTTATGTGGTACATTTAGATGGTACATTTCATTCATTCATTTACATGTTCCTAGCGGAACTTTGCCTCCCAAACAGCACTCCTGTAGGCCTTTCGGTTGTGAGCAAGATGGCCTGCTGCTGATGCATCCATTTGCAGATCGTCAACGATGTCTTGGAGCCATCTTCGTTTTGGTCTTCTTCTCTTTCTTTTTCCCATTATGTATCCTTCCAATACAGTCTTCTCTAAATTATCATGACGTTTAATGTGTCCAAAATATTTAAGTTTTCTCTCTTTAATCCTCTTTATTAGCCAGCCTTCTTAAATATTAAGCTCTTGTAGTATAGATATATTTGTTCTTTTTTGTGTCCACGATATTTGGAGAACTCTTCTGTAGCATTTACATTCAAAGGCATTTATGTGTTTCTCAGCTGTTTTGTTAAGTGTCCAGGTCTCACAGGCATATGTTGCGACGGGAAAGATGCATGGCCTTAGAAATCTTATTTTAGGTGGTTCTGTCTGCTCCTCTCCACAGATTCTTTATTTGTTTTACTTTCTGAAGAGCGATAGATGTCGTCCTTTTAATTTCCCTCACTGTATCTCCATTATTAGTTAGTGGTGATCCAAGATATTCAAAACTCTCAACTTTTCTAGTTTTTCCTCATTGATATATATTTCAGCTGCGTTGTTGGTTTTGTCACTTGTCATCAATTTAATTTTCTTTGCATTAAAATAGATGTTCTGCTCTTCGCTGTTCTTATGGACTGACATAATTAGTTTTTCCATTCAATTTTGTGTTGTGGACAGTAATACTGTGTCATTAGCATATCTAATCTCTGGTTTTTCATAAACTCCAATTGTTATGGCATCGTAATATTTTTGTCTACGTATTCTCTAACATTCCTCATTATATTTTCAGTATACAAGTTAAATAAATAGTGTGACAATATGCACCCCTGACGGATCCCTTGTTTTATGTCAAACCAAGTTGTTGTTTCACCATTTATTCTTACTGCTGCTTGTTGGTCTAGACAGAGCAGTGATGTTAATTGTATCAAATGTGTTGTAAATCCCATTTTTTCCATTATTTCCCAAAGTTTCTGGTGTTGTACACAGCCAAATGCCTTTGAGTAGTCTATAGAGGATAAATATAGATTCACATTAAACTCTCTGCATTTCTCTATTATTAATCTTAGGTGTACCCTACCACGCATGATCGTAAAAGGCGATTAAGGAGGGTTCAGAATAGGGCCAGCAACCCTATCTGTTAAAAAAACCTATCTGTTAAAAAAACTATCAGACTGCTACAGAAACGGAAGCAAGGGAAAAAACAAATGCAAGTGGAAGGAGAAATGCGTATCAGGAAACTGAGCCCATGAAGGCTGTGGATGAAAGCCAGCCACTGGAAGTCCCCAGCCAGACTGCAGACCTCCTGGAACCTAAACACAAGATGCAAATAGGCAGCTGGAATGTAAGAACACTAAACCAGACTGGAAAACTAGCACAAACCATCAAGGAAATGCACAGATACAAATTAGACATACTAGGAATACAAGAAGCAAGATGGACAGGACAAGGCAGAAGGAAATTAACAACACAGCACACAGAAGATACAATAATATGGTCAGGTAAAGAAGATCATCATGAAGGAGGAGTAGCATTGATTATAACAAAAGAAGCATCAAAAGCATTGCTGAAATGGACCCCTATAAATGAGACATTATTATATGCTCGGTTCAACTCAAGATTCACGAAGCTGTCTATTATAGTTTGTTATGCACCAACAGAAGCAGCTGAAGAGGAATTAAAAGAAGATTTTTACAACAGCCTCCAAGCCACAGTAGAAACAATACCCAAGCATGATATGCTACTCATCTTGGGCGACTTCAATGCAAAAGTAGGTGAAGGAAATGAAGATAGAAGAAGAATCATGGGAAGAGAAGGAATCGGAGAAATAAATGAAAATGGAGAAAGACTGTGCAGTTTCTGTGAAGAAAACATGATGACCATCGGAGGGACAATTTTCCAACATAAAAACATCCATAAGGTGACTTGGAGGTCACCAGATAAAACCACAGAAAGCCAAATCGATCACATACTAATAAACAACAAGTGGAAATGGTCACTACAAGATGTGCGAGCAAGGAAAGGAGCAGATGAAGGAAGTGATCACAACCTTCTGGTAGCAAAAATAAAAGTAAAATTAAGGAAAGCCATTCGGAGAACACAGACAGATACATTTTGATACAAGAAAACTGATAGACCAGGAAACAAGAAATGAATTCTCAATAGTACTTAGGAACCGCTTCAGTGTCCTACAAGACGAAGCAGAAATGTCCATATTAGAGTTCAATAAAACACTACAGGAAACAGCAAAAGAGGTGCTGGGATATCAGAAAAGGAGAAAAGAGGAATGGATAAGCGAGACCACATGGGAAAAGATAGAGCAAAGAAAAGAAATCAAGAAAAAAATTACTGAACACCAAATCACAGCGGCTTAAAGAACGAGTTTTAAGTTATTATGCACAAAAAGACAAAGAAGTGAAGGAATCATGCCGTCAAGATAAACGTCACTATTATGACAACTTAGCAGAAACAGTAGAGAAAGCAGCATATACAAATGACATGAAAACCATATATAAAATCACAAAGCAGATGACAGGTAACTTCAACACAAGATGTGAAAGTGCAGTAAGAACACAAAATGGACAACTGGTCAGTGGAGAAAGAGAAAAAATTGAAAGATGGAGGGAACACTTTAACACCCTACTAAACAGAACACAAGCAGCACAAACAATAGACATACCTGAAGCAAAAACGGAACTAAACATCAATACAGGACCAATAACAATAAATGAAGTAAAGGAAGCGATAAAGAAGCTAAAATCAGACATTGCACCAGGTGAAGAAGAAGTGACTGCTGAGATGTTGAAAGCAGAAGAAACAGAAACACCAAAACAACTTTGTCGGATATTACAACAAATTTGGGATCTAGAAAAAGCCCCAGAGGAGTGGAAAACTGGGCTTATAGTAAAACTACCAAAGAAGGGTGACCTCAGAGATTGCGGGAACTGGAGAGGCATTACCCTACTGCCACTCACCAGTAAAGTATTTTGCAGAATAATCATCAATAGAATTGTACCAACACTTGAGGAAAAACTTCGGAAAGAGCAGGCAGGATTTAGGAAAGGAAGATCATGCATAGACCACATATTTGTACTTAGACAAATATTAGAACAGGCAAATGAGTGGCATAGCACAACATATGCATTATTCATAGATTTTGAGAAAGCCTTTGACAGTGTCAACAGAGATGCTCTGTGGAAAATCCTAAGATGGCATGGCCTCCCCCATAAAATAGTTAATGTAATCAAAATACGAGGGTTTTCAGTGCAAAGTTATCTGTGGAGAAAATACCTCCAGCAGCTTTAGGGATGTGTACTATCACCAACATTATTTATCTTGGCAGTAGACTGGTTAATGAAGGAGGCAACATCAGACACACGCAGAGGATTACAATTGACCCTTGACACAGTGCTGGAGGACCTTGACTTTGTGGACGACATTTGTCTATTATCAAGCAGTCACAAAGATATGCAAGATAAAATAAACAAGCTAACTCAGAATGCACACAACATAGGACTAAAGATCAATGTAGGAAAGACAAAGTTAATTAAGCAAAATGTGAACAACAGAAATGTACTCAGAGTAAATAACAAGTTAGTGGAGGAGGTCAAAGAATTTGTATACCTTGGCAGCAGAGTAGTAGAAAATGGAGACAGCATAGAGGACATCAACAGCAGACTTACTAGAGCAAACCAGGCTTTTGCAATGTTGCAGACTATATGGAAATTAAAAAAAACTAAGCATAAATATGAAAACCAGGATATTTAAGTGTAATGTTCTAAGTGTACTACTCTATGGAAGTGAATGCTGGAAAATCACCAAAACCATAGAAAACAAATTGAATTCTTTCCAGACTAAATGTTTACGAAGAATTAGAAAAATATTTTGGCCAAACACCATAAGAAATAACATCTTATTAGCAGAAATGCAGATGAAACCACTGACAACAATTATTGATGAAAGACGCTGGCGATGGTTTGGACATGTGCTCCTAATGACTGACAACTCACTACCAAAAATAGCACTAAGATGGACACCACAGGGGAGCAGAAGTAAGGGTAGACCAAAAGAGACATGGAGAAGAACAACAGAAAGGATGTTGAGCAATAGAGAGCTCACCTGGGCAAGAGCAGAAAAAAAGGCGAAGGACAGGCATTTGTGGAAAACCTTTGCGGAAGCCCCATGTGCTCTGGGCACTTAAGGTTCAGAGAGAGAGAGAGAATCTTAGGTTGAATATATGATCTCTTGATCCTCTTCCTTGCCTGAAAACAGCTTGGACCATATTCTTCTATTTTCTTTCGAAGTCTACCCATTATGATTTTTAACAGAATTTTACTGGTATGACTAATCAGGGCAACAGTTCTGTAGTTTGATGGTACATTTAGGTGGTACATTTAGATAGTACATTTATGTGGTACACAAAGGCGGTACAGAAAACATTTTGATGTTTTATTTGAAGATAATGTGAAGGTCCAAAGTTGAAATGAGTACCAGCAAAATACAAAATAAACTGAGAAAAAGAAACAACAAAAAGATTGTTCATTGTTCCAGACCAGTAAGAGTATATTTTATAAAGTGAACATTCTCTATGTCAGCTTATAATGTCAATATTCTCTATATCATCTTATAAAGTCAACATTCTCTATGTCAGTATTCCCTATGTCAACTTATAATGTCAACATTCTCTATGTCAGCTTATAAAGTCAATACTCTGTATGTCAGCTTATAATGTCAACATTCTCTATGTCAGCATATAATGTCAGTATTCCCTATGTCAACTTATAATGTCAACATTCTCTATGTCAGCTTATAATGTCAACATTCTCTATGTCAGTTTATGATATCAGCATGCTTTGTGTCAGGAATATATAAAAAAAACTTTTCTGGTTAGAAAAAAAAGCAGCTTGTCTTTACTACCATCACCAATGTCATTTTTACTACCATCACCAATGTCATCTTTACTATCACCATCAATGTCGTCTTTACTACCTTCACCAATGTCATCTTTACTACCATCACCAATGTCATCTTTACTATCACCATCAATGTCATCTTTACTACCACCACCAATGTCATTAATTATTTCTATATATATCTCATGTTTAATAACCATTACTTGTGCATGATTTAGGTTTTCTTCACTTCAGCCTTTCACAAAAAGTTCTCTGTACCTGGACATGCTCTCACACTGCTAAAGGTCAGCTAGCTTCTGTCAAACATTAATTACCTACTTAACAAACACCAGGGAGCAGTCAGAGACTGGTTAAACCATTTCACTTTTGTATACCTAACTCCATGAAATATTTGGAACACTTAGAAGTCAAGCCATACTTTTTTTTAAAGTATGCTGTGTAGGGAGTTAAATAATTTTGTTTAAAATTTCTAAACCTTTTTTGCCCCTTCTGCAAACTCTAGTTTAAGGTGATCTGTGTCTGTCTGGTTGCTTCCTTTCTGTGTGTCTGTTTGGTTGCTTCCTTTCTATGTGTCTGTCAGGTTGCTTCCTTTCTGGGTGTCTGTCTGGTTGCTTCCTTTCTGTGTGTCTGTTTGGTTGTTTCCTTTCTGTGTGTCTGTCAGGTTGCTTCCTTTCTGGGTGTCTGTCTGGTTGCTTCCTTTCTGTGTGTCTGTCAGGTTGCTTCCTTTCTGTGTGTCTGTCTGGTTGCTTTCTTTCTGTGTGTCTGTTTGGTTACTTGCTTTCTGTGAGTCTGTCTGGTTGCTTCCTTTCTCTGAGTCTGTTTGGTCGCTTTCTTTCTGTATGTCTGTCTGGTCACCTGCTTTCTGTGTGTCTGTCCAATCACTTGCTTTCTGTGTGTTTATCTGGCACCTGCTTATCTGTGTGTCTATCTTTTCACCTGCTTTCTGTGTGTCTGTCTGGTAACTTGCTGTCTGTTAGTCTGTCTGGTCACTTATTTTCTGTATGTCTGTCTGGTTGCTTGAATTCTGTGTTTCTGTCTGGTTACATGTTTTCTGTGTGTCTATCTGGTCACCTGCTTTCTGTATATCAGTCTGGTGGCTTGCTTTATGTGTATCTGTCTGGTCAACTGCTCTCCGCGTGCTTGTCTGGTCACTTGTTTTCTGTGTGTCCGCCTGGTCACTTGTTTTCCGTGTGCTTGTCTGGTCACTTGTTTTCTGTGTGTCCGCCTGGTCACTTGTTTTCTGTGTGTCCGCCTGGTCACCTGTTTTCTGTGTGTCTGCCTGGTCACCTGTTTTCCGTGTGTCTGTCTGGTCACTTGTTTTCTGTGTGACTGTCTGGTCACCTGCTTTCTGCGTATCTGTCTGGCCACTTGTTTTCTGTATGTCTGTCTGTTTGCTTGTTTGCTTTCTGTGAGTCTGTCTGGTCGCTTGTTTCTTTGTGTGTCTATCTGGTCATTTGTTTTCTGTGTGTCTGTCTGGTTGCTTACTTTTTGTCAGTCTGTCTGGTTGCTTGCTTTCAGCGAGTCTGTCTGGTTGGTTTTTCTGAGTCTGTCTAGTTGTTTGCTTTCTGTGAGTCTGTCTGGTCGTTTATTTTTTGTGTGTCTCTCTGGTGTCTTGTTTTCTTTATGTTTGTCTGTGTGCTTGTTTTTTGTGGGTCTGTCTGGTTGCTTGCTATCTGCGTGTCTGTCTGGTTGCTTGATTTCTGTGTCTGATTGGTTGCCTGCTTTCTGTGTGTCTGTCTGGTTGCTTGCTTGCTCTCTGTGTGTCTGTCCCATTGCTTGCTTCCTTTGTGTCTGTCTGGTTGCGTGATTTTTGTGTGTCTGTCTATTTTTTTGTGGATCCACGTAATGTCTGATTACAGAAATTTGCACCTCTAGCCGACACATCTTTCTGTCACTTTGTCTCTTCATACTTTCCTGTGTTGGGCTTTGTACAATAGCCTGCATGTACGACAATATGGGATAGGCTTTGTACTATCAGCCTATCAGCCTCTCATGTCACATAACGAAGCTACTTCTGAGAATAATTATGAGAAGAACAAGGAAAAAGATAAAAATGGAAATAGCAGATGAACAGTTTGGATTTGTTGAAGGAAAGGGAACACATAATGCCATTTATGCTTTACGAACACTAACAGAAAGAGCTTTAGAAGTACAGAAAGATCTCTACTTATGCTTCATTGATTACACCAAGGCATTTGACAGGGTGAAACATAATGAAATTATTAAAATGCTTGAAGACATCAATATAGACGGCAAAGACCTGAGGATTGTAAAACATCTATACTGGCAGCAAGAAGCAGCAGTTCGAGTTGAAAATAGAATTGGAAAATATCAACCTATAAAACAAGGGGTGCGACAAGGATGTGTACTATCTCCAGACCTTTTTTCTCTGTATAGCGAGAATATTCTAAGAACAATCATCACAGAACCAGGCATAAAAACTGGAGGATACAATATTAACAACCTTCGGTATGCTGACGACACAGTACTGATAGCTGAGAACCAACAAGACCTGCAAAATCTCTTGGATAAAGTGGCCAAAGAAAGTGAACAGAAAGGCCTTACTTTGAACATCAAAAAGACAGAGACTATGGTTATATCTAAGAAACAGAATCCACCAGCATGCAGCATTAAATTAAACGGAACTGTTCTAAAGCAGGTGCAGAAATTCAAATACCTTGGAGCAGTAATAACTTCAGATGGGAAATGCAGAACAGAAATTAGGAACAGAATAGGCCAAGCAAAGACTGCAATTCAGAGAATGAGAAACATATTGACCAACACATCCTTATCAATGAATGTTAGAAAACGAGTCCTAAAATGCTATATTGAACCTATCTTGTTATATGGAAGTGAATCATGGACAATAGGCAAGTCTGCACAAAAATCATTGGAAGCAGCAGAAATGTGGTTTATTAGAAGAATGTTGCGAATCCCCTGTACAGCAAAAATAACTAATGAAGAATGTAGGAGAAGAGCTGGAGAGACAAAAAACCTTGTCAAAAAGATAAGAGAGAGACAATGTACTTTCATAGGACATGCAATGAGAAGAGGGGGCATTGAAAATATTATAACAACAGGAAAAATAGAAGGAAGAAGATCAAGAGGAAGACCAAGAGAAATGATAATCGACAGTCTGACGGGATGGTGTGAGAGGAGATCATCAACTGAGCTGATGGCCTGCATGAAGGATCGCGTACTCTGGAGAAGCATAATAGCCAACGCCAGTCGGCACGGCACATGATGATGATGATTTGTAGAATAACCTGCATGTACGACAATATGGGATGGGCTTTGTACAATAGCCTGCATGTACAATATGGGATGGGCTTTGTACAATAGCTTGCATGTACAACAATATGGGATGGGCTTTGTACAATAGCCTGCATGTACAACAATATGGGATGGGCTTTGTACAATAGCCTGCATGTACGACAATATGGGATGGGCTTTGTACAATAGCCTGCATGTACGACAATATGGGATGGGCTTTGTACAATAGCTTGCATGTACAACAATATGGGATGGGCTTTGTACAATAGCCTGCATGTACAACAATATGGGATGGGCTTTGTACAATAGCTTGCATGTACGACAATATGGGATGCTTGGTGACAGATACTGAGCCTGTAAGTATTCATTGCCTCCTTGTACTTCACTTTGAAATGAGCATTACATAACAGAAATTGGCAAAATAAACCTTTCTTGTGCCGCTGTCAATTTCTTTTAAAATATATTAAACAGCCGATGATGAACTAATTTTCGACTTTGGAAGCCATATAGTGCAAATGCCTATCTTATGACACATATAATCCACCTGTGGTTGAATAGCGAGAACTATATACCTTAGAACTAAGTTAAAATCTTATATTAGACAGGAGAAGAAATAACAAATGACTATAAAAGAAAAGGTACACATGAATGTAAAGAAGCAGCAGCTGAATCTAAGAAAGAATTATATAAATGAAATATTGACATGAAAAACAAATGTGCAATATAGAATGTGAGAAAATTCATAAATATGTGATATATTATTCCAGATGCTATGAAAAAAATAGTGACAGGAAAGAACACATCATAATTAACAAACTAGACTTAAGGAACAGACAAGAGGGGCATACAAGGGAAAAGAATTTACATAATTTATATGACATGGTAATGATAAACAATGAACTAAAATGAAGACAATTTTTGGATGATTTTTTTCAAGAATTTTGAAGGCTAGTGTTGCTTTTCCAATTCTAATTCTAACTTCCTTCCTGATGTCAGCATCCTGGTCCATGTTTTTCCTTGTTAATTTCAAGTCCTATTTTGTCAGCCAGTGACGACAAGGAATCTGTTTTTTCTTGCATCGAATTTACACTGTAACTGATAAGAGTTATGTCATCCGGAAAATCAAGGTCTTCTAGTTGAGTCCCATGTACCCAATCAATGCCTGTTTTACTTGTGCAATATTTAACCATTATGAAGTTTATAACAATTCCAAAAAAGCAAGGGAGATAATATACATCCTTGTTTCACGCCTGTTTCAGTCTGAAACCTTTCGCTCATCCCATCTTCTGTGTTCACTGCACAAACATATCCACGTTCTAATGATGTCGACAGTTTTAGATGGTATTCCAAATATTCTTAAAATTCTCCACAATGAATCTCTGTGTATGCTATCGAACGTCTTTTTAAAGTTTGTGAAGTTAAGGATTAATGGTTTTTGCTTTTCAATATGTTCTTCAAGTATTATTCTTGCCGAGATAGTTTCTCTCTTTTCGAAATCTTGCTTGTTCTTCTCTCATTGCACTATCCACTATATCTTTAACTCTATTCAGAATGATTCTCCAAAATACTTTCGAAATAACTGATAGTAAGGTTACTACTTTCCAATTATTGCATTCGCTAAAGTTGGCTCTCTTTGGTCTTCTTCTTCTTCGTTCGCAACTCTCTTTGGTATTTTAACAATGATTCCTTTTTTCCATTTTGAAAGGACCTTTTCTTCTTTCCAAATTTTGTTGAGCATTCCTTGTAACTGGCTCATGTTGGCACTATTAATAGCTTCTAACATTTCGGCTGTTATTTCATCCTCACCTGCAGCTTTGTTGTTAGCCATTAGATTCACTGCTGTTTCAATTTCGTTCAGTGTAAATTCATCCAGATTGATATTTAGTTGCGAGATTGGTAAGTCGGTTTGAATGTCTATCATTTCTTTTGGATGTTGTCCATTAAGAATTTCTTGTTAGTGATAGAACAATCTTTGTTTTTGGTCTTTATTTAATGTTTCTAGGGTGCCATTTTTGCTAAAGATTGGTCTTTGGGTTTAATAGTACCTGTTAACCGCTTTTGTGTGTTATATAGAGTTTGCTATCTCCTGTCTTTGTTGCTTGTCTCTGCTTCTTTCCCCATATTGTCTATGTATTCTCTATTATTTCTTCTAGCTGAACTTTGTACTGTGTTGGCTAGTTCTTTGTATGTTACTTTTGTCAAATCTTTTCCAAGACCTGTCTTTACATTCAGCATGGCTAATTTGGCTTTACGTCTTTCAGGTACGTATTTCCACGTATTTTCCGATATCTTTGCTTTTCCTTCTGTCTTTTGCAGTCCAGCACTTGTTTTCGCTGCTGTGATTATGGCAGTGCTGTAAGAATTCCCTAATTCATCTATATCTATCTCTTCTATCTCACTAAGTACTGCAAACAATTGGTAAGTTCCAGAAGAAAACTTCTTTTGATGTTCTCTTCCTGTAGGCTGTGACTGTTTATCTCCTGGGTATTTATTTCTTGTGTTGGCTTTTAAATGTTAATCTTATTTTCCCTATACACAGGTTGTAATCATTGCTGGGACCCACACCTCGATATGTTTTTACTTCTATCAGAGATGTTCTGAAGTGCTTTCTAATACAAAAATGGTCTATCTGGTTTCTGGTTCTATCATCTGAGGAAATCCATGTTGCTTAATGTATATCTCTGTGTGGAACTATTGTTCCTCCAATGACCACGCCATCTGTTAGACATATTTCAATTAGTATTTCTCCATTCATTCCTTCTTTTCCTATTACTTTTTTCGACACCAGTATTATCTTTTCTTACATTGGCGATGAAGACTCCCATGACACCTAAGACGTCGTGTTTAGGGACTTTGTTCATGAGTTGTTGTAGTTGGTGACAGAAATCGTCTTTTATTTCATCATCTGCATCGTTTGTGGGTGCATAGCATTGTATGAATGTCATTCTTCCGTGTCTTAGTTTGTATCGTGCTCTTATCATACGACTGTTCACTGATTCCCATTCTATAAGGTTCTTTGCTGCTACAGTTTATATCATTAAATCGGCTCCTTCTTGGCATTTCACATTGTCTCTGCCCGCATGTATAGAGTTATTCATAGGTCCGTGAAACATTACAAAATTGTCAACAAATATATTACGTAACGGATCATGACTATCCTTACGCTAAGAGAGAGAGAGAGAGAGAGAGAGAGAGAGAGAGACTCTTCAAGCTTTTTTTTTTAAATACAACCTGCGTGAAGAGCTCCCGTTGTTTGCCGCTAGGAAGCAGCAGTAGCAAATATGGTGTTCAGTAAACGTGAGCAGTCATTTTGTGTTTCGGAATACACAAGAACCACATCCGTTGTGACTGTGTAGCGACGATTTCGAGTGAAATTCAAAAAGACAGCACTTGTTTTGAACAGTGTCAAGAAGTGGTATGCGAAATTCTGGGATGAAGGCTTTCTGTGCACAGCTCCTCGACAGGGACGTCCAGGACCAGGCGAAGAAACTGAGAATAGTGTTAGAGAAACTTACCAGCGAAGCCCTCGCCTTCATCCCGGAATTTCGCATACCACTTCTGGACAATCGTGAAAACAAGTGCTGCCTTTTGGAATTCTGATCGAAATCGTCGCTGAACAGTCACAACGGACGAGGTTCTTGCGTAACACACGAATGATTAGTGTATAAGTATATAACCACACATGAAGCCACTGCAGTAAAGCTGTAGTAACGAAATGTATAAACTAGGGAAAAAGTAGGAACAGCTTTATTAATTAAAGAGTATACAGTTGCGACGTTTCGGTGTGAATCTTAATCATACAAAAACACACAGAACAAAGAAAAGGAGAGAGAGGATAAAATATACATTCACATAAATGCTATGTAAAAGTAGGAGTGGAAAAAATGTGATTAAAATAAAATGAATGGAGCATTTAGCTGTGAGTTGTACGACTCTGTGGCTTGTAAGAGGCTGTGTTCAGAAGTGCGTATGGTGGGGTGTAGAGAATGTTTAAATGGAGACTTATGGTGTGTGATTTGTGGGTTGTAAATAAAGGGGGGGGGGGCATGAAGAGGAGAGTGATACAATTGTAATCTAGCCAAAAGAGGATGGAGTAAGTGATTATAGTTGGGGTAGAGGGGTTGTAATCTGATGCTGTGAGGAACTATGTGTTATAAGTAAGAAATGAGAGGAACTTTGTGCAGAGAGATTATGATTGTGGAGGAAAGGAATGTTAGCTGTAGCTGAATAGCGAGTTAAAACCATGTGGTTCCAGCGTCCCGTATTCTTGAAAGTAGGGTTTTCAAGCGCTAGGCGGCTTCTGTCATTAGCTCGACACTGTTTGATGGCTGCTACCAGAAAATCAGATTTGGCTCTGTGGTTGGGTCATTGAAATGAATCGGGACATGTTTGGAAGCATGCTGGGTGATATCATACAGATGTTTTTGCTTGATGTCACCTAATGAGACAAGTTTTGGTCATCCTGCATCTTTTACATACAATGACATATATCACATTGCGGGACTCGCATGTGAATTCCTTATTGAGAGTGAGGATACTTTTGGAAAAGGTGATCATTTTCGTTTCCCAGATTACAATGCAGGTAACACAGAGAGGGGGGTTACATGTTCTGGTGCCAACATATGCAAGGTTCCGCTTCAGGTCACTATGGACGAGAATGTTCGGATTGTATGCTAATAGGGGTAGATAAGAGAAGATATTGCGAGCATCGAGGTCAAGTTAGATTAGTGGCAGATAGTGATAAAGGATTTTTTTAACCATCTGACCATGTGGGTGAAAAGGAAGTACTAATTTAACTCTGTCGGATGGGGTAACAAGTTTTTTTTTCTGAATGCCTCTTTGCAGCTCACTAGTTGGATACGTTTGCATGCTTTCCGAAGGACATTTTCTGGGCAGTGGCGATGACAAAACAATTCTAATAATTTGTTGGACTGGTCCATGATGTCCAAGTTATCTTGACATAGGCTTTTTCCACAACACAAAATGACTGCTCATGTTTACTGAACGCCATATTTGCTACCTCCTAGAGGTAAACCACGAAAGCTCTGCATGCGGGCTTTATTTTTTAAAAAGCTTGAAGAGTTTCTCTGCCTCTTTCTCTCTGTCTCTCTGTATCTCTCCTCTGTCTCTCTCTCTGTGTCTCTCTCTGTCTCTCTCTCTGTCTCTCTGTCTATCTCTGTCTCTCTCTGTCTCTCTCTGTCTCTGTCTCTCTGTCTGTCTCTCTCTCTGTGTCTCTCTCTGTCTCTCTCTCTGGGCGTAAGAATAATCATGATCCATTAGGTAATTTATTTGTTGTGAATTTCTGAAATGTTTCATAGACTTATGAATAAAGTTCGTGTATTATTAACTAAATTTTTTTCAGGCTTCTGGCCATTTCATTTCACTGAGGCCCAGTACATGTAGGCTGTAACATGTCGGCTGTAACATGTAGGCTGTAACATGTAGGCTGTAACATGTCGGCTGTAACATGTCGGCTGTAACATGTAGGCTGTAACATGTAGGCTGTAACATGTCGGCTGTAACATGTCGGCTGTAACATGTAGGCTGTAACATGTAGGCTGTAACATGTAGGCTGTAACATGTAGGCTGTAACATGTCGGCTGTAACATGTAGGCTGTAACATGTAGGCTGTAACATGTAGGCTGTAACATGTCGGCTGTAACATGTAGGCTGTAACATGTAGGCTGTAACATGTCGGCTGTAACATGTAGGCTGTAACATGTCGGCTGTAACATGTAGGCTGTAACATGTAGGCTGTAACATGTAGGCTGTAACATGTAGGCTGTATTTATCCATTTGTCCTAAATAAGAATACTTGCATTAATGGCTAAATATACCTAGAATAGAATTATATATTTCTTACTGGCTATAGAGTCTGCGGTCCTGTGCTTTGCAGCTTGTGCAAGATCGATGAATATGGTCTATCCGCAGTTTTGGTCTTTTTTTTTTCCTCTTTACTTTTCTCAGTGATGGCTGACTGTTTTACTGGTGTACTAAAGTAACCATGCAATTCGTTACATTCTGTTTTACAGCTTTCTTTACTAGGGCAATGAAAGCTAATTTAGATGGATTTATCTAAGGCTGAATGTATTGTGCCATGTATTATTTTTAGCAGATTGGAACTTTCTCTATGTCTATGTAACTTACGAGATCGAACTTTACGTCTATATAAACCCTTAATTATCTCCCTTAAATTTCCAATTCTGTTACCATGTTCTTTCCTACTACATTTCATAATTTGGTAGTCTTTCATTATTAATGCTGATATTAAATTGTTAATTTGTCTCCTTACTATAACGATTTAATATATCTCATTACTGTGCAGGTTTCTTATATGCTGTCTCCATGGCAATGGTTCTTAACATTTTCTTACCCATGGGCTCCGTTTCATGTCTGAGAACAACTGTGGGCCCCTCATTGAAATAAAGCAAATCAGTAGAACCCAAGAAAAGTTTTTGGGTGTATATCTTAACCTTTCCTGTCTCCACAATCATATTCCCTTCCTAATAAGTTCTAATGTAGTCTCTCCTCACCTGCATCTGATATTATAGGACCTTCACTGCACTATATTGCAAACCCTCTACCCCAGCTATGTTCATTCTGTCACCATCTTTTTCCTGGCTTGATAAGCAGTCAGATTAGTATCACACCTCATGATGGTTCCTGACTTGATAAGCAGTCAGATTAGTATCACACCTCATGATGGTTCCTGGCTTGATAACCAGTCAGATTAGTATTACATCTCAAGTCTTCATTTAAACTTCCACAATATTTCACCACGCGCACTCTCAGATACAGCTTCCTGCAAGTTACAGCTAAGAGTTCTTTTTTCTATTACTTTTGACAACATTGTTTGCTGTATATCATTGATATGCATTTATATTTTCCCTTTTTTCATATTTCTTTATCCCGTATGTTTTTGTATGATTAAGGTGCAAATTGAAACATTACAACTGTATGCTCATCAATGAACCTGTGCCTACTTTTGTTTCAAGTAGTCCAATATTTACCTAAACATATTTTATTTAAAAAAAGATAAAAAAACCTTATCTCTAATTCAGAGACATAACTTGTTGTAATTGAGAGAGATAACCAGTTCTAATTCAGAGAAATAAGATAACCAGTTCTAATTCAGAGAAATAACCAGTGATATTCTCAGTTACGTCATCCGAATGATCTGCCCCTTCGAGTGACACGTGTTTTTCATAGCGGGAACACTATCATAACAGCATGAACGAACAATTCATATCACGTGACAAGCTCAGCTCACTGCCATGTCCAAAAAATGGCAAGACAGGACAGTACCAGGAAGAATATTTCATCTCCAAAATCCTCCGCTCTCTTGTGGCCAGCTTCTTGCAAAAAAAAAATACAGCAGTTTCCTGTTATAACTCCTCAACTCGATTCATGTCCCCGTGAGAGCCACTTGAGCTGTGTATATAGCAATAGCACACAGTGGTCTGCATCCACTTTCTCACAAAGTGCTTTGAACAGCTTGAGTCGAAGTGCTTTTCCACATATGAAGTTTTCAGCTTTTCGAGCTATAGAAAGAACTTGCTAGAAATACTAGAGTTAGGTTTTAGAGACAAGATCAGACAACGAGTAACATAAAGTTCTCAACAACTGCAACCTCTGCTCACGCTCAGATAACCTGATCCGTGTTCCAGCACTGGACGAGCACCATCTCCACAGGCTAAAGAAAAACTTTCAGTCACTCAGCCCGACTGATTTTAAAAAGTAATCCATCAGTTGAAAGACATCAACAGTCAAAACTGTGGTCACATTTATGCCTTGCACACCAAAAACAATAACACATATTGAATGATTTTTCAAAGACTATACAAAATGATCACATGATTCTCGTTGCTTACAACAGTAGACTCCTCTTTGTATAAACTAATTCTCACGTGACTTGATACTGCTTGATGCCATACAGGATTTGTTCCAGGAAATTTGTAGCTAAAGTCATCATTACCTGGACTGACCACATCATTGGACAGAGATACTTCCTTGAGTTTGTCATTGTGTTTTGATCAGTTCTGTCAGTTACAAATTGGACATTTCAAAGCTTATCCACTAATGAATTGTCCCTTTCTTTTGCTTTTGTAGTTAGGCTGGACACAGGTCGTGCACACTTACAAGTATTTTGCACGAGAAAAGAAGGTATAATCATTTTTTTTTGTTTTTATTTTTAATGCTCAATAACTTATCAGTTTGCTGGTCAGTGGAGGCCAGATTTCCTTACGTGGGTCCTTGGGTGCCAGAGGACCAGATTAAGACCAATGATGTCCACATTCTGCAGTACACATTGTATATTTACCGTATTTTATTTTCAAGCTGTCTCTTGATTCTATCAACATTTCTTCCATCTTTTTTGTATGAAAATAAATGGCAAGGTTAAACTTTTCTTTAATCTCTTGTTTGTATAAAAATCTCTCTCTATCCCTCCCTCCCTCTCTCTCTCTCTCTCTCTCTCTCTCTCTCTGAACCTTAAGTGCCCAGGGCACATGGGGCTTCCGCAATGGTTTTCCACAAATGCCTGTCCTTTGGCTTTTTTTCTGCTCTTGCCCAAGTAAGCCTTCTATTGCTCAATATCCTTTCTGTTGTTCTTCACCATGTCTCTTTTGGTCTACCCTTACTTCTGTTCCCCTGTGGTGTCCATCTTAGTGCTATTTTTGGTAGTGAGTTGTTAGTCATTAGGAGCACATGTCGCAACCATCGCCAGCGTCTTTCCTCAATAATTGTTGTCAGTGGTTTCATCTGCATTTCTGCCAACAAGATGTTATTTCTTATGGTGTTTGGCCAAAATATTTTTCTAATTCTTCGTAAACATTTAGTCTGGAAAGAATTCAATTTGTTTTCTATGGTTTTGGTGATTTTCCTGCATTCACTTCCACTTAGAACACTACTCTTAAATATCCTGATTTTCGTATTTATGCTTAGTTTTTTAGATTTCCATATAGTCTGCAGCACTGCAAAAGCCTGGTTTGCTCTAGTAAGTCTGCTGTTGATGTCCTCTGTGCTGTCTCCATTTTCTACTACTCTACTGCCAAGGTATACAAATTCATTGACCTTCTCCACTAACTTGCTATTTACTCTGAGTACATTTCTGTTGTTCACATTTTGCTTAATTAATTTTGTCTATCCTACGTTGATCTTTAGTCCTATGTTGTTTGCATTCTGAGTTAGCTTGTTTATTTTATCTTGCATATCTTTGTGACTGCTTGATAATTGACAAATGTCGTCCTCAAAGTCAAGGTCCTCCAGCACTGTGTCAAGGGTCCATTGTAATCCTCTGCGTTTGTCTGATGTTGCCTCCTTCATTAACCAGTCTACTGCCAAGATAAATAATATTGGTGATAGTACACATCCCTGCTTCACCCCTGTTTTTACCCTAAAGCTGCTGGAGCTATGTTCTCCACAGATCACTTTGCACTGAAAACCCTCGTATAGGGCTTTGATTACATTCACTATATTATGGGGAGCCATGCCATCTTAGGATTTTCCACAGAGCATCTCTGTTGACACTGTCAAAGGCTTTCTCAAAACCTATAAACAGTGCATATGTTGTGCTATGCCACTCATTTGCCTGATCTAATATTTGTCTAAGTACAAATATGTGATCAATGCATGATCTTCTTTTCCTAAATCCTGTCTGTTCTTTCCGAAGTTTTCCCTCAAGTGCTGGTCACTTTAAGATGTGCAAGCAAGGAAATGAGCAGATGTAGGAAGATCTGCTCATTTCCTTGCTCGCACATCTTATAGTGACCGTTTCCACTTGTTTATTAGCATGTGATCGATTTGGCTTTCTGTGGTTTTATCTGGTGACCTCCAAGTCACTTTATGGATGTTTTTATGTTGGAAAATTGTCCCTCCGATGGTCATCATTTTTTCTTCACAGAAATTGCACAGTCTTTCTCCATTTTCATTTATTTCTCCGATCCTTCTCTTCCCATGATTCTTCTTCTATCTTCATTTCCTTCATCTACTTTTGCATTGAGGTCGCCCAAGATGAGTAGCATATCATGCTTGGGTATTGTTTCTACTGTGGCTTGGAGGCTGTTGTAAAAATATTCGTTTAATTCCTCTTCAGTTACTTCTGTTGGTGCATAACAAACTATAATAGACAGCTTCGTGAATCTTGAGTTGAAGCGTGCATATAATAATCTCTCATTTATAGGGGTCCATTTCAGCAATGTTCTTGATGCTTCTTTTGTTATAATCAATGCTACTCCTCCTTCATGATGATCTTCTTTACCTGACCATATTATTGTATCTTCTGTGTGCTGTGTTGTTAATTTCCTTCTGCCTTGTCCTGTCCATCTTGCTTCTTGTATTCCTAGTATGTCTAATTTGTATCTGTGCATTTCCTTGATGGTTTATGCTAGTTTTCCAGTCTGGTTAAGTGTTCTTACATTCCAGCTGCCTATTTGCATCTTGTGTATAGATTCCAGGATTTTTGCAGTCAGGCTGGGGACTTCCAGTGGCTGGCTTTCATCCACAACCTTCATGGGCTCAGTTTCCTGATAAGCATTTCTCCTTCCACCTGCATTTGTTTTTTTCCTTACTTCTGTTTCTGTAGCAGTCTGATAGTTTTTTTTTTACCAGATAAGGTTGCTGGCCCTATGCCGAACCCTCCATAGTCGCCTTTTACGATCATGCGTGATAGGGTACAGTGGTCCTATTCTTTGCAGATCCCGGGTACCAAACCGGATATGAAAATATATGGCAAGGTTACATTTTTCTTTCACCTTTTTTGTATGAAAATATATGACAAGGTTAAACTTTTCTTTAATCTCTTTTTTGTATGAAAATATACGGCAAAGTTAAATTTTTATTTAATCTCTTTTTATATAAGAATATGCGGCAATGTTAAACTTTTCTTTAAACTCTTTTTTGCATGAAAATATACGGCAAGGTTAAACTTTTCTTTAATCTCTTTTTTGGATGAAAATATACGGCAATGTTAAACTTTTCTTTAATCTCTTGTTTGTATGAAAATATTTGGCAAGGTTAAACTTTTCTTTCATTATTTTGTATGAAAATATACGGAAAGATTAAACTTTTCCTTATCTTTTTTTAATGAAAATACATTGCAAGGTTAAATTTTTTAAATGAAAATATATGGAAACATTACACTTTTCTTTAATCTCTTTTTTTTGTATGAAGATATACGACAAAGTTAAACTTTTCTTTAATTTTTTTTAGTGAAAATATACGGCAAGTTGAAAATTTTTTAAATCCTTTTTTCTTTATGATAATATACGGTAATTTTAAACTTTTCTTTAATCTCTTTTTTATGAAAATACTCGGCAAGGTTAAACTTTTCTTCACTTCTACCTTATTCCTTTATAGCTAAATTTCTTTTTATTGTAGCATTTTTTAAAAAATTAATCTTTTTCATAAACTGTTTATATATTTGTACTCGTTTTTTTTTCTTTCTTCCTCTAATCAAAGACATTTTCTATCAGTCAGTTCTCTCTCTTTGTCTCTCTATCTAAATCCCCTGACCTAATTGTTAGTGGAATGTAATTTAAATGTATCCCGCTGAAGTAATTTTGTACAAATTATGCTTTTTCTTTCTTGGAAAACAGGGTCCATAATTTTTTCTGCCTAAAGCAAAATATATTATTTATCCTACAAAATACTTATTCTACAAAATATTTATTCTACCAAATATTTATCCCACAAAATATTTATTCTACCAAATATTTATCCCACAAAATATTTATTCTACCAAATATTTATCCCACAAAATATTTATTCTACAAATCCTACAGATCTTGTAAGGAATGTTTTAATCCCTCAGTCTCAAACAACCCCGCTCCCCCCACCCCACTTCCTCTTTATTTAACCCAACACTGGAGGGAATTAGCATTTACGCTATAATAAAGAGAAACGAATCATAGTTGGTTTCTACCCTAGTACTTCACAACACTGAGGTTTCTACCTCAATACTTCACAATACTGAGCTTTCTACCTCAGTACTTCACAACACTGAGGTTTCTACCTCAATACTTCACAACACTGAGTTTTCTACCTCAATACTTCACAACACTGAGGTTTCTACCTCAGTACTTCACAACACTGAGGTTTCTACCTCAATACTTCACAACACTGAGATTTCTACCTCAATACTTCACAACACTGAAGTTTCTACCTCAGTACTTCAAAACACTGAGGTTTCTACCTCAGTACTTCACAACACTGGTGTTTCTACCTTAGTACTTCAAAACACTGAGGTTTATACCTCAGTACTTCACAACACTGAGGTTTCTACCTCAATACTTCACAACATTGAGATTTCTACTTCAGTACTTCAAAACGCTGAGCTTTCTACCTCAATTCTTCACAACACTGAGGTTTCTACCTCAGTACTTCACAACACTGAGGTTTCTACCTCAATACTTCACAACACTGAGTTTTCTACCTCAGTACTGAAATACTTTTAAAAATGTCTCTGTCTTCTTCCAGAGCATCGATGTTCAGTATACAATTCCTGACCTTGTTTTCCATGTATTAATTTTAACTCTAATTCTGTCATTAAGATTTCCTGATCTTGTTTTTAATGTATTAATTTTAACTCAAATTTTGTTATTAACAGTTCCTGATCTTGTTTTCACTGTATTAATTTTAACTCAAATTTTGTTATTAACAGTTCCTGATCTTGTTTTCAATGTATTAATTTTAACTCTAATTCTGCCATTAACAGTTCATGGCCACTGAAATATCTGTTTCTGGAACTGCTTTAGTAATGAACATAATATGTTTAAATTTTTATTTTATAATAATTTAGTCTATTCCCTTTCAGATATTGTAATATATATTTTTTTCAAGTAGGTGCCTTTTTTCCAAATGTTGATAGAAAGAATAAAATCTACATATAAAGACAAATGTTGTTACAGACAATAAAATCCATATATAAAGACAAATTTTGTTAGAAAGAATACTATAAACTCACAAGAAAGGACCAAGTGATTATTTTCTGACTGAGAAGAGGACATTCCGGGCTGAGGCATTATCTGTACCAAGAGCTAAAAAACTGGCACAACAGTCCTATGTGTCTGCAGTATAGAGCAACAGACCTATGTATCTTTAGTATAGAGCACCTGACCTATGTGTTTATAGAGCAACAGACCTATGTGTCTACAGTATAGAGCAACAGACCTATGTGTCTGCAGTATAGAGCAACTGACCTATGTATCTGCAGTAGAGCAGCTGACCTATGTTTCTGCAGTATAGAGCAACTGACCTATGTGTCTGCAGTATAGAGCAACTGACCTATGTGTCTGCAGTATAGAGCAACTGACCTATGTGTCTGCAGTATAGAGTAACTGACCTATGTGTCTGCAGTATAGAGCAACAGACCTATGTGTCTGCAGTATAGAGCAACTGACCTATGTGTTTATAGAGCAACAGACCTATGTATTTGCAGTATAGAGGAACAAACCTATGTGTCTATAGAGCAACAGACCTATGTGTCTGCAGTATAGAGCAACAGACCTATGTGTCTGCAGTATAGAGCAATTGACCTATGTGTCTGCAGTATAGAGCAATAGACCTATGTGTCAGCAGTATAGAGCAATAGACCTATGTGTCAGCAGTATAGAGGAACTGACCTATGTGTCTGCAGTATAGAGCAATAGACCTATGTGTCAGCAGTATAGAGGAACAGACCTATGTGTCTGCAGTATAGAGGAACACACCTATGTGTCTTTAGTATAGAGCAACAGACCTATGTGTCTGTAGAGCAACAGACCTATGTATTTGCAGTATAGAGGAACAGACCTATGCATCTACAGTATAGACGAACTGATCTATGTGTCTATAGAGCAACAGACCCATGTGTCTGCAGTATAGAGGAATAGACACCACATCAAATCCTCCAGTTACATAACCCACTCAGGACCTGGTCAGGAGAAGCTCTATCGCAAAGCAGAAAACATGAGACGAACTGTGTCGGTGTCTTAAGGAACGACGAAGAAGAAACATGTACGGTGTTAATAATGACAGAACTGTACAGACATTGAATGGATGCCGCCATTGTTTAAACAGAGCAAAGGACTATCTCATTTTGGAAACAAATGCCGTGATGAAAGGAGTTAAAGGGCATTCATTAAAATAGTCAAGCCGTTAAAACATGATGTTCACACAATTTCAAGCGAAAGAGCTTTCCTACTTTCTTTTTATTTTTAGGGGAAGTGTGCATTTTGAAATCTCTACTAGATGACCCACATCGGTCATTTCTACTTTCATCTGACGCTGAAACTGGCTAAAGGCAAGGCTACGAAACAAATCTTTAGCCACGGCTTGTTAAAGGAGTTAGAAATGGTTTGTGTGTGTGTGTGCAAATAAAGCAGTATCGCTCAGCAACAGAGAAAGCTGTATGGAGTGTTTACTTGGCCAGGACTTTGTTGACGCAGAGAAACAAGCACGAAATAACTTCCACGACGAAGAAGTGTGCTCCAACATTTCAGTAAAACAACCTTCAGTACAATACTCTTAATACCACAAGAATCAACAAACGGGGAGCTCTGGTCTCGTTAAAATGGAGACGGTAAAGACATGCTAAGTGGAAAGGGAGAAATCTGCATAATGGCGGAGGCTTTAGGGAAGAAGTACTTTCTTACACAGGTCTGCTACATTCTGTGCCAGTCTTTGTGCAAAATTATCTGTGCCAGTCTTTGTGCAAAATTATCTGTGCGAGTCTTTGTGCAAAATTATCTGTGCGAGTCACTGTGCCAAATTCTCTGTTCGATTCTTTGTGCAAAATTATCTGTGCGAGTCTTTGTGCAAAATTATCTGTGCGAGTCACTGTGCCAAATTGTTCGGTCTCTCTCTTTCTCTGAACATGTATACCAGTTCCCTGATAATTCTGTTCAAGTCTTTGTGACAGTCTGTTCAGTCATTAATAGAAACAATAACACAAGCAACAATGGAATAGAAACAACAACAGAAACATTAATACAAACAATAACAGTAACAATAACGGAAACATTAATAGAAACAATAACAGAAACATTAATAGAAACAATAACAGAAACATTAATAGAAACAATAACAGAAACATTAATAGAAACAATAACAGAAACATTAATAGAAACAATAACAGAAACATTAATAGAAACAATAACAGAAACATTAATAGAAACAATAACACAAGCAACAATTGAATAGAAACAACAACAGAAACATTAATACAAACAATAACAGTAACAATAACAGAAACATTAATAGAAACAATAACACAAGCAACAACTGAAACAATAACACAAACATTAACAGAAACAGTAACAGAAGCAACAACTGAAACAATAACCGTAACTTTAATAGAAACAACAACAGAAACATTAATACAAACAATAACAGTAACAATAACGGAAACATTAATAGAAACAATAGCAGAAACATTAACATAAACAATAATAGAAACATTAATAGAAACAATAAAAGATGCAACTACTGAAACTATAACAGAAACATTAATCGAAACAATAACAGAAGCAACAACTGAAACAATAACATAAACATTAATAGAAACAATAACAGAAACAATAATAAAAATTAAGAACATTTGAGCGCTATAAGCAAGCAAAAAAAAAGTATATACCATTATTTTTTTTTTAGGTAGGAATAGCTTCATTTACACATTTTTAACATTTCCATTAAGACGTATTCATACAGAAACATACGGGATGAAGAATTCCATACAGAAACATACGGGATGAAGAATTCCATACAGAAACATACGGGATGAAGAATTTTATAAACAGACATAAAAGGATGAAGAATTTCATACAGAAAGATGTAGGATGAAGGATTTCATGCACAAACATACAGGATGAAGGATTTCATGAGCAAACTTACAGAATGAAGGATTTCATGCACAAACATACAGGATGAAGGATTTCATGAGCAAACTTACAGAATGAAGGATTTCATGCACAAACATATAGGATGAAGAAAAATGACAAAAAGAGAATATCTAAATATACGTATATGGTATGTAACGGGACAGTTTGTCTACTAGAGGTGTAAAACAAAACTGTCCAGGAAATAAGAAATTTTAGAAGAAGGTAAAGTGTGAATTTGTTAGACTTTGATGTGATGAGATCTTAGCACGACTCTGATATTCGGGATCTTTTTTTTTTCTAATGGCACTCCCTCTTCCCCCACCTGTCATTAACGTAAAAACCGGGACCAAACTTGAAGAACATCCTTCTTCTATTATATTAAGAGAAATCCTACATAATTTCTAAAGAACATCCTTCTTCTATTATCTTACGAGAAATCCTACATAATTTCTAAAGAGCGTCCTTCTTCTATTATCTTAAGAGAAATCCTACATAATTTCTAAAGAGCATCCTTCTTCTATTATCTTAAGAGAAATCCTACATAATTTCTAAAGAACCTCTCTGTGTCACATGAGCTATAGTCTGAGAAAAGAAATAGATTATCTCAGAAAAGTGTGCTAACACTGCAAGAAAAACTCTCACAGCTTTATACATGCAACTTTATGCAGAAACATGGGATATCTTACACTGGGCAGACTTAAAAAGTTTACTTTTTTTATACGTTTGTTGTAAGACGTCAACTGAAGAGGACTGTCCCTAATAGGGTTGTAGTAAGACGTCAACTGAAGATGACTGTCCCTAATAGGGTTGTAGTAAGAAGTCAACTGAAGACAACTGTCCCTAATAGGGTTGTAGTAAGACGTCAACTGAAGACAACTGACCCTAATAGGGTTGTAGTAAGACGTCAACTGAAGAGGACTGTCCCTAATAGGGTTGTAGTAAGACGTCAACTGAAGACAACTGTCCCTAATAGGGTTGTAGTAAGACGTCAACTGAAGAGGACTGTCCCTAATAGGGTTGTAGTAAGACGTCAACTGAAGACAACTGTCCCTAATAGGGTTGTAGTAAGACGTCAACTGAAGACAACTGTCCCTAATAGGGTTGTAGTAAGGCGCCAACTGAAGACAACTGTCCCTAATAGAGGTGTAGTAAGGCGCCAACTGAAGACAACTGTCCCTAATAGGGTTGTAGTAAGGCGCCAACTGAAGACAACTGTCCCTAATAGGGTTGTAGTAAGGCGCCAACTGAAGACAATTGTCCCTAATAGGGTTGTAGTAAGGCGCCAACTGAAGACAATTGTCCCTAATAGGGTTGTAGTAAGGCGCCAACTGAAGACAACTGTCCCTAATAGAGTTGTAGTAAGGCGCCAACTGAAGACAACTGTCCCTAATAGAGTTGTAGTAAGGCGCCAACTGAAGACAACTGTCCCTAATAGGGTTGTAGTAAGGCGCCAACTGAAGACGATTGTCCCTAAAAGGGTTGTAGTAAGGCGCCAACTGAAGACAACTGTCCCTAATAGGGTTGTAGTAAGGCGCCAACTGAAGACGATTGTCCCTAATAGGGTTGTAGTAAGGCGCCAACTGAAGACAACTGTCCCTAATAGGGTTGTAGTAAGGCGCCAACTGAAGACAACTGTCCCTAATAGAGGTGTAGTAAGGCGCCAACTGAAGACAACTGTCCCTAATAGGGTTGTAGTAAGGCGCCAACTGAAGACGGCTGTCCTAATAGAGTTGTAGTAAAGTGCCAATTGAAGACTACTGTCCCTAATAGGATTGTAGTAAAGCGCCAACTGAACACGAGAGTCCCTAATAGGGTTGTAGTAAAGCGCCAACTGAAGGCGTCTGTCCCTAATTGCAATGTATACAGGCGCCAACTGAAGACGACTGTCCCTAATTGGGTTATAGTAAGGTGCCAGCTGAAGATGACTGTCCCTAATTGGATTATAGTAAGGTGCCAGCTGAAGATGATTGTCCCTAATTGGGTTATAGTAAGGTGCCAGCTGAATATGACTGTCCCTAATTGTATTATCGCAAGGTGCCTGCTGAAGATGACTGTCCCTAATTGGGTTATAGTAAGGTGCCAGCTGAATATGACTGTCCATAATTGGGTTATAGTAAGGTGCCAGCTGAAGATGACTGTCCCTAATTGGGTTATAGTAAGGTGCCAGTTGAAGATGATTGTCCCTAATTGGGTTATAGTAAGGTGCCTGCTGAAGATGACTGTCCCTAATTGGATTATCGTAAGGTGCCTGCTGAAGATGACTGTCCCTAATTGGGTTATAGTAAGGTGCCAGCTGAATATGACTGTCCCTAATTGGTTTATATTAAGGTGCAAGCTGAAGATGATTGTCCCTAATTGGGTTATAGTAAGGTGCCTGCTGAATATGACTGTCCATAATTGGGTTATAGTAAAGTGCCAGCTGAAGATGACTGTCCCTAATTGGGTTATAGTAAGGTGCCTGCTGAAGATGGCTGTCCCTAATTGGGTTATAGTAAGGTGCTTGCTGAAGATGACTGTCCCTAATTGGGTTATAGTAAGGTGCCAGCTGAAGATGACTGTCCCTAATTGGGTTATAGTAAGGCGTCAAAATGAGACATTATGAAGTTATCAGATGTATTATTGCTGAATGCACTCATATACAAGTACAAACATGCCACAACTTGGACACGCAAGAACAACGACCGTAGGATATACTCCGGCAGGCAACACAGGTCCATTAGATTCACTTGCAGGAGTCTCAACACATCCTCGAAATATTCGATGTTTTTATTGATGAAACATAACCACGTGCAGTTGATAATGATGACATATAATATCTCAAATTAATGATGAAACATAATGATGGATCTGTGCAAGTGAGGCTGATAATGATGACATATAATATCTCAAATTAATGATGAAACATAATGATGGATCTGTGCAAGTGAGGCTGATAATGATGACATATAATATCTCAAATTAATGATGAAACATAATGATGGAACTGTACAAGTGAGGCTAATAATGATGACATATAATATCTCAAATTAATAGAGGAACACAAGAGAACACTCACACACACTCAAACTTATTTCGCCATGAACACTCAAAACAAGAGACACTCTCTTTTCTCCGCCTGTCTCTATGTTATCATGAACACTCAAAACAAGAGACACTCTCTTTTCTCCGCCTGTCTCTATGTTATCATGAACACTCAAAACAAGAGACACTCTCTTTTCTCCGCCTGTCTCTATGTTATCATGAACACTCAAAACAAGAGACACTCTCTTTTCTCCGCCTGCATCTATGTTATCATGAACACTCAAAACAAGAGACACTCTCTTTTCTCCGCCTGCTTCTATGTTATCATGAACACTCAAAACAAGAGACACTCTCTTTTCTCCGCCTGTCTCTATGTTATCACGAACACTCAAAACAAGAGACACTCTCTTTTCTCCGCCTGTCTCTATGTTATCATGAACACTCAAAACAAGAGACACTCTCTTTTCTCCGCCTGTCTCTATGTTATCATGAACACTCAAAACAAGAGACACTCTCTTTTCTCCGCCTGTCTCTATGTTATCATGAACACTCAAAACAAGAGACACTCTCTTTTCTCCGCCTGTCTCTATGTTATCATGAACACTCAAAACAAGAGACACTCTCTTTTCTCCGCCTGCTTCTATGTTATCATGAACACTAGACCTGGCTTCGATAGTTTCACACAAAACGACTTTCCCTCACAATTTCCCCTGCCTCTGAGATCACACTGACATGCCAGAGGTGACAATTTGAAGGTTCTACAAGCTCCTCAATTCACTGGGGATCAGTTCAGTAATTTAAATTATGTTAAAAAAAGGAGGGGGGGGGGGCGAGGGGAGGGAGAATCAATCCCTTAAAATCTGAAGAAGGGAAACAACTCATGAAAATCGTATCTATTATACACTGACCTACTGACCTGAGACTAGGTGACTGCTTCCAGATACATCTTTATGACATTGTCTAAATCGGATCTAAGCCGATTCCCATCATTTAACACAAAGATAAATTTAATTTTCGCAATGGCCATCAAACTATGTCACTCTGACTGCAGAGGCTACCTGGTTCTAGCATCAACCTAACACTATCCTTAATCACAGTCATAATCTCTGTACTACATTACCTCCATACTAAGCTATTAAATACTTTTTCCTCCCTTATAATTATATTCTAGATTTTTCAACACAATATATTCTAAATCTTTCACTCAAATTGTATTCATTAAATCTGTTCTGCCCAACTTTATCCCGGCTTGACAGCCATTGTAACCTTCTTACTCCTGTCTCCTTCCTAACCTCTTCTTTACTGCTAACTAGAGCCAAGTGAAGACTGAGAGAAGTGATACTGGACAGTCTGACGAGATGGTGTGAGAGAAGTGATACTGGACAGTCTGACGAGATGGTGTGAGAGAAGTGCTACTGGACAGTCTGACGAGATGGTGTGAGAGAAGTGATACTGGACAGTCTGACGAGATGGTGTGAGAGAAGTGATACTGGACAGTCTGACGAGATGGTGTGAGAGAAGTGCTACTGGACAGTCTGACGAGATGGTGTGAGAGAAGTGATACTGGACAGTCTGACGAGATGGTGTGAGAGAAGTGCTACTGGACAGTCTGACGAGATGGTGTGAGAGAAGTGATACTGGACAGTCTGACGAGATGGTGTGAGAGAAGTGATACTGGACAGTCTGACGAGATGGTGTGAGAGAAGTGATACTGGACAGTCTGACGAGATGGTGTGAGAGAAGTGATACTGGACAGTCTGACGAGATGGTGTGAGAGAAGTGCTACTGGACAGTCTGACGAGATGGTGTGAGAGAAGTGATACTGGACAGTCTGACGAGATGGTGTGAGAGAAGTGCTACTGGACAGTCTGACGAGATGGTGTGAGAGAAGTGACACTGGACAGTCTGACGAGATGGTGTGAAAGAAGTGATACTGGACAGTCTGACGAGATGGTGTGAGAGAAGTGATACTGGACAGTCTGACGAGATGGTGTGAGAGAAGTGATACTGGACAGTCTGACGAGATGGTGTGAGACGAGATCACCAACTAGCGGGTGGCCTGCATGAAGGATTCGGTACTGTCAAGAAGAATAATAGCCACCACCAGTCTGCACGGCACTTGATGATGATGATGGCTTTGTCTATATAGATTTATGTATTTACTATATTGACTTTTTATGTGTTTACTATAGGGCTTTGTCTATATAGTTTTATGTATTTCATATAGTAAAAATAAAATTCTCGTTTCTTTGCCATTAACGCATATTTGAGAATACTCCATATTTCTATGACCTTCCGCAAATGAAAGTGTGATGTCAGCATCACGTCTAGCCTAAATTATCTTCACAGGTTTCTCTGGTACACATTTTAAGAGGCTGGGTGAACGATAGGGCCTTTTTCCGTGTCTACCAGAAAAAAATCCCACTACTGAGACTGAAGCCAGTACCACCGGATTAGTAAACCAAGCGCCTAACCACTCAGCTAACCACTCAGCTAACCACTCAGCTAACCACTCAGCTAACCAGGCCGACATTTCATATAGTCTTATATCTTATATCTTATCTCCTTCCCGTGCCGTTAAACGTCACATAGGGCTCGCAAAGTAGTTCGCCAATTTTTCCTGTCTTCGGCGAGTCTTTCAATCTCATCAAAGGATTTTATGCCTGTTAGAAAACAAGTTGAATTCTTTCCAGACTAAATGTTTACGAAGAATTAGAAAAATATTTTGGCCAAACACCATAAGAAATAACATCTTATTAGCAGAAATGCAGATGAAACCACTGACAACAATTATTGAGGAAAGACGATTGCGATGGTTGGGACATGTGCTCCTAATGACTGACAACTCACTACCAAAAATAGCACTAAGATGGACACCACGGGAGCAGAAGTAAGGGTAGACCAAAAGAGACATGGAGAAGAACAACAGAAAGGATGCTGAGCAATAGAGGGCTCACCCGGGCAAGAGCAGAAAAAAAGGCGAATGACAGGCATTTGTGGAAAACCCTTGCGGAAGCCCCATGTGCCCTGGGCACTTAAGGTTCAGAGAGAGAGAGAATTTGGCCTCTCTTAATAATGTCCTCTTCAGAGTTTCACGCGGTCTGCCTCTTTTTCTTCGGCCTGTTGTGTTCCACTTGATAGCTTGTTTTGGGATTCTCTGATCATTTCTTCTCATCAAGTGACCAACATATGTCCATCTCCTTTTCCTGATCACCCATGAGACTGGTTGTTGTTCAGTCATCTGTCTTATCTCTGCATTGTTCTTGAATTCATTCCACTTGATGTCGAGTATTTTCCTTAGGCATTTGTTTTCAAAAGAGTCTAATTTCTTTTTTATTTCTTTAGTTGTTTTCCAGCTTTCGCATGCATAAATGAGAATGGATATTACATTTGAATTGAATAGTCTTAAGTTGGTTTTTGTGCTTATAACTTTTGAAGGCCATATGTTCTCAAGATTCTTGAAGATTGATGCTGCTTTTGCAATTCTGATCCTAACTTCCTTTCTAGTGTCACCATCCTGGTCTATGTAGCTGCCAAGGTATGTAAATTGATTGACTTCTTCAATATCTGTCCCTTCTATGTGTATTTTTCCATTTTGATTGATGAGAATTTTCATTATTTTTGTTTTGTCCTTGTTAATTTCAAGTCCTATTTTGCTAGCCAGTGAAGACAGGCTATCTGTTTTTTCTTCCATGGAATTCACATTATTACTGATAAGAGTTATGTCATCAGCAAAATCAAGATCTTATAGTTGGGTCCCATGTACCCAGTCAGTACCTGGGTTACCTGTGCAGCATTTTTTCATTATGAAGTCTATTGTAATCCCAAAAAGTAAAGGAGACAGTATACATCCTTGTTTCACGCCTGTTTCAATCTGGAACCATTCACTCATCCCTTCTTCTGTCTTGACTGCACAACCATACCCATTGTATAAGTCCTTAATGATGTTGACAATTTTAGATGGTATTCCATATAAACATAAAATTCTCCATAATGAATCTCTGTGCATGCTATCAAATGCCTTTTTAAAATCTATGAAGTTCAGTATTAATGGTTTCTGCTTTTCAATATGTTCTTCAAGTATTATTCTGAGAGTAAAGATCTGGTCGAGACAGCTTCTCCCTTTTCGAAATCCTGCTTGTTCTTCTCTCATTGCAGTATCCACTATATCTTTGAGTCTATTCAAAATGACCTTGCAAAATACTTTTGACACAACTGATATTAAGGTTACTCCTCTCCAGTTGTTACAGTCACTAAGGTTGCCCTTTTTTGGTATTTTAACAATGATTCCTTTCTTCCAATTAGAAGGGACCTTTTCTTCTTTCCAAATCTTGTTAAACATTCTCTGTAGTTGTCTCATGTTGTCACTATTGATAGCTTTTAGCATCTCGGCTGTTATTTCATCTTCACCTGCAGCTTTGTTGTTAGCCATTAAATTCACTGCTGTTTCATTTTCATGCAATTTAATTTCATCTAGGTTGACATTTAGTTGCAGGGCTGGTAAGTCAGTTTCAAGGTTTAACAATTCTTTTGGGTCTGGTCGATTGAGTATTTCTTGGAAGTGTTCAGCCCATCTTTGCTTTTGGTCTTTATTTGATGTTAATAGTGTTCCAGTTTTGCTAAGGATTGGTCTTTCTTTAGATGTAATAGTACCTGTTAGCCTCTTTTGTATGTTATATAAAGTTTTGCTGTCTCTTGTTTTTGCAGCTTTTTCTGCCTCGTTTGCCATATTGTCTATGTACTCTCTTTTATCCCTTCTAGCTGAACTTTTTACTTTCTTGTCTATTTCTTTGTATTTTGCTTTTGCCGAATCTCTTTCATGATCTGCTTTTGCATTCAACATGTCTAATTTGACTGCTCGTCTTTCATGTATATACTTCCATGTTTTATGTGATATCCATGCTTTTCTATTTGGTTTTTCCAGTCCAGCGCTTACTTTTGCTGCTGTGATTATGGCTGTGCTGTAAGAATTCCATAACTCATCTATACCTATCTCAACTTCACTGGGTGTTTTGGAATGATTGGCAAGTTCCTGATTGAAATTAATGTTAGTATTTTCTTCTTGTAGGCTGTGGCTGTTTATCTTTCTGTGTACTGATTTCTTGTGTTGACTTTTCAATTTTAGTTTTATTTTCCCTATGCACAGGTTGTGATCACTGTTGACATCTGCACCCCTATAAGCCGTTACATCCATGAGAGATGTTCTGTATTGCTTTCTAATACAAAAATGATCTATCTTGTTTCTAGTTCTATCATCTGGAGATATCCACGTTGTTTTATGTATCTCTTTGTGTGGGAATATTGTGCCTCCAATGATCATGCCCTCTGTTAGACATACTTCAATTAATCTTTCTCCATTCTGATTAACCATGTCAATTTCATATAGTGGCTTTGTCTATATCTCGCATATTTAGATTTATGTATTTGCTGTACATTCTTTGTCTATATTTTTTGCCATTTGCGTGTGCTTTGCGGAACTGTGCTTCCTTCTAAAAGGCCTCCTGTAGGTCTCTCGGTTGTAAGCAATATACCCTGTTGCTGAGTATCTATTCGCAGATCATCAACGATGTTTTTGCAGCCATTTTCGCCTTGGTCTTCCTCTCTTTCTTTTCCCATTATGTATTCTTCCAAGACTGTCTTCTCTAAATTATCATGACATTTAATGTGCCAAAAATATGTACATTTTCTCTGCTTAATCTTCTTTACTAGCCAACCTTTTTTAACTTTGTTCATGTAGTATGGATATATTTGTTCTTTTTTGTATCCATGATATTTGAATAAAACTCTTTTATAGTATTTACATTCAACATTTCTCAGCTGTTTTGTGTCCATGATTCACAGGCGAATGTTGCGATGAGAAAGATGCATGCCCTTAAAATCTTATTTTTTTAGTACTGTCTGTTCTTCTTCACAGCTTATTTATCTGTTTTATTTTCTGAACAGCGATAATGTTCTCCTGTTAATTTCCCCCATTGTATCTCCATTATTAGTTAGTAGTAATCCAAGATATTCCAAACTCTTCACCTCTTCCAATTTTTCCTTATTGATACATATTTCAGCTGACTTGTTTGTTTTGTCAGTTGTCATGAATTTAGTTTTCTTCGCATTAAGATAGAGATTTTGATCTTCGCTGTTCTTACAGACTGACATAATTAGTTGTTCCATTCCTTTTTGTATTGTGGACAATAATACTGTGTCATCAGCATAGCTAATCTCTGGTATTTCATAACCTCCAATTGTTATGCCATCGTAACATTCTTGTCTACATCTTCTCTAACATTCCTCATTATATTTTTAGTATACACGTTAAATAAGAAGGCGACAGTATGCACCCCTGACAGACCCCTTGCTTTATGTCAAACCAAGTTGTTGTTTCACCATTTATTATTACTGTTGCCTGTTGGTCTAGATGCAGCAGTGATATTAATTGTATCACATGTGTTGGAAATCTTATTTTTCCATTATTTCCCAAAGTTTCTGGTTTTGTACACAAACAAATGCTTTTGAATAGCCTATACAAGATAAATATAGATTCACATTAAACTCTCTGCATTTCTCTATTATTAATCTTATATTGAATATATGATCTCTTGATCCTCTTCCTTGCTTGAAAACAGCTTGGACCATATTGACTTCTTCTTCTTCTATTTTCTTACGAAGTCTACCCATTGTGATTTTTATTAGAATTTTACTGGCATGACTAATCAAGGCAACAGTTCTGTAGTTTGTGGATAATTTCAAGTTACCCTTTTTTGGCAGTGGTATGAATACAGTTCTTTTCAATTCTTTGGCCAAATACTTGAATTTCATATCTTTTTATATAGTGCGTGATATTATGTAGCACATTCCTTTCCTCCTACTTTAATAAATTCAGCTGTTATCTCATCACATCTTAGTGATTTACCATTTTTCAGATTCTTTATTGCCCACAAAATTTCTTCTATTGTCGGTTCGGGTTCTTTCTCCTCCAATAATAGTTCACACTGTTGATTTCTACTTTCACAGTCATTTGCATCATACATTTCTCTGCAATATTCCTTCAGTTTTTCTAGAATTTCCTCTGTCTCTGTCAAGGTCTTCCCTATCTCGTCACACTTTAAAGAAACTGTAGGTGTAACAAGAGTTACAGACAGTATGAAACAGGAAAGCAAATACCAGAGTGACATGGTCAAGTCACAAGGCAAACTACAACAGGAAAACAACGACATGTCTGCTCACGGCCCCAAGTAAAATAGTGGTGCTATATTATCTTTAACTTTACTTTGATTCTCTTTATTATCATTCTTACTTTATTATCGGAGGAGTTTCCTTCTGTGGAGTTTTATATGTAAGTTATGTCAAATATTGTTGTATTGTAAATGTGGATGTGAAACGTGTTCACTATTAACCATGCTAGTTTATGTCTAGTAGGTGTAAGATTTTGTGTGAATAATACCATCATCTGTGATTTTCTTTTACCATTTGATGGTATGTTGTATGATTTCGTTGAACTCATGCTCACTGCTGTATTGGTTATCGTATGTTGTATGTGCGCATTTTATGTTTGCCAGTGTCAATTGATCATAATTGCATAGTGATATAATTTGTTCATTCGACGTGAGTCATAATGTGTATATTGCGCCATTGTTCATTTGCATTTGAGTCATTTATTGAAGATGGTAAACGCGCAGGCAATGGTGTTGCCACTTTTGAGATATGATGTAGTGAGTTAGTAAGATAATACATAAATATATATATATATATATATATGATAAGTATGTATTTGTAGCTGTATGTTAGAAGTGGACAGTTAGCGTAAGGGAGAAACTAAGTAAGGAGTGATCGGGAAAACCCGATCTCTGGTTGGCTAGAAAAAAAGCACTGTGCGGCACCTGAGCAGACAGAAAAAAGGGAGGAAAGAGAGCAGGCGACGACGACTAGCAGACGAAAAAAAAAGGACTAGGAGACGACAAGATGAGGGAAAAATGACGGTTAGGACTTAGGATCTAGAGAGGTGAAATATGTATTTCGGTTAGGAAGTTAGACTATGAAATGTGTAACTAGTCTGTAATAGCTCATTCATCATCATCATCATCATCATCATCATCAATACGGTATAGAAGTGAAGAACCGTTTCGAAATCCTGATGGCTGTACAGGAGGAGATGACACCAAATGAATTGGCTACGCAGGCCAAAGATATCTTAATAACAACAGCTAAAGACATGGTTCCAGTAAAGAAAACACAAAAGAATGGATGGATTACAGCAGGTACACTAGAATTGATAAAACAACGTAGAGAAATGAAGACGCAATGGAAAGTGACAACAACAACAAAGAGAAATATAAAACTTTAACAAAAAAAGTACGAAGAAACATAAGAAAAGACAAAAAACAATACATACAAGATTGTTGTGAAAGAATAGAAGAACATCAGAAGTGTGGAAGAGATAGTGAAATGTTTAAAGAAATGAAGACATTGACGAGAAATGTCACACCTAAGCTAAATGTAATTTGTGATGAGATGGGGAATACCTTGACAGAGACAGAGGAAATTCTAGAAAGATGGAAAGAATATTGCAGAGGAATGTATGAAACAACCGACTGTGGAAACAGAAATCAACAGTGTGAATTATTATTGGAGGAGAAAGAACCTGAACCGACAATAGAAGATGTTTTATGGGCAATAAAGAATCTGAAAAATGGTAAATCACCAGGATGTGATGAGATAGCAGCTGAATTTATTAAAGCAGGAGGAAAGGAGTGTGCAACAATCTATCATGCACTGTGCAGAAAGATATGGCATTCAGGTATTTGGCCAAAAGAATGGAAAAGAACTGTATTCATACCACTGACAAAAAAGAGTAATCTGAAATTATCCACAAACTACAGCACTGTTGCCCTGACTAGTCATGCCAGTAAAGTTCTGTTAAAAATCATAATGGATAGACTTCGTAAGAAAATAGAATAAGAAGTCAATATGGTCCAAGCTGGTTTCAGACAAGGAAGAGGATCAAGAGATCATATATTCAATATAAGATTAATAATAGAGAAATGCAGAGAGTTTAATGTGAATCTATATTTATCTTTTATAGACTACTCAAAGGCATTTGATTGTGTACAACACCAGAAACTTTGGGAAATAATGGAAAAAATGGGATTTCCAACACAATTGATACAACAAACAGCAGTAAGAATAAATGGTGAAACAACTTGGTTTGACATAAAACAAGGGGTCTGTCAGGGGTGCATATTGTCACACTATTTATTTAACTTGTATACTGAAAATATAATGAGGAATGTTAGAGAAGATGTAGACAAAGAATATTACGATGTCATAACAAACGGAGGTTATGAAATACCAGAGATTAGATATGCTGATGACACAGTGTTACTGTCCACAACACAAAAAGGAATGGAACAACTAATTATGTCCGTCCGTAAGAACAGCGAAGAGCAGAACCTCTATCTTAATGCAAAGAAAACTAAATTGATGATAACTGACAAAACAAATAAGGCAGTTGAAAAATATATCAATGAGGAAAAATTGGAAGAAGTGAAGAGTTTTGAGTATCTTGGATCACTAGCTAACTAATAATGGAGATAGAATGAAGGAAATTAAAAGGAGGGCGTCTATCGCTCTTCAGAAAGTAAAACAAATAAAGAATCTGTGGAGAGGAGCAGATAGAACTACAAAAATAAGATTTTTAAGGTCATGCATTTTCCCATCGCAACATATGCCTGTGAGACCTGGACACTTAACAAAACAGCTGAGAAACACATAAATGCCTTTGTATGTATATGCTACAGAAGAGTTCTCCAAATATTGTGAACACAAAAAAAGAACAAATATATCTATACTACAAGAGCTTAATATTGAAGAAGGCTGGCTAGTAAGGAGGATTAAAGAGAGAAAACTTAAATATTTTGGACACATTACACGTCATGATAATTTAGAGAAGACCGTCTTGGAAGGGTACATAATGGGAAAAAGAAAGAGAGGAAAACCGAAACGAAGATGACTGCAAGAAATCGTTGACGATCTGCAAATGGATGCATCAGCAGCAGGCCATCTTGCTCACAACCGAAAGGCCTACAGGAGTGCTGTTTGGGAGACAAAGTTCCGCAAGGGATATGCAAATGAATGAATCATCATCATCATCAGGTGCCGTGCCGACTGGCCTTGACTATTATGCTTCTCCAGAATACATGATCCTTCATGCAGGCCATCAGTTCAGTTGGTGATCTCCTCTCACACCATCCCGTCAGACTGTCCAGTATCATTTCTCTTGGTCTTCCTCTTGATCTTCTTCATTCTATTTTTCCTGTTGTTATAATATTTTCAATGCCCCCTCTTCTCATTGCATGTCCTATGAAAGTACATTGTCTGTCTCTTTTTTTTTTTTGACAAGATTTTTTTGTCTCTCCATCTCTTCTCATACATTCATTATTAGTTATTTTTGCTATCCAGGGGATTCGCAACATTTTTCTAATAAACCACATTTCTACTGTTTCCAATGATTTTTGTGCAGACCTGTCTACTGTCCATGATTCACTTCCATATAACATGATAGCTCATTAGAATATAATATAAGAGGAGATTCCTCCGCAGATGTAGAATATGTAGACAACAAGGAGAATACCACGAAAAACTCCATCACCATCATCAAGGTCATTATAATTTGATAGCTGTTTCTAGCCACCTCAGTTTAGCCCGTCATATGGTACTTATTATGTCAAATGTAGCTGCAAAGAGCCTTGTAGAATGGGAATCGGTGAACAGTCGTATAATAAGAGCACGATACAACCTACGACACGGAAGAATAACAATAATACAGTGTTATGCACCCACGAATGATGCAGATGATGATGTGAAAGACGACTTCTATCACCAACTAATCATCAACAAAGTCCCTAAACACGACATCCTAATTGCTATCGGGGACTTCAATGCTAAGGTAGGGAAGGATAATACCGACGTTGAAAAAATGATGGGGAAAGAAGGAATTGACATGGTTAATCAGAATGGAGAAAGATTAATTGAAGTATATCTAACAGAGGGCATGGTCATTGGAGGCACAATATTCCCACACAAAGAGATACATAAAACAACGTGGATATCTCCAGATGATAGAACTAGAAACCAGATAGATCATTTTTGTATTAGAAAGCAATACAGAACATCTCTCATGTATGTAAGGGCTTATACGGGTGCAAATGTCAACAGTGATCACAACCTGTGCATAGGGAAAATAAAACTAAAATTGAAAAGTCAACACAAGAAATCAGTACACAGAAAGATAAACAGCCACAGCCTACAAGAAGAAAACACTAACATTAATTTCAATCAGGAACTTGCCAATCATTCCAAAACACCCAGTGAAGTTGAGGAGATAGGTATAGATGAGTTATGGAATTCTTACAGCACAGCCATAATCACAGCAGCAAAAGTAAGCGCAGGACTGGAAAAACCAAATAGAAAAGCATGGATATCACATAAAACATGGAAGTATATACATGAAAGACGAGCAGTCAAATTAGACATGTTGAATGCAAAAACAGATCATGAAAGAGGTTTGGCAAAAGCAAAATACAAAGAAATAGACAAGAAAGTAAAAAGTTCAGCTAGAAGGGTTAAAAGAGAGTACATAGACAATATGGCGAAAGAGGCAGAAAAAGCAGCAAAAACAAGAGACAGCAAAACTTTAATAACATACAAAAGAGGCTAACAGGTACTATTACATCTAAAGAAAGACCAATCCTTAGCAAAACTGGAACACTATTAACATCAAATAAAGACCAAAAGCAAAGATGGGCTGAACACTTCCAAGAAATACTCAGTCGACCACACCCAAAAGAATTGTTAAACCTTGAAACTGACTTACCAGCCCTGCAACTAAATGTCAACCTAGATGAAATTAAATTGCATGAAATTGAAACAGCAGTGAATTTAATGGCTAACAACAAAGCTGCAAGTGAAGATGAAACAACACCCGAAATGCTAAAAGCTATCAATAGTGACAACATGAGACAACTACAGAGAATGTTTAACAAGATTTGGAAAGAAGAAAAGGTCCCTTCTAATTGGAAGAAAGGAATCATTGTTAAAATACCAAAAAAGGGCAACCTTAGTGACTGTAACAACTGGAGAGGAGTAACCTTAATATCAGTTGTGTCAAAAGTATTTTGCAAGGTCATTTTGAATAGACTCATAGATATAGTGGATACTGCAATGAGAGAAGAACAAGCAGGGTTTCGAAAAGGGAGAAGCTGTCTCGACCAGATCTTTACTTTCAGAATAATACTTGAAGAACATATTGAAAAGCAGAAACCATTAATACTGAACTTCATAGATTTTAAAAAGGCATTTGATAGCATTCACAGAGATTCATTATGGAGAATTTTATGTTTATATGGAATACCATCTAAAATTGTCAACATCATTAAGGATTATACAATGGATATGTTTGTACAGTCAAGACAGAAGAAGGGATGAGTGAATGGTTCCAGATTGAAACAGGCGTGAAACAAGGATGTATACTGTCTCCTTTACTTTTTGGGATTACAATAGACTTCATAATGAAAAAATGCTGCACAGGTAACACAGGTACTGACTGGGTACATGGGACCCAACTATAAGATCTTGATTTTGCTGATGACATAACTCTTATCAGTAATAATGTGAATTCCATGGAAGAAAAAACAGATAGCCTGTCTTCACTGGCTAGCAAAATAGGACTTGAAATTAACAAGGACAAAACAAAAATAATGAAAATTCTCATCAATCAAAATGGAAAAATACACATAGAAGGGACAGATATTGAAGAAGTCAATCAATTTACATACCTTGGCAGCTACATAGACCAGGATGGTGACACTAGAAAGGAAGTTAGGATCAGAATTGCAAAAGCAGCATCAGTCTTCAAGAATCTTGAGAACATATGGCCTTCAAAAGTTATAAGCACAAAAACCAACTTAAGACTATTCAATTCAAATGTAATATTCACCCTCATTTATGCATGCGAAAGCTGGATAACAACTAAAGAAATAAAAAAGAAATTAGACTCTTTTGAAAACAAATGCCTAAGGAAAATATTCGACATCATGTGGAATGAATTCAAGAACAATGCAGAGATAAGACAGATGACTGAACAACAACCAGTCTCATGGGTGATCAGGAAAAGGAGATGGACATATGTTGGTCACTTGATGAGAAGAAATGATCAGAGAATCCCAAAACAAGCTATCAAGTGGAACACAATAGGCCGAAGAAAAAGAGGCAGACCGCGTGAAACTCTGAAGAGGACATTATTAAGAGAGGCCAAATTAACAGGCATAAAATCCTTTGATGAGGTTGAAAGACTCGCCGAAAACAGGAAAAATTGGAGAACTACTTTGCGAGCCCTATGTGACGTTTAACGGCACGGGAAGGAGATAAGATATAAGATATATAGGATGGGTACATGGAACTGCAGCAACAAGTAAATTAAGAATACAACTTCATTATATGGAATAATAAACAGCTACATATTGGTGCAGCTACATGTTGGCTAACTCACGATTTTGTAATATGCTTTTATGTTTAAAGGGAAAGCCAAAAGCTATGAAGTTGTTGTTGCGAATTATTAAGAGCGTCACTCGAAGTGAAAGATGGATTTGTTTGTGATGTTTGACTGTATAACTATTTTAACCTTGTTTATGTTTGATGTTATTTTGTTTGTGAAAACAGTCAGCGTTTGTGCTTTTTTATGTCAGTCTGATAATGTGTCTTACGCCCATGTTCTGTGATTAAACTTATTATTCATTTTTGCCTTGACGATATGGCTGATGATTGATGATTGCTGCTGGCAGCGAATGAGCTGAGTTTATTTGTTTGATTCTTGATGTTGGAAAACGTCACTTCGGGTAGCAAACTGGACAAATATGAAAGGGCTAGGACCTGGGTTAGAAATCGATTGGAAGGGTGCAGTTTGGGACCCCATGTACGGCTGTACTTAATATGGGGACTTAAATTAGTTATAAACGGTTAACAATTTAAGCTAAGCATCACAGAAGTAACTTCCTTAATTTCGTTAACAAATGCTGAATATCTGCGACTGGATGAAAGTTATATGATGATGGGCAGAATGGTAGATGGGCTGCGTGCCCAATTCTTACCCCTTTGAAAATAAAGTATCTTCGTTCATTCACGTCTCTTCCCGCGATAAATAAAGTAAAAAAAAATAATAAAGAGAATCAAAGTAAAGTTAAAGATAATATAGCACCACTATTTTACATTAAATTTAGCTTAGATGAGACATTTCTCCTCAATGTCTTCATTTCTTTAAACATTTCACTATCTCTTCCACACTTATGATGTCCTTCAATTCTTTCACAACAATCTTGTATACAGTGTTTCTTTTTTGTTCTTGTTTTTTTTGTTTTTGTCTTTTCTTGAGTTTCTTCTTATTTCTTTTGTTAAAGAGTTATATTCCTCTCTGTTGTTATTTGTCACTTTCCATTGCGTCTTCATTTCTCTACGTCGTTTTATTAGTTCTAGTGTGCCTGGTATAATCCATTCATTCTTTTGTGATTTCTTTACTGGGACCTTATCTTGATCTGCTATTATTAAGATATCTCTGGCTTTCATAACCAATTCATCTTGTGCCATCTCCTGTACAGCCATCAATATCTCAAAAAAGTTCTTCATTTCCATACTGTATTGTTTTGGTATCTTTGTAAGATCAAAGTGGAGTGATCTTGATCTCCAATAATGTTTTTTCCTAATTTAATTTGTATATTTGTACTAAATCAAGTGTATGGGAAGAATGAAAGATGGAGTGATGAAGGGCAGAATGTAAGACGGGCTTGCGTGCCCAATTCTTTACCCTTGAAAAATAAAGATTATTCATTCATTCATTCATTGTGCTTTTTTATCTTTATTTTCATGTCTCCTAATAATAACTCAAGGTCCTAAATTGTGTTTTTTGTATCTTTATTTTCATGTCTCCTACTAATAACTCATAGTCCGTTTCAAAATTGGCACCTGGAAGAGTTTTTACTGAAGTTTTACTTCATCTCCACCTTCTTTGCACTAAAATGTATCTATTTGATTCTTGGTTTTACCATCAGGTGATGTTCATGTGTAAAGTCTTTTTGGATGTTGTCTAACAAGTGTGTTAGCGATCATTAAAATTTGATGTATTTGTTATAAATTCTCTATCTATATAGAATTATATATTTCATACAGTAACCTTGTTTATATCACGTACATTTAGTCTAATGTATTTACTGCAGTTGCTTTGTCTATATAGCTTTATATATTTCATATAATGACTTTGTCTATATAGTTTTATATATTTCATTTAATGACTTTGTCTATATAGTTTTATATATTTCATATAATGACTTTGTCTTATATATAGTTCATATAATGACTTTGTCTATATAGTTTTATATATTTCATTTAATGACTTTGTCTATATAGTTTTATATATTTCATTTAATGACTTTGTCTTATATATAGTTCATATAATGACTTTGTCTATATAGTTTTATGAAATAACCATGACGCCTTTTTAGTCTACGACCAGAAAGAGGCCTATGTTTCATCTGTTCGTGACCTGTTGTTCGCCCAAAAAGATGAAAACTTTTTAAAAACAATACTAAAATTTTTAAAAGCAATAGTAAACTTTTAAAAAATAACAGTAAACTTTTTGAAAACAATATTAAACTATTTAAAACAAGAGTAAACTTAAAAAAACAATACTAAACTTAAAAAAAAACAATTGTAAACTTTAAAAAAATAATAGTAACGTGTGATGAATCACGGTGTCCGGGGTATGATCCCTAAACTGAAGCCCCATTGCTGGGAAACGAAGACCCCGACGTCTCCCAGACCTAAAAAAGCACAACATGGCTGCAGCAATTTCAACACAACGCTGTTATTTTTCTTACAGTGGAATTGCACATAATGAATACACTCCATCAGGACAAACAATCAATAATGCAACATTCTTTTTAGGCAGCGAAGACAGAAGAGTTGGAAGTAAAGAGTGGAGTTTGCACAAGTTTCAGCCTCCAGAAACTATGTCAGGATGACTCTGACTCAGTCCAGCACATTATTATAATTTGTTCCTCATTGAGACTCTCCAGAGAAAGTCCTTCAGTTTCCAGAAAGTAGCCACAAAGAGGCGTTCAGGAAAAAAAAACCCCGTGATTTCATCCGACAGAATCAGATTAGTGCTTCCTTTTCAGCCACATGGCCAGATGGTTATGAAAATTCTCTTTCGTCATCTGGCACTAGTACAGTCACCCACATGGCTAAATGGTTGTGAAAATTCTTTTTCACCATCCGCCACTAGTACAGCTGAGCCACATGGCCAGATGGTTATGAAAATTCTCTTTCGTCATTTGCCACTAGCACAGCTCAACCCTGACATCTTCTCTGATCTACGCCTACTATCATACAAACGAGAACCAAATCTTCAGGGCATCCTCGTCCATAGCCAGCTGAAGCAGGATCCTGCATACGTTGGTACCGGAAGTAACCGCCCTCGCTGTGTTACCTGCCCTGTAGTCTGGGAAACGAAAACGATTACCTTTCAAAACTATCTTCACTCTCCATGAGGGATTCACATGCAAGTCCTGGAACGTGTTATTTGTCACTGTTTGCAAAAGGTGCAAGACTGCTTATATACATGAAACTTGTTTTAGATATGGTGATTGCATGCAGAAACATCTGTATTATATCACCCAGCATGCCTCTAAAAGCAGTCCTGAATCGTTTTAACGGCCTCAACCACACAGGCAAATTTGATTTTCTTGTTATAGCCATAAAACAATGCCGCTCTAATGACATAACCCGTCTAGCGCTAGAAAACAGCTACATTCAGGAATATGGGACGTTACAACCCTATGACTTGAACTCGAAATTCAGCTACTATTAACATTCCCTTTATTCACAGTCATATTCCCTCTATACCAAGTTCTACTCCTTCATCTTCAACACATATTTAGAACATTCTCATGGCATTAGACTATTAACCCCATACCCCAACCACATTCACATATTGCATCCAGCCTTATCCCGGATACCCGGATATCTCTCTCTCTCTCTCTCTCTCTCTCCTTTCCGTGACCCAAAACCCCTTGTTACTACCAAAATATCATAAATCGCAAGTTTCGATTGAAGCATTTTCAATGACGCTTCGGGTTTGCACTTTAATTATAAAAGAACATTGAGGGCAAAGAAATAGAGAAAGAAAATAAACTATAAATTCACATGAATGGTATATAACAAAATGTAAAGAAATGGAGTACTTAGCTGTAAGTTGTAAGAAGCTGTGTCCAGGAATGTGTATGTGGTAGAGTGTTGAGAATATTTAAATGAAGACTTGCGATTAACATTTTAAATGTTACACTTTAGCAGAAGCTGATTGTCAAATAAAATACCTGATTTGACGGAGCAGTGAATGTGACCTCTGGTTTCGTAGTACACCCAGTCAAATCCAGCTTCTACAGCAAGACGTGCTAACATTCCGTATTTGGAGCGGTCCCTAAAAAAGAAAAAAAACAAGAAATAAGCCATGATACATGGAAAAGTGAAGATAAAATCTCTGCCAGTAACCGTCATAAAAACAAGAAATAAGCCATGATACATCGAAAAGTGAAGATAAAATCTCTGCTAGTAACCGTCAAGCTTCAGTTACAATACCTTCACTGTAAACTGAGATACAACAATACCTTCACTGTAAACTGAGATACAACAATACCTTCATTGTAAACTGAGATACAACAATACCTTCACTGTAAACTGAGATACAACAATACCTTCACTGTAAACTGAGATACAACAATACCTTCACTGTAAACTGAGATACAACAATACCTTCACTGTAAACTGAGATACAACAATACCTTCACTGTAAACTGAGATACAACAATACCTTCACTGTAAACTGAGATACAACAATACCTTCACTGTAAACTGAGATACAGAAGAATCAATTGTGAAAATTTCATATTAAAATGACAAATGAGCCACATACAAACATCATTAAGTAAGATTAGTTCATATTAAAATGACAGATGAATCGCAGACAGATATCATTAAGTAAGAATACGTCATATTACTGTGGCAGATGAATCAAAGTCAGACATCATTAAGTAAAATTATTTCATATTAAAATGGCAGATGAGTCACAGACAGACATTAATTAAGATTAAATAAGTTTGCTAGTAAACTGATTTTTCCATACACTACTAACAAAATGCTGGTGTAACGTCTTCCACACACTACTAACAAAATTCTGTTGTAACGGAAGACGTATTCTTACAAGACAAATACAACTCGACATTTCCAGGAAGTAAATATTAGCCTATACCAGTCTTGAAAGAAGTTAGGAACGGCCAGAGATGCTCATAATGTGAAAGGACAGAAGATTGCCAATAATTTGAGAGGTTAAAAACAGGAATGAAAATGTTCAAAAGGACGGAAAGAAACCAATTAATTTGAGTGACAAATAAAGGTTTATAACGGAGAAGATGGAGAGAAACCTATAGTTAGAGTGTGTGTGTGTGAGAGAGAGAGAGAAAGAGAGAGGGAGGGAGGGAGAGAGAGAAATGTGAGATAACAGAGGGAAGTTTATAATTTGGAAGGAGAGAGAAAAGTTAATAATTTCAGATGGCAAAGAGACTGCCATAATGTGGACGAAGTCTGTAATTTGAAAGAAGCCATAATATGAGAGATGTCCCTAATTTGTGACAAGTCCATAATATGGAAGAAATCTATAATATGGAAGTTCATATTTGGTGGGAAATACATAATTTGAGAGAATTCCGTTATTAGTGACAAAAACAAACAAATAAACAAACACGCACACATACATACACACAAACACACCCACAGCTTTCTTGTTAATGCTGTTGCTGTTTTTTTATTGTTGCTTTTGTTTGGTATTATTGTTGTTGTAAGATTAAGTTGGGGAGAACAGGTTTTCTCTAGCAAGATGTCCAGGCATATTTGGGTTAAACGTCCGTGACTGGTCGCCTTAGCAAGAATGTTTTCCTTAAATTTGTATAGAATAGATTTTTTTGTTGTTATTTTAGTTTATTGTTTTAGAAGATTTTTTTTCGAATGTCGATATGTTTTAACAAAATATTAAACTTAATGTCTCTGCACCCGTAAAATTATTTGACGGAATTTATTTTTGAAAAGTTGTAAATAATAAAACAGAAGCATTTGACCTTATTTTTTAAAAGTGTAAATAATAAAACAAAAGCATTTGACCTTATTTATTTTTTTAAAGTGTAAATAATAAAACAGAAGCATTTGACCTTATTTATTGTTTTAAAGTGTAAATAATAAAACAAAAGCATTTGACCTTATTTATTGTTTTAAAGTGTAAATAATAAAACAAAAGCATTTGACCTTATTTATTTTTTTAAAGTGTAAATAATAAAACAAAAGCATTTGACCTTATTTATTTTTTTAAAGTGTAAATAATAAAACAGAAGCATTTGACCTTATTTATTTTTTTAAAGTGTAAATAATAAAACAAAAGCATTTGACCTTATTTATTGTTTTAAAGTGTAAATAATAAAACAAAAGCATTTGACCTTATTTATTGTTTTAAAGTGTAAATAATAAAACAAAAGCATTTGACCTTATTTATTTTTTTAAAGTGTAAATAATAAAACAAAAGCATTTGACCTTATTTATTTTTTTAAAGTGTAAATAATAAAACAAAAGCATTTGACCTTATTTATTTTTTTAAAGTGTAAATAATAAAACAAAAGCATTTGACCTTATTTTTTTAAAGTGTAAATAATAAAACAAAAGCATTTGACCTTATTTATTTTTTAAAGTGTAAATAATAAAACAAAAGCATTTGACCTTATTTATTTTTTTAAAGTGTAAATAATAAAACAAAAGCATTTGACCTTATTTATTTTTTTAAAGTGTAAATAATAAAACAAAAGCAAATGATCTGATTTATTTTCGAAAAAGTGTAAATAATAAAACAAAAGCAAATGATCTTATTTATTTTTGAAAAAGTGTAAATAATAAAATAGAAGCAAATGATCTTATTTATTTTCGAAAAAGTGTAAATAATAAAGCAGAAGCATTTGACTTTATTTATTTTCGAAAAAGTGTAAATAATAAAACAAAAGCATTTGACCTTATTTATTTTTTTAAAGTGTAAATAATAAAACAAAAGCAAATGATCTGATTTATTTTCGAAAAAGTGTAAATAATAAAACAAAAGCAAATGATCTTATTTATTTTTGAAAAAGTATAAGTAATAAAATAGAAGATTATGATCTTATTTATTTTCGAAAAAGTGTAAATAATAAAACAAAAGCATTTGACTTTATTTATTTTCGAAAAAGTGTAAATAATAAAACAAAAGCATTTGACTTTATTTATTTTCGAAAAAGTGTAAATAATAAAAAAAAAGCATTTGACTTTATTTATTTTCGAAAAAGTGTAAATAATAAAACAGGAATATGGGACGTCTGCACAAAAATCATTGGAAGCAGCAGAAATGTGGTTTATTAGAAGAATGTTGCGAATCCCCTGGACAGCAAAAATAACTAATGAAGAATATATGAGAAGAGCTGGAGAGACAAAAAAACCTTGTCAGGAAGATAAGAGAGAGACAATGTACTTTCATAGGACATGCAATGAGAAGAGGGGGCATTGAAAATATTATAACAACAGGAAAAATAGAAGGAAGAAGATCAAGAGGAAGACCAAGAGAAATGATACTGGACAGTCTGACGGGATGGTGTGAGAGGAGATCACCAACTGAACTGATGGCCTGCATGAAGGATCGTGTACTCTGGAGAAGCATAATAGCCAACGCCAGTCGGCACGGCACCTGATGATGATGATGATGAATAAAACAGAAACATTTGACCTTATTTATGTTTGAAAAAGTGTAAATAATAAAACAGAAGCATTTGACCTTATTTATGTTTGAAAAAGTGTAAATAATAAAACAGAAGCATTTGACCTTATTGAAACAGCAAAAGATCGCACACGATGAAAAATAATGATCTCAAATTTTAAGCAACACTCATTAATGTCACGTAAGTGCCAATAATCTAGGCAAATTGTAAAACTGACAGTCAGAATAACTTTCACACATGAAACGGTCACTCACCTGTCTGATGTAGTTATGTCTACACAAATCATTCACCTGTCTGATGTAGTTATGTCTACAGAATTCACTCACCTGACTGATGCAGTTACGTCTACAGAAGTCACTCACCTGTCTGACGTAGTTATGTCTACAGAAGTCACTCACCTGTCTGACGTAGTTATGTCTACAGAAGTCACTCACCTGTCTGACGTAGTTATGTCTACAGAAGTCACTCACCTGTCTGACGTAGTTATGTCTACAGCACGACCTTCGTAATGGAGGGAATTGTCGGCGTGCATCCCATCCTCGTCCCAGGCTTCAGTCACTCGGAGCTTTACCCCAGGCCACTGGTTTAAAACTGAGATTGCCAAAGTGTTTAGCTTGTCCTTACAGCGCTGTGGTAGAGTAATAAGAAAAGTGTTTAGCTTGTCCTTACAGCGCTGTGGTAGAGTAATAAGAAAAGTGTTTAGCTTGTCCTTACAGCGCTGCGTGTACAGTAATAAGAAAAGTGTTTAGCTTGTCCTTACAGCGCTGTGGTAGAGTAATAAGAAAAGTGTTTAGCTTGTCCTTACAGCGCTGTGTGTAGAGTAATAAGAAAAGTGTTTAGCTTGTCCTTACAGCGCTGCGTGTAGAGTAATAAGAAAAGTGTTTAGCTTGTCCTTACAGCGCTGCGTGTAGAGTAATAAGAAAAGTGTTTAGCTTGTCCTTACAGCGCTGCGTGTAGAGTAATAAGAAAAGTGTTTAGCTTGTCCTTACAGCGCTGCGGGTAGAGTAATAAGAAAACAGACATTTAAATAAATCAACCACATAACAAAATATCACTTTCAAGTGCTACTATCTTGCTAATAATGTTACTATTTTTCTTGATATATACTTTTCATTCACCCGTGTTTCTGTTTTTAATTCACTCCTTTTTGTATATAAATGTTTACACTCACTCACTCACTCACTCACTCACTCACTCACTCACTCACTCACTCACTCACCAACAAACAAGGTACAAGATCAGAAGCAAACAACTTTAAAAACCATCCTAGCAATGGTAAACGATGCATGCATGATACTTTCAGCTGTTAGTGAGAGGAGCAACAACAACAACACAACAACAACAACAACAACAACAACAACAACTCCTTCAGATCATCATCCTTTCCAACATCTAGCAGTGATGTAAGGGATTGTCTCTGATTTCAATATTCGATGTCGCTCAGCGCTTATGAAGTACTTAGGTGGGACATCAAGTCTTTTGCTGTTGTTTGCCGTATCTTTTGCCTTGTCTACAGTGGCTACTAGTTCCTGCAGCATTCTGTTGTGCCATCCGATGTAGTGTCCGTGATACTCTGCATGCTGACAGAACGTGCTCCAATGTTTATTTTTCCTTGCAGATGGGCACTATGGATCTTCTGATGCATCCCTTCTGTGTAGGTTGGAGCCTGTAGGCAGAAGGTCATAAGTAGCTCTGATAATGAAGCTGAGTCTCAAGGGTGCTGTTTTCCAGATGTCATTCCATGTTAGTGATCTGTGCAGGACTTTCTCCCATGTTAGTGATCTCTGCAGGACTTTCTCCCATGTTAGTGATCTCTGCAGGACTTTCTCCCATGTTAGTGATCTCTGCAGGACTTCCTCACATGTTAGTGATCTCTGCAGGACTTCCTCCCATGTTGTCCATTGGCCTTTATGTGCCTGTTGGACTGCCTTCTTGACCCGCTTGTCATCCTGTGTATTCCTCACTTCGCTGATGATCATATCATGCCTGGGCGATAAGAGTTCCAGAGCTTGTTATCCTGTGTATTCCTCACTTCGCTGATGATCATATCATGCCTGGGCGATAAGAGTTCCATAGCTTGTCATTCCGTGTATTCCTCACTTCGCTGATGATCATATCATGCCTGGGCGAGTTCCAGAGCTGTTTGAAACGTCAGAAGAATGGCAGAGAATGAGGTCATACACCCCGCTTCAGTGCATACAAGAACAAAGGACGTGATATTGCGGGCCTTCAGAGACGACGAGCAGAAACATCAATTGAAATCAAGAAACAGAAGAAAGAAGAGACCTTGCTTAAACGAAGAAATGTGGACATATCAGACGATGAACCAGGAAGTCCTCTTCAAGAGCAGAACAAACAACACATCATGACTATGCCAGAGATTGTTTCTGGCGTGAAGAGCTCAGATTCTACCATAGAGAAAAATCCACCAATTGAACAAAGTGACAGAGTTGGGATTGGTGAATACTCTGGAGTCTTTTCTTGAAAAATAATGACAGACCTAACCTTCAGTTTGATGCTACATGGACTCTGACGAATATTGCATTCGGAAAATCTGAGCAGACATAAGTTGTGGTTCGTGCGTGAGCAGTGTCGCATGTTATCCGCCTGCTGGAATAAAAAATCGTGAGCTTGGTGGAGCAGAGATTGTGGGCTCTGGGAAACATTGCTGGTGACGGAACTGAACTAAGAGACATGGTGACAGCTGGTGGAGTCATTGAGCCTCTTTTGCTTCTGGTTGTTATGATTGCACGACCTGCCTTTCTTCGCAACGTTGCCTGGACGTTCTCCAACTTGTGTCGCAACAAGAACCCGCCACCCAAAATGAAGGCAATCCAGGCTTGCCTGCCAGGGTTGGGAACACTGACCTAGCACACGGACATGGAGGTCCTGGCCGACGCTTGCTGGGCTCTGTCATACATTACAGACCGGACCAACAATCAGATACAGGAGGTTGTGGATTTGCCTGGTGTCCTAGACAGACTTGATGAATTATTAGGAAGCATGGATGAAACTATCGTCACTCCAGCTCACAGAACTATTGGTAACATGGTCACAGAGGATCACTGCCAGACACAGGCTGTCCTTGACACTGATCTGGGGCAGATGATGTGAGGACTTCTCCAACATTCAAAGAGCACCATAAAGAAAGAGGCCTGCTGGATGCTGTCAGACATTACAGCTGGCTCCACCGACTAGCTGCAGTCTGTCATTGAGCATAACCTCTTGCCATTGCTCATCCAAGTATTAAGTACGGTGATTTCAAAAGCCACAAGAAGGGAGCCTGGGCCACAACCAACCTGACTTCTGGAGGCAGGGTGGACCAGGTCAGTTTTGTTATTCAGTTTTGGTGTTCAGTTTTGTTGTTCAGTGTGGAGCACTCTGTGCGAACTTCTGCTGGAGGCAGGGTGGAGCAGATCAGTTTTGTTGTTCAGTGTGGAGCACTCTGTGCGAACTTCTGCTTTCTAAGGACACAAAACTTCTACATGTTCTGCTTGATGGCATCATCAACATTATTGAATGCTGAAAAAAGTTGTCAGGTCGAGTCAACCTATGTGATGACTGAGGAGATTGTCCTGGACAAGATCAAGCGGCTTCAAAAGCATGAGAATGTCCAGGTGTACAAGAAAGCGTACGAAATAACTGAAACATTCTTTTCAGAAGGGGAACAAGACACAAACTCAGCAAATGAGAAAGACCCAGAGGCCAACCAAAATCAGTTCAACACTAGCAATATCAACACTACTCAAGGTTTCAGCTTCTACGATACCCCACTACTACCAACTAGTTGTTTGCTAGTGGGAACTGAGATATCTGTACGGATTTTTGTTTCACTGGCAAAAGAGAGGACATGTCCAGGTGAAGTCTGTTGATGCTGGTAACATGTTTACGGCAGCTGAGACATATATTTCTAGAAGACAGCTTGTGTCAGTCATTGAAAGCTCTTGGAGTATGTTCAAAAATTCCTTTTGAAACACTTGAGGTTTTGATTTTTTGGTCACCATATGGTTGAAATGATGGTTTCACAGGTGCGTGCGATTCATTTATGTGAATGAATCGTATTCTGTCTTTGTTCAAACTGTTTAATAACCAAGGAATTTATTGACTCACTTTCTTTTCTTCTCCAGCAAACATTTCTGATTTTGTCTTTCTTTTCTAACACGCACTATCTTTGTTCTCCAAACATACAGCGTTTGTTTTGTAATATATTTAAATATTGTTACGTTTTATATTTACTTAATGTTTTTGTTGAAACTAAAATGTCTGCACTGAACAGAATTCTGTGAGTGAATTTGGGTTTGGTAAATTTTCGGTCTCTGTCTGTGAGTTAATTAGCATTTTTATTTATCAATATTTAACGTATTTACTTTTGAATTACGAACTTATGTGTGAAAGTAAATACAACATTTTGAAAAAAAACTAGCAAAACAAACTCCATGCTCATTACAACAAGACAGAAATGACCAAATTCACCACCAACAACACTACAGCTCCATGCTGAAACTTCACAAATAGAGAATGTTAGTGAACATAAAACTCTAAGTCTCATGATTGACCACCACCTCAGCTGGAATCTTGTGTAAACAAACAATCTTACCAAACTAAATGCACAGAAAGTTTACCAATTTACTCAAATATTTTCTTGACATTGACACCAGAAAAATATACTAAATATCATAGATACAAACACTTTGGACTACTGCTCACAGTATGGGATGGTTGTTCCATGTCAAACATGAAAAGACTTTACTCACTTCAAAAAAGAGCAGTAAAATTTATCAGTGACAAACACGCAGCACATATTAGAAATAAAGACAGACATATTGATACGCTACCCCTCAAGAAGAGATTTCTTTTCAACAAGGCCAAGTTAATTCATAAAATTCTATCGCACAATGCCCCACCCTATATGTTGTCGTTGTTCAAATCCAACCCAAAACACAGTCAACGTTTAAATAATTGTATTCTCCCAAAACCAAGGCTTGACATGTTTAAAAAAATTTTTTTAAACAGCTGCCCACTTTTGGAATGCTTTACCAACTCTTGTAAAATTTATAAGTATTATTCGTTCTTATAACTTCAAACTTTGTCAACATCTGTTTTATATGGACTATATGCCTCCCTAATAATAATCTAAAGTAGTTTCAAGTATGGCTTGATTGTTGTAATTTTTTATACTGCTTTTCTATAAATTTGTTAGTTTTGAATGAATGTAAGAATGCAAGGTTATTTCATGTTGTTGCATAAATCATAGTATAGAGTGTATGGCAAGAGATACATTTATAAATGTAATCATTTAATTATGTCTTCATTATTATTGTGCTCATTAACAAATGCTGAATGACTGTGACTGAGTGAAAGTTGTATGATGAAGGGCAGAATGTTAGACGGCCCTGTGTGCCAAATTCTTAATCCTTTGAAAATAAAGAATGATCGTTCGTTCGTTCGTTCCCTTCTTTCTTTGCAGGAGGCCTGTGATCACCATTTTATTTCATCATGACCAAATCCCCTTCTGTTGGTCTGGGTGTATCCTAATACTTCGTTCACCTCCAGTGGCTGCGGTCACTTCTTCGTTTACTCTCCATTTTCGTCCAGTTTTTAGTGTCGGCTGCACTTCTCAGTTTTGTAGATTGTTGTAGCATCAGTGCAAGCCTTGTCTTTCCTACCTTGTATTCGCCTACCACAGATTTGAATGGTAGCTGCAGATTGCTCTTCTTGCAGTACAATGCTACATCAGTTAATCCTGGTGGCACGCCCAACCACTTTCTTATGGATTTATTTATCTTTCTTCAGATTGTCTCCACTGTGCTGGTACTTACTTTGTAAATGAGTAGTGGCCACATCAGTTTTGGAATCAGCATGAACTGAAGGCACCATATTTTGAACTTCCACAGAAGCCTGCTTTTGTCTATGATGTTCAATCCATTCTGTGCCATTTCTGTGACCTGCTTCACCGCATTTGAAACTTTCATGGATGCATCATATACTCTGCCAAGGCGCTTCACTGGCTCTTCCCCTACAGTTGGTATTATCTGATTTGCCACTGTGTACGATCTTTCTATCACTTTCCCTTTCATGAGTGACAGGCTTCTTGACTTCTTTGGCTTGAAGCTCATACGGCACCATATGATAAGGCTGTCCAAACACTCTAACATCTTTCGTGCCTGTGCTTCACTGGTTGTTATTACTATTGTGTCATCCATGAATGCTTTTAGTGGTAGTATCTGACATCCAGTTCTGAACCTTGGGCCTTCTACTACTTTCAATATTACTTGCATGGCTAGTACGAACAGTGTGGGAGATATTGTACAGCCCAGTGCAATTCCTACCTGGAGCTCAGTCCATCTTGTAATATTACCGGATGTTCCAAATCTCACGAAGAACCCTTCGTAGTACATTTTCAGCATTTTCATGATTTATTTTGGCACTTGGTATATGTCTAGTGCTAGCCACATTATCTGGTGCGGTACTGAGCCATATGCATTGTGTAGGTCAAGCCATATTACCTGTAGGTCTTGCTTTCCAGATCTTGCCCTTTGAATAGCTTCCCAAATTATTGAAGCATGCTCGAGACATCCTGGGGAGCTTGTAATTCCTCCCTTCTTTATGGACGTATCAATGTAAATATTATCTCGGAGGTATGGTGTTAGTCTCTTTGCCGTCACGGAGAATAATATCTTTCCTTTCACACTCAGAAGTGGGATGGGTCTAGATGGTTGATCTCAGGGAATTCTGTTCCTGTGAGATGTATACTCCATTAGCCTTTTTCCATTCTTTACGTATGAATCCCTTGGATACTGTTCTTAGGAGTTTATGGAGCTTCTTTAGTACTTCAGAGCATCTTTTGTATAGTACGTAAGGGACGCCATGGGGCCAGGTGTTGAATTGCCTTTAGCTTTTCCTACGACGCTCTCTACCTCTTGTAAGGTTGGTGGGCTGCATTTGAATTTGCTGCCTGGTGCACAGGGCCACACTAGACCTTTCATCTGCTGGAGAGGTGTATGCTGATTTTTATCAGAGTATGTCTTGCTCAGATGTTCCTCGAGCACCTCCTTACCTGCTCTCAGCGTACCTGATTTTGACTGTTCAGATAGCTGCTTGCCAAACTCGAGGGGATCTGTGTAGAACTTCTCTCTTGCGTGTCTGGTTTCCCTCTTTCTTTTACATAGTCTTTCTGCTCTACAAAGGCCACTGTGCTGGGATTTTATATGCTGCCAAACATGTCTTAATCCTTCCTTTTCTAATTCACGTGCCTTCTTGAACATTTTCCGGACAGTGTTCTTCTGCTGTCTTATTGCTTCTATTTTCCTGTCTTATGGATTTTCTAGGTGTTAGTTTTTCTCTGTTTGCCTGTTTGATTTCAAACTCTTTCTGTCAGTGAAGACATATGATATTACCAAATTCTTCCATTTTTTTCTCAAGGTTTTTCCCTCTCAGCATTTTGTCCAGTTCTTTGAATAATCCAGTGTCCAGGTTTTTCCCTCTCACCATTTTGTCCAGTTCTTTGAATAATCCAGTGTCCAGGTTTTTCCCTCTCAGCATTTTGTCCAGTTCTTTGTATAATCCAGTGTCCAGGTTTTTCCCTCTCAGCATTTTGTCCAGTTCTTTGAATAATCCAGTGTCCAGGTTTTTCCCTCTCAGCATTTTGTCCAGTTCTTTGTATAATCCTGTGTCCAGGTTTTCCCATACGCTTTTGGCACTTATCGATGGGAAGTTAATCTTGTCTCTAGTCTCAGCGGAGGACTGCATTACCTTCCTGCTGCCTGACTCAATATTCCCTGTACTGTGGATTATATCCTGACAGAGATCTTCTAATGTCTTATCTGAGACTGGCGTCATTGTGCAATGTTGAGTATTTGGCAGCAAGGAACCACCACATCCCTTCTTTGTTCTGTGTATCTTCATGCCACGTTGAGTGTTAAATTTCCTGCCACAGATGCATAGATACTCCATCCGCTGTTCTGTGTATCTTCATGCCACGCTGAGTGTTAAATTTCCTGCCACAGATGCATGGATACTCCATCCGCTGTTCTGTGTATCTTCATGCCACGCTGAGTGTTAAATTTTCTGCCACAGATGCATAGATACTCCATCCGCTGTTCTGTGTATCTTCATGCCACGTTGAGTGTTAAATTTCCTGCCACAGATGCATAGATACTCCATCCGCTGTTCTGTGTATCTTCATGCCACGTTGAGTGTTAAATTTCCTGCCACAGATGCATAGATACTCCATCCGCTGTTCTGTGTATCTTCATGCCACGCTGAGTGTTAAATTTTCTGCCACAGATGCATGGATACTCCATCCGCTGTTCTGTGTATCTTCATGCCACGCTGAGTGTTAAATTTCCTGCCACAGATGCATAGATACTCCATCCGCTGTTCTGTGTATCTTCATGCCACGTTGAGTGTTAAATTTCCTGCCACAGATGCATAGATACTCCATCCGCTGTTCTGTGTATCTTCATGCCACGCTGAGTGTTAAATTTTCTGCCACAGATGCATGGATACTCCATCCGCTGTTCCGAACTCGAATTAATTGGGGCGGGCATGGTCGTTTCTGTGTAGTCACCCCCGGATCCATTGTTCTCCCCCCTCTTACGGTGAATCCTAAATAAATTAATAAATACATGATTTATTAAGTAGATCTGGAATTTACGAACAGGTCAGGCAAATCAGGACGAGGCATGATGGAGAACTTGAGCAGCAAGGTCAGGTGATCAGGTAAGTCAAGTTCGGATGAATTTCATTGCTACTAATATTACAAATATTGTTGCTACTACTAAACATAATAATAACAACTTTTAATTAATATTAAAATAATTAAAATTATTTTAATAATACTAAAATTTAAAATAATAATAATAATAATAACAAGGAAAACAATTAAATTCAAGTGGACAATGAATCTGAATCCAGCCGAAGGAAGAAATATTAACCAGGAGTTTTAATGAAGGGACTTTCGTTTCTCAGACTACAGGGCAGGTAACAGCGAAGGCGGTTACATTTTCTGGTACCTATATATGCAAGTTCCGCTTCAGTTGGCTATGGACGAGGGTGTCCTTAAGATTAGGTTTTCATTTTTATTCTAATAGGGGTAGATCACATTTCCCAAAACTATTCTCACTCTCCATGGGGGATTTAAATGCGAGTTCCGAATGTGATATATATCGTTGTATGCACAGATGCAGGATAACTTATAGTTGTGAAACTGGTCTCAGACTAGGTGACCGCATGCAAAAACATCTGTATGATATCACGTAGCATGCTTCGAAACCGGTCCCGAATCATTTCAATGGCCCTAAACACAGAGACAAATCTGATTTTCTGGTAACAGCCATCAAACAATGTCACTCTGATGACAGAAGCCGCCTAGCGCTTGAGAACCGCTACATTCAGGAATATGGGACACTGGAACCACATGGTTTGAACTCGCTATTCACCCACACCAAATATTTCCTTCTTCTACAATCATAATCCTTCTGCACTAGGTTCCACTCCTTTCTGACTTGTAACACATAGCTCAGAACCTCTTTACAGCATCAGATAGCAACCCCTCTACCCCAGCTTTAATCACCTATTCCACCTTCTCCTGGCTAGATTACCACTGTATCACTCTCTCTTCTTTCCATGGTTTCTCCCCCCCCCCTCCCTCATCTTTATTTACAACCCACCTATCGCACATCACAAGTCACCATTTAAACATTCTCTACACTCCACTAGTGCATATCTGAACACAGCCTCTTACAAGTCACAGCTTCTTATATGTCACAGCCTCTTACAAGTCATAGCTTCTTACATGTCACAGTTAAGTGCTTCATTCATTTTATTTTATTCTATTTTTTTCCATTCCTATTTTTTACACAAAATTCATGTGAATTTGTATTGTATCTTCTCTCTCTATTTTGTTGTCCTGTGTGGTTTTTGTATGATTAAGGCTCACGCCGAAACGTCACAAGTGTGTACTCGTTAATTAATAAAGCTGTTCCTACTTTTTTTCCTTGTGGATACATTTTGGTAAGACATTACTTATTGAAAGCTTTATATTTTGAACAGTACAGGAACATGCAATTGCCGACCTGAATGATGGATGTACTAAATAGAAACTGTTTGATAACATAAACAGCGTTAGGATATGAAATGCCCTCTTTGTTTTGTGTGTGTGCGTTTTGTCTTGTCTTGTCTTGTCTCCTTCCTCTTATACCTTTCGGTGTTGAGGGGACAAATAGACGTCTTGATAGGGCTCGATGATTTACTTCATATAATGGGATATTTAGTGTTGCTGTAATTTCCTTCCTCCATCTCCTGCACTGGGCGGGCTCTTCCTCTATTAGCTACAGATCTTAGCGTGAATGTTGTCTGTGATATACTGTCTGGTGGTGTCTGGCGGTGTCTGGCGGTAATCGTGTATCATGGTCAAATCATTTGATTTGCTGTTTCTGGATATAATGTAATACTGGTGTTACTCCAACATTTGCACTGATGGTGTCATTTCTTATTAGTCTCTTCTTGTCACATTTAGTATTCTCTAAACATCTCATTTCTGTCGTGATGATGATGATGGTGATGTGTGTGTGTGTGCGTTAGGGTTAGGTTCGGTCTCGTAAAAATATTTCATTTTATGAACAGATGTTGGCTGTACAAAAGGCTAGAGATCGTAATGTGTCCACCATTGATATTCAAAGTGGTTACTCCGTGAAAGTACGAAGGAAAATGTCATTTGATAACAAATATGTGATATTTAATAATAAACATGTGATATTTCTAAAGTCAAGAACAAAATGAAGTAAGTCTTTGTCCTAGCTCCTAACACTACGCGTTTAAAGTTGATAACCATTGATTAACCAATGCTGATGCATTCCTTCGTGCACAGTTAGATGTATAATTGACCAAAACATAATAAAATAAATGAACATGGTGGAAAAATAGCCAACGTCGAGTGGCAAGACAATCTTCTGGGTGTTTGGGGGAATTAAGCTTTCGTCTGTTCTGATTAACATTCGGCAGAAGAAGATTGAATGAAATTATTAAAATGCTTGAAGACATCAATATAGACGGCAAAGACCTGAGGATTGTAAAACATCTATACTGGCAGCAAGAAGCAGCAGTTCGAGTTGAAAATAGAATTGGAAAATATCAACCTATAAAACAAGGGGTGCGACAAGGATGTGTACTATCTCCAGACCTTTTTTCTCTGTATAGCAAGAATATTCTAAGAACAATCATCACAGAACCAGGCATAAAAATTGGAGGATACAATATTAACAACCTTCGGTATGCTGACGACACAGTACTGATAGCTGAGAACCAACAAGACCTGCAAAATCTCTTGAATAAAGTCGCCAAAGAAAGTGAACAGAAAGGCCTTACTTTGAACATCAAAAAGACAGAGACTATGGTTATATCTAGGAAACAGAATCCACCAGCATGCAGTATTAAATTAAACGGAACTGTTCTAAAGCAGGTGCAGAAATTCAAATACCTTGGAGCAGTAATAACTTCAGATGGGAAATGCAGAACAGAAATTAGGAACAGAATAGGCCAAGCAAAGACTGCATTTCAATGAATGAGAAACATATTGACCAACACATCCTTATCAATGAATGTTAGAAAACGAGTCCTAAAATGCTATATTGAACCTATCTTGTTATATGGAAGTGAATCATGGACAATAGGCAAGTCTGCACAAAAATCATTGGAAGCAGCAGAAATGTGGTTTATTAGAAGAATGTTGCAAATCCCCTGTACAGCAAAAATAACTAATGAAGAATGTAGGAGAAGAGCTGGAGAGACAAAAAACCTTGTCAAAAAGATAAGAGAGAGACAATGTACTTTCATAGGACATGCAATGAGAAGAGGGGGCATTGAAAATATTATAACAACAGGAAAAATAGAAGGAAGAAGATCAAGAGGAAGACCAAGAGAAATGATACTGGACAGTCTGACGGGATGGTGTGAGAGGAGATCATCAACTGAGCTGATGGCCTGCATGAAGGATCGTGTACTCTGGAGAAGCATAATAGCCAACGCCAGTCGGCACGGCACATGATGATGATGATGATAGAAGAAGATTAACATGGAAGGGGGGGGGGATTTGTTGCTGAAACAGATGACGACCGTACATAAAATACTACAGGGCACACTTTTTGCAGCAAGGACACCACAAGACAGGGAGACCACAGGGCAGGGAAACCACGAGGCAGGGAGACCACGGGGCAGGGAGAATACGAGGCAGGGAGACCACGAGGCAGGGAGAACACGAGGCAGGGAGAACGTGAGGCAGGGAAACCGCAAGGCAGGGAGACCACGAGGCAGGGAGAACACGAGGCAGAGCAAAAGTGAGACTAGAAGATTTTCTATCAGTCATGAGGATTGAAAAGAAATGAGGAAATTTTCCGCGTATGATCTATCCATCAATACTGACAGAAACTAACGGACCACACTAAGAATCGAAGACAACAAAATAGCGTGTTCTTGTCCAAACTAATATTTGTCGAATCAGGCAGGAGAGATGCTCAACTATAACATAAACAGCTAAAGTTTACCAGTTTCAAAATAATATTTTTAAGCTAAAACAACAACAACAACAAAAAAGGCCAGTTATTACTTTGTTGTGATTTTTACTGTTAATATGGTAAAATTAATGATATGAATATTAATAGTAGTAATAGTTAATTACTTCCGGCGTGACGTGCAAGATGGCGGACGTTTTTTTAACGCTCTCGCCGGCATGCAGAAATCAGCAGAATTCCGCTTGATCTGTCACACATCATGTACCGGGAGTTGGGCATAAGGCTAACAACCTTATCCTAGGACCTATCTAGAGGCAACTCCAGCCTATCTAGAGGCAACTCCAGATGGGAAAAAAAGATATCGTTATGGAAACTCGCAGAGAAACCAACCGAGCATCACGGATGCCAACTCCGAAGAGCTCATTCGTCGGCCCCAAACACGTGACAAGGATTGGATTCTGGAATGTGAGAACGACGGCAGCACCAACAAAAACTACTCAGGTAATCAAAGAAATGGAGAGATACCATCTAGACATACTGGGCATCAGCTAAATGCGATGGCCAGAAGCAGGTAAAAGATCGGCGGAAAACGGTAAGTTAATAATACATTCAGGCAGAAATGACGGTAAAATCCGGGACGGAGTGGGCATTATTATATCAAATGTAGCTGCAAAGAGCCTTGTAGAATGTGAACCGGTGAACAATCGTATAATAAGAGCACGATACAACCTACGACACGGAAGAATGACAATAATACAGTGTTATGCACCCACGAATGATGCAGATGATGATATGAAAGACGACTTCTATCACCAACTACAACAAATCATCAACAAAGTCCCTAAACACGACATCCTAATTGCTATGGGGGACTTCAATGCTAAGGTAGGGAAGGATAATACCGACGTTGAAAAAGTGATGGGGAAAGAAGGACTTGACATGGTTAATCAGAATAGAGAAAGATTAATTGAAGTATGTCTAACAGAGGGCATGGTCATTGGAGGCACAATATTCCCACACAAAGAGATACATAAAACAACGTGGATATCTCCAGGTGATAGAACTAGAAACCAGATAGATCATTTTTGTATTAGAAAGCAATACAGAACATCTCTCATGTATGTAAGGGCTTATAGGGGTGCAGATGTCAACAGTGATCACAACCTGTGCATAGGGAAAATAAAACTAAAATTGAAAAGTCAACACAAGAAATCAGTACACAGAAAGATAAACAGCCACAGCCTACAAGAAGAAAATACTAACATTAATTTCAATCAGGAACTTGCCAATCATTCCAAAACACCCAGTGAAGCTGAGGAGATAGGTATAGATGAGTTATGGAATTCTTACAGCACAGCCATAATCACAGCAGCAAAAGTAAGCGCTGGACTGGAAAAACCAAATAGAAAAGCATGGATATCAGATAAAACATGGAAGTATATACATGAAAGACGAGCAGTCAAATTAGACATGTTGAATGCAAAAACAGATCATGAAAGAGGTTTGGCAAAAGCAAAATACAAAGAAATAGACAAGAAAGTAAAAAGTTCACTAGAAGGGATAAAAGAGAATATATAGAGAATATGGCGAAAGAGGCAGAAAAAGCAGCAATAACAGGAGACAGCAAAACTTTACATAACATACAAAAGAGGCTAACAGGTACTACTACTTCTAAAGAAAGACCAATCCTTAGCAAAACTGGAACACTATTAACATCAAATAAAGACCAAAAGCAAAGATGTGCTGAACACTTCCAAGAAATACTCAATCAATCACACCCAAAAGAATTATTAAATCTTGAAACTGACTTACCAGCCCCACAAGTAAATGTCAACCTAGATGAAATTAAATTGCATGAAATTGAAACAGCAGTGAATTTAATGGCTAACAACAAAGCTGCAGATGAAGATGAAATAACACCCGAAATGTTAAAAACTATCAATAGTGACAACATGAGACAACTACAGAGAATGTTTAACAAGATTTGGAAAGAAGAAAAGGTCCCTTCTAATTGGAATAAAGGAATCATTGTTAAAATACCAAAAAAGGCAACCTTAGTGACTGTAACAACTGGAGAGGAGTAACCTTATTATCAGTTGTGTCAAAAGTATTTTGCAAGGTCATTTTGAATAGACTCAAAGATATAATGGATACTGCAAATGAGAGAAGAACAAGCAGGATTTCGAAAAGGGAGAAGCTGTCTCGACCAGATCTTTACTCTCAGAATAATACTTTAAGAACATATTGAAAAACAGAAACTATTAATACTGAACTTCATAGATTTTAAAAAGGCATTTGATAGCATACATAGAGATTCATAAAGGATAATTTTAAGTTTATATAGAATACCATCTAAAACTGTCAACATCATTAAGGACTTCTACAATGGATATGTTTGTGCAGTCAAGACAGAAGAAGGGATGAGTGAATGGTTCCAGATTGAAACAGGCGTGAAACAAGGATGTATACTGTCTCCTTTACTTTTTGGGATTACAATAGACTTCATAATGAAAAAATGCTGCACAGGTAACACAGGTATTGACGGGTACATGGGACCCAAATAGAAGATCTTGATTTTGCTGATGACATAACTCTTATCAGTAATAATGTGAATTCCATGCAAGAAAAAACAGATAGCCTGTCTTCACTGACTAGCAAAATAGGACTTGAAATTAACAAAGACAAAACAAAAATAATGAAAATTCCCATCAATCAAAATGGAAAAATACACGTAGAAGGGACAGATATTGAAGAAGTCAATCAATTTGCATAACTTGGCAGCTACATAGACCAGGATGGTGACACTAGAAAGGAAGTTAGGATCAGAATTGCAAAAGCAGCATCACTCTTCAAGAATCTTGAGAACATATGGAATTAAAAAGTTATAAGCACAAAAACCAAGTTAAGACTTCAATTCAAATGTAATATCCACCTTCATTTATGAATGCGAAAGCTGGAAAACAACTAAAGAAATAGAAAAGAAATTAGACTCTTTTGAAAACAAATGCCTAAGGAAAATACTCGGTATCAAGTGGAATGAATTCAAGAACAATGCAGAGATAAGACAGATGACTGAACAACAACCAGTCTCATGGGTGATCAGGAAAAGGAGATGGACATATGTTGGTCACTTGATGAGAAGAAATGATCAGAGAATCCCAAAACAAGCTATCAAGTGGAACACAACAGGCCGAAGAAAAAGAGGTAGACCGCATGAAACTCTGAAGAGGACATTATTAAGAGAGGCCAAATTAACAGGCATAAAATCCTTTGATGAGGTTGAAAGACTCGCTGAAGACAGGAAAAATTGGCAAACTACTTTGCGAGCCCTGTGTGACGTTTAACGGCACGGGAAGGATACAAGATATAAGATATAAGATAAGTAGTAATAGTAACAGTTTTTTGTTGTCGCGGTTGTATAGGTCTTAGAAACAACACACTTCACATTTCTAATCTCAGCAGAAATAACAAAGATGTAGACATAAAACCTGCCCGGCACTAATGTGACTCGCCGAGGCTAAACATTTATGCCCAAATTAACCAAATATGTGTAAAATGATATCCATACTATTAAAATAGGTATAAAATCGTGCCAGATTAAACAATGTGTGTAAAAATATGTCCAAACCAACAACATAGGTGCAAAATCACGAAAACCTAATAAATTATGTGTAAAACCATGTCCAAACAAACAAAATAGATGTAGAAACATGTCCAAACAAACAAAATAGATGTAGAAACATGTCCAAACAAACAAAATAGATGTAGAAACATGTCCAAACAAAGAAAATAGATGTAGAAACATGTCCAAACAAACAAAATAGATGTAGAAACATGTCCAAACAAACAAAATAGATGTAGAAACATGTCCAAACAAACAAAATAGATGTAGAAACATGTCCAAACAAACAAAATAGATGTAGAAACATGTCCAAACAAACAAAATAGATGTAGAAACATGTCCAAAGAAACAAAATAGATGTAGAAACATGTCCAAACAAAGAAAATAGATGTAGAAACATGTCCAAACAAAGAAAATAGATGTAGAAACATGTCCAAACAAAGAAAATAGATGTAGAAACATGTCCAAACAAACAAAATAGATGTAGAAACATGTCCAAACAAACAAAATAGATGTAGAAACATGTCCAAACAAAGAAAATAGGTGTAGAAACATGTCCAAACAAACAAAATAGATGTAGAAACATGTCCAAACAAACAAAATAGATGTAGAACATGTCCAAACAAACAAAATAGATGTAGAAACATGTCCAAACAAACAAAATAGATGTAGAAACATGTCCAAACAAACAAAATAGATGTAGAAACATGTCCAAACAAACAAAATAGATGTAGAAACATGTCCAAACAAACAAAATAGATGTAGAAACATGTCCAAACAAACAAAATAGATGTAGAAACATGTCCAAACAAACAAAATAGATGTAGAAACATGTCCAAACAAACAAAATAGATGTAGAAACATGTCCAAACAAAGAAAATAGGTGTAGAAACATGTCCAAACAAACAAAATAGATGTAGAAACATGTCCAAACAAACAAAATAGATGTAGAAACATGTCCAAACAAACAAAATAGATGTAGAAACATGTCCAAACAAACAAAATAGATGTAGAAACATGTCCAAACAAACAAAATAGATGTAGAAACATGTCCAAACAAACAAAATAGATGTAGAAACATGTCCAAACAAAGAAAATAGATGTAGAAACATGTCCAAACAAACAAAATAGATGTAGAAACATGTCCAAACAACAAAATAGATGTAGAAACATGTCCAAACAAACAAAATAGATGTAGAAACATGTCCAAACAAACAAAATAGATGTAGAAACATGTCCAAACAAACAAAATAGATGTAGAAACATGTCCAAACAAACAAAATAGATGTAGAAACATGTCCAAACAAACAAAATAGATGTAGAAACATGTCCAAACAAAGAAAATAGGTGTAAACTTTGTCAGAAATAATCAAATATGTGTAAAATCAAATGCTAGGTAATCTAACATCCAAACAAATCACACACACACACACACACACACACACACATATATATATATATATATATATATATATATATATATATATATATTATAAGCATATTCAAGTTAACTAAATAGATAAAAAATCAAGCCCAAACTAACCATATTTGTCTAAAATCATATTGAGGCTAAGAAATTATGCGTCAAATCATGTCTAATATAACCAAATATATAGAAAATCATGTTTAGGTCAAACAAATGTGTTAATTCATGTCCGAGCTAACCACATAAGCATGTGTAAAAATCATATCAAAGCTAACAAAATGTGTAAAATCATGTCTAAGGGAAGTCTAGATAGGCAACCACCTCTCACCCGGCGGGTATGTTTGCGTATCCTAATCACGCTGAGGTTATTCGGTGAGAAAGTCCAACGCTGGACTGGATGGGCAACCACCTTTCACCCGGCTGGGATACACGGGTATCTCAAGACACGTCTAGGTTTTCCGGTGAGAAAGTCCAACTTTAGACTGGATTAGCAACCACCTCTCACGCTGTGGGGATATACTCATATCCAAAACACGTCGAGATTTTCCGGTGAGAAAGTCCAACTCTAGATTAAACTGGTACAACGAAAACCACGGTGTCACGCAATCCCGCTTCTGAGACCCACTAAGAATACAAGTTCAAGCCTTGCGATACTCTGAACCTCTTGTGGTCCTCTCGTGGATCTCGTGTGGTCCTGTCGGGGGCCACAGGGGGGACCACGGGACCTATCGAGGACCACAGGAGTAAATTCAGAAGGATCAAAGGGCGACGATGGTGGTAGAGCAAACGAAGAAGAAGATGTCTAAGGGAACTAAAAGACATGTAAAATCACGTCAAAGGGAACAAGCAGGTATGTAAAATCTTTCCGAAGAAAGGAAGCAAATATGTTCAAGATGCTGTTGAAACTAACAAAAAATCATTTCCTATTCTATCTGGTGACAGCCACTCAGTAAATAAGGCAGACATTTTCCTATTTTATCTGGTGACAGACTGTCAGTAAATCGGGCAGACACTATACTATTCTGTCTGGTGAGGACATGTCAGTAAATCTGGTAGACATTTTCCTATGCTATATGGTGACTGTCTGTTAGTAAATCAGGCAGACATTTTTCTATTCTATCTGGTGACAGTCTGTCAGTAAATTGAGCAGATATTTCCTATTCTCTCTGGTGACAGTCTGTCAGTAAATTGAGCAGATATTGCCTATTCTATCTGGTGAGAGTCTGTCAGTAAATTGAGCAGACATTTCCTATTCTATCTGGTGACACTCTGTCAGTAAACTGAGCAGATATTGTTTAAAATATCTGGTGACACTCTGTCAGTAAATAGAGCAGATATTGTTTAATTTATCTGGTGACAGTCTGTCAGTAAATTGAGCAGATATTTCCTATTCTATCTGGTGAGAGTCTGTCAGTAAATTGAGCAGATATTGCCTATCCTATCTGGTGACAGTTTGTCAGTAAATTGAGCAGATATTGCCTAAACTATCGGGGAGAGTCTGTCAGTAAATTGAGCAGATATTGCTTATTCTATCAGGTGACAGTCTGTCAGTAAATTGAGCAGATATTGCCTATTCTATCTGGTGACAGTCTATCTGTCAGTAAATAGAGCAGATATTTCCTATTCTATCTAGTGACAGTCTGTCAGTAAATTGAGCAGATATTTCCTATTCTATCTGGTGAGAGTCTGTCAGTAAATTGAGCAGATATTGCCTATTCTATCTGGTGACAGTCTGTCAGTAAATTGAGCAGATATTGCCTAAACTATCTGGTGACAGTTTGTCAGTAAATTGAGCAGATATTGCCTATTCTATCTGGTGACAGTCTGTCAGTAAATTGAGCAGATATTGCCTATTCTATCTGGTGACAGTCTGTCAGTAAATTGAGCAGATATTGCCTATCCTATCTGGTGACAGTCTGTGAGTAAATTGAGCAGATATAGCCTATTCTATCAGGTGACAGTCTGTCAGTAAATTGAGCAGATATAGCCTATTCTATCAGGTGACAGTCTGTTAGTAAATTGAGCAGATATTGCCTAGTCTGTCTGGTGACAGTCTGTCAGTAAATTGAGCAGATATTTCCTATTCTGTCTGGTGAGAGTCTGTCAGTAAATTGAGCAGATATGTGTGTTTCTCCCAGACTATTGCTGAGAAGATTCATGTATTCATATAATAAAACTAATTAAAGAAGTATTTACAGTAGACATGCCAGAAGTAGTATCAGCTGTAGCGTAATTGTTGTCAGAATGATCAACCATCCTATATTATATGGGACAATCCTTATTTTAAGAGTGTGTTCCGGGAATCGTAATACCTCTGTAGGGAAGCCTAAATATCCCCTATTCTAAACGAAACAGGATCCCATGTTGTCCTGTATTCTCATCTTTGATTACAGCATGTGCCACAAATACTCTGAATTTATTAATTATCTTAGTGGAAGAGTCGCTATGTGAAGAAAATGTTTACTGTAGAGAAGCATAAAAAGTAGAAAATATTGGCAGGTTTGTAACTAAACCTAGCAAAAAGTAGACATGATTGGTAGGTTTGTAACTAAATCTAGAAACTTACTAAAATTCTGTGTTAAAATTTACATTTATGTTTAACACCCCCCCCCCCATTATTCTACCCTTCACTTGATTGAATGTCTTGTATTTGAATTGGAAAAAAAGATGGTCAAGTTATTGTAGTAGTAGTTGTAGTTGTAGAAGTAGCAGTGGTTGTAGCTGTAGTAGTAGTCGTTGTAGTTATAGTCGTAGTGATTGTAGTTGTAGAAGTAGTAACAATGGTTGTGGTTGTAGTAATAGTAGTGAATGTAGTTGTAGAAGTAGTTGTGGTTGTAGTTGTAGTAGTAGTAATAGCTGTAGTAGGAATAGTAGTGGTTTAGTTGTAGTAGTAGTAATAGCTGTAGTAGGAATAGTAGTGGTTGTAGTTGTAGAAGTAATAGTAATGGTTGTAACTGTAGTATTACTAGTAGTTGTTGTTGTAGTTGTAGTAGAAGTAGAAGTAGTATAGCGTTATGGGAGGAAATCGTGTATTTTGTTTTTTGAGCAATTAGTGCCCTTGGTTTGCAGCTATTTTTGGATTTCCTGGGTAAAATTTCTAGAGGGTTCTAGACGGGTCATGGGACCTGGTGGGTCATGTGACACTGTGATTTTTGTTGTTGTTGTTGGAGTGAGTCAGTGTTCGTCTGAATGTTGGCCAGTAAAGATGCGTGTGATGGCTGTTGTTGGTTTGTGGTTTTAGGTTTTGGTGATTCTGAAGAATTTTTTTTTGTGAGGATCTTTGTTTGGAATGCTAGGTTTTGGAATGACTGTTGGGAAAGCAGTATAGCAGGGTAACCTACCGGCAATCAGCATATTCGTGTTTTCGTCCTCTTCAAAAGCCACGTTATTTCATCAAATTCTGTAGCACAATGCTTCATTCTATTTGTGATCATTGTTCAAATACAATCCAAAACAAAGCCAACGCTTAAGTAATTGTATTCTTCCAAAACCAAGGCTTGATATCTTTAAACAAAAGTTTATCTTATTTAGCCGCCTACCTTTGGAATACCCTACAACTGATGTAAAACTTAGTATTATTATTCGTTCTTATATTTCAGAAAAAGAGGACGACCGAAACGAAGATGGCTGCAAGACATCGTTGATGATCTGGAAATGGATGCAGCAGCAGCAGGCCATCTTGCTCACAACCGAGAGGCCTACAGGAGTGCTGTTTGGGAGGCAAAGTTCCGCAAGGGACATGCAAAGGAATGAATGATATTTCAGATTTTCCAATATCTGTTTGAGATGGACTATATGTCTCCTTAACATGCATTTGCGTTTATGTGTACGTGCATACATGTAAGAATATGTATAAGTATGTATCTGTATATGTATTTATGTCTATATGTGTGTTTACGTGTATGCATATATATGTGTGTATATGTATATGTATTATGTACATGTGTATATTACAAACACGTGTGTATACATGTATGTATGGATGTATATATGTGTATATACATATATATGTTTATATATACATATATATGTGTATGTGTACGTATGTGACAGCATATGTTTATGTGTGTGCATGTGTTTGTATATATGTGGTATGTACTTGCATTTGTGTGTGCATATATGTATATTGCTGTCAAAGTCTAAATTGATTTAAAGTATTACTTAATTGTTGTAATTTTTATACTGCTTTTCTATACATTTATTAGTTTAGAATGAATTTAAGAATGTAAGTTTATTTCTAATTTAGAGAAGACCGTATTGGAAGGGTACGTAATGGGAAAAAGGAACGAGAGGAAGACCAAAACGAAGATGGCTGTAAGACATCGTTGATGATCTGCAAATGGATGCATCAGCAGCAGGCTATCTTGCTCACAACCGACAGGTCTACAGGAGTGCTATTAGGGAGGCAAAGTCCCACAAGGGACATGCAAATAAATGAATGAAGTTTATTTCATGTCGTGTAGTTGCATAAATCAGAATGTGGAGTGTATGGATAAGAGGTGTTTTATTGTTTATTTATGTATTCATTTATTTGCTTCTTCATGCTTATTATGCCCCATTAACAAATGTTGAATGACTGTAACTGAGTGAAAGCTGTATGATGTAGGGCAGAATGTTGGACGGGTCTGCGTGCCCAAATCTTAACCCTTTGAACATAACGTCTGTTGGTTCGTTAATGACATAAACGTCTTATGGAAGTGTCCAGGTCAGGCCTATTGATATTGCAATGTTTTTGTGCCAGTATTTTGTTAGCAGAGCTTGTGTTGTATCCGAAATATGAAGACTATGCTCATCAACCTTCAGGATAATTTCAGACAGAGAATTCTGAAGACTATGCTCATCAACCTTCAGGATAATTTCAGACAGAGAATTCTGAAGACTATGCTCATCAACCTTCAGGATAATTTCAGACAGAGAATTCTGAAGACTATGCTCATCAACCTTCAGGATAATTTCAGACAGAGAATTCTGAAGACTATGCTCATCAACCTTCAGGATAATTTCAGACAGAGAATTCTGAAGACTATGCTCATCAAAATTCAGGATAATTTCAGACACAGAATTCTGAAGACTATGCTCATCAAAATTCAGGATAATTTCAGACAGAGAATTCTGAAGATTATGCTCATCAACCTTCAGGATAATTTCAGACACAGAATTCTGAAGACTATGCTCATCAACCTTCAGGATAATTTCAGACAGAGAATTCTGAAGACTATGCTCATCAACCTTCAGGATAATTTCAGACAGAGAATTCTGAAGACTATGCTCATCAACCTTCAGGATAATTTCAGACAGAGAATTCTGAAGACTATGCTCATCAACCTTCAGGATAATTTCAGACAGAGAATTCTGAAGACTATGCTCATCAAAATTCAGGATAATTTCAGACACAGAATTCTGAAGACTATGCTCATCAAAATTCAGGATAATTTCAGACAGAGAATTCTGAAGATTATGCTCATCAACCTTCAGGATAATTTCAGACACAGAATTCTGAAGACTATGCTCATCAACCTTCAGGATAATTTCAGACAGAGAATTCTGAAGACTATGCTCACCAACCTTCAGGATAATTTCAGACAGAGAATTCTGAAGACTATGCTCATCAACCTTCAGGATAATTTCAGACAGAGAATTCGGAGATATCAAAGTGAGTTAGACAAATTCGTTATTGTTGGTGCCTTTTGTAGGTATTGCGATATTAATGGTTGTAGTTGTAGTAGTAATAGTGGTTGCAGTTGCAGTAAAATTAGTGGTAGTAGTGGTAGTGATTGTAGTTGTTGTAGTAGTAGTAGTGGTAGTAATGGCTGTAGTTGTAGAAGCACCAATTTCTGTTAAGGTTCCCATCTTATACGCTGTACTGACATTTGTAACGTCGTGCAGACGTTATGTACTGCACCATTCTGAATACATGCATACATTTTAGGCACTGAATCGCGAGATAAGTGATCAGCGGAAGGAACTATGGCGGAGAGCAAGATTGTCATTCGTGTTCTCCTGATACATTATAGGAAGTAAGGGCTAAATATCTCTGCAGCTGACAGTGACATTTGCAGTGTGGAAGAGGAAGGAACCTTTGATGACACATCACTGCAAGGAAGTGGTTCCAGTGGTTCAGGTCTGGGCACATCGACATCAAAGACAAGCCCAGGATGGAGTGTCCCCCAACCATCATTGATGAAGCCCAGCTCCAAGCTGTTGAAGACAATCCCAGTAATAGTACTCGGCGCTTGTCAGCCCAGATGGGGCTTTCTCAAAGCACCATAGTTTGGCATTTGCAGCAACAGGAGGCCTCGACGTGTTCCGCACGATCTCATGCCCCAGCAATCGCAGAGATGTGGTAACGTCTGTCGGCAACTGTTGGCAAACTCACATGACAAAAGATTTCTCCGTCATATCGTCACTGAGAATGAAAAGTGGATTTTCCTGTGGTACCCCAACACAGATACCCTACTGCACCAGCCAGAGAAGGTGGCAGAGGCGTTTATCCGGCGAGACCGATTGGAGAAGGAGGTTATACTTTGTATATGGTGGAACTTCGAGAGCGCCCTGAACTGGGAATTGGTTTTACTTGGTCGCTCTGTGAACAGGAATCTGTATGCTGAGCAGCTGAACAGGCTGCATGATGTACTGCGCAACCTTCTCCAACACTCATCAACAGGAAGAGGGTATTTCTCCAGCACTCTTCAACAGGAAGAGGGTATTTCTCCAGCACTCTTCAACAGGAAGAGGGTATTTCTCCAGCACTCATCAACAGGAAGAGGGTATTTCTCCAGCACTCTTCAACAGGAAGAGGGTATATTTAGCACTCTTCAACAGGAAGAGGGTATTTCTCCAGCACTCATCAACAGGAAGAGGGTATTTCTCCAGCACTCATCAACAGGAAGAGGGTACTTCTCCAGCACGACAATGCGCCAGCGCACACTTCCACCATAGTTCATGAAATCTGAGGAAATCAAGTTCCTGCCCCACCCACAGGAAGGTTCCGACCTAGCAACTTCTGACTACCATCTGTTCCACGCAATAGCAGACTTCCTTCAAGGGCGGGAATTCAGCTCATTGGAAGAAGTTGAAGCCAGAAGCAGGTGTGAGAGGCTTCGTTACCCCAAAGCCTTCGAGTGCTAATACTCTTACAAAGGACTCCTTACACTGACAGAACAATAGCAAAAGATCACCAAAAGTTACGGACTATATTTTGACATCGTTATTAACATTACGTACCACCAGGAACACAGTTAAGTATATATTATGTTGTTTGGTTTTGTGCAGCAGTGAAAGACTGTAAAACGTGACGAACTTGTGACTCGCCCTATTAGTAATAATAGCTGTAGCCGTAGTTGTAGAAGTAACAGTAGTAGTAGTAGTAGTAGTAGTAGTAGTAGTAGTAGTAGTAGTAATCGTAGCTGTGGCAATAGTATTAGTAGTAGATGTATTCGTTGTCATCGTCGTCGTAGTAGTAGTAGTAGTAGTCGTAGTAGTAGTAATAGTAGTAGTAGTAGAAGTAGTAGTAGTAGTAGTAGAAGTAGTAGTAGTAGAAATAGTAATAGTAGTAGTAGTAGTAGTAGAAGTAGTAGTAGTAGAAGTAGTAGTAGTAGTGGTAGTGGTAGTAGTAGTAGTAGCAGTAATCGTAGCTGCGGCAGCAGTATTAGTTATAGATGTATTCGTCGTCGTCGTCGTAGTAGTAGTAATAGTCGTAGTAGTAATAGTAGTAGTAGAAGTAGTAGTAGTAGAAGTAGTAGTAGTAGAAGTAGTAGTAGTAGTGGTAGTAGTAGTAGTAGTAGTAGCAGTAATCGTAGCTGCGGCAGCAGTATTAGTTATAGATGTATTCGTCGTCGTCGTCGTAGTAGTAGTAATAGTCGTAGTAGTAATAGTAGTAGTAGAAGTAGTAGTTGTAAAAGCAGCAGCAGTAATAGTAGTAGTAGTAGTAGTGGTAGAGTAAATGAGGAAAAATAACTTTTGTTTTAGATTAGACGTATCATGAGCTGAGACAAACGACAGCTGTGAGAGATGACGAGTTTTGAGATTTGTAAAGCAACAGGGATATTAAAGTGAGTATCTGTGATAACAGTAACCAAGTCAATAATCCGCAGTATGGAATTACCAACATTTCTAAGTCCTGCTGACCTCCTAACCCCTGCTTTCGGTCGTTTCATATTCAAAGACCACTGGTTAGCCTGGGAATTGAAAGACAAGCTAGAGTGGGTTTGCTCTGTGAATAGGTCAATGTAATCATTTTATTTCACCTGTAGGCTAGATTTACATAATCCAGGTCAGGTTTAACACATTCCTTTATTGTAGCAAATGCCAGCTGTCGGTATGTACTTGCTGCGTTAATTTCTCAAGTCGCTTTCTACTTCTTTTCGTATTCGAGTTGACCGTAGTTTTTGTTTCGCGCGCCACATATACATACACACAGATACATATACATACACACAGATACATATACATACACACAGATACATATACATACACACAGATAAGAAGAAAGTGAAATGTTCTGAAAGCTGTATGTAACTTTACAAACATAAGAGCATATGTTTCCTTGTTTCCGGACTTTACTTTCACCATTCTAGAACAAACTGCATACATACATACATACATACATACATACATACATACATACATACAGACATACATACATACATACATACATACATACATACATACAGACATACATACATATATACATACATATATACATACGTACATACATACATACATACATATATACATACATACATATATACATACATACATACATACATATATACATACATACATATATATACATGCATATATACATACATACATACATATATACATGCATATATACATACATACGTATATACATACATAGATATATACATACGTACATACATACATACGTACATACATACATACATACATACATATACATAGTACGTTCGTGCGTGCGTGCTTGCGTGCGTACGTACGTGCGTACACACATACATACACACATACATACATACATACATAGTATGTACATACATATATATATATACATACACAGACATATATACAGACAGAAAGACAGACAGGCAGGCAGGGAAACAAATAGATAGAGAGACACAGACAGACATGCAGACAGATAGAATGAATAAATTAATGATCTTTATTTTCAAAGTGTCAAGCCCTTCATAACTCCATCTTTCATAATTCCCATGTACTCGATTTGATATAAGTATACATATTACATGAAAAAAAATATAAAATAATGCAAAATGAAACTATTACATTCACAAATATATGAACATGAACAATTATATTCACAAATATAAAATAATGAACTATATAAGAGGTAACTAATCTAACAAGATAGTGGCCACACACACATGCACATACACACACAGACGGATGGATGGATAGATGTGCGGACGGACGGACGGACGGACGGACAGACGGACAGATATTTTTGTTGGATTCTGCATGAGTAAAACAAATTTGAACGAAATTATTTTCGGAGCGTGAAAGGTAAAAGAAGACAGAAAGAGAGGCGTGCCAAATGCAATTGACCAAATAATAGGTGGCAAGTTTAAAATAGCTCATAAAGTAGCCAGTGAAAGTTATAAAATGTTCTACTCAAAGAACAGTCTAACACACCTGCGGTACTTCATGCCAAATCAAAATCTAAAAGACACAAAAAAATGAGCGACCCAAACGGAACGCTAATCTAACGCTCTCCACGCTAAGTCACGTACGTTTTGCTTGTTGGCCATTCCGGTGTTTGTCCTGAATGATAAAAGTGAAATGAATGTCTCGGAATGTCAGACAACACAATGAGATTAGGAGAAAAGGTGGGAATTTAAAGCTAGTATGAATGTCATAGTTGTCATGTGCTACAGTCATCAAGTATGTTTTCCTCAAAAAAAAAAGTTGCCACACTGTGTGGGATTTTTCTCTCATTTAAAGTATGGACTTGCGAAATCTTCATAAGATTAAACGATCATTATTTGCGCCTAAAATCCGAGCCACACTTGTGGAATTCTTTTTTTCTCATTTAAAGTGTGGACTTGCGAAATTCTTTATATTATTTAACCATCATTATTTGGAGCTTACATCCAGGTTGTAGTGAAAGTCCCCAAGAGCGTCTATCAATGCGATAAGTTTTTTTTTTTTTTTTACAAATTGAAAACAGGGCGACATCTGGTTCGGAGTCAGACTGAAATCTTCCTGTGCAGAACATATAAACAGACTGAAATCTTCCTGTGCAGAACATATAAACAGACTGAAATCTTCCGGTGTAGAACATATAAACAGACTGAAATCTTCCTGTGCAGAACATATAAACAGACTGAAATCTTCCTGTGCAGAACATATAAACAGACTGAAATCTTCCTGTGCAGAACATATAAACAGACTGAAATCTTCCGGTGTAGAACATATAAACAGACTGAAATCTTCCTGTGCAGAACATATAAACAGACTGAAATCTTCCGGTGTAGAACATATAAACAGACTGAAATCTTCCTGTGCAGAACATATAAACAGACTGAAATCTTCCTGTGCAGAACATATAAACAGACTGAAATCTTCCGGTGTAGAACATATAAACAGACTGAATCTGCCTGTGTAGAACATAGACTGAAATCGTCAGATATAGAACATAAGTGTTTTAATCTATCAAACAGTATTCATGGCACACATACACTTTTTCTTATTTGTCATCACTTCTGTAATGTCTAACCGACAAATAACACAGTGCAGACTTTTGACGCAGTTACAATTTAGAACTTCACAACTACTGAATAAAATCGACTTTGATTGCTTTATTTAAAACTTTTTTTAAAGTCATTCTCTAAGTTACGGTTTAGTCTGAAATATCAGTTTGTGAATGAAATAAACTTAGTAATAATTAGAACTATATATAGTGAAAAATGAGTGAACAAAGACCTAACACAGGAAGAAGACACACGCGTATATCTAACACTGAGGGAGAGGACATATACCTAACAGTGAGGGAAAGGACATATATCTAGCAGCGAAGAAGAGGTCGTATACCTAATAGTGAGGGAGAGGACATAAACCTAGATGTTAGGGAGAGGACATATATCTAACAGTGAGGGATAGGACAAAAAACTAACAATGAGGGAGAAGACATATACTTAACAGTGAGGGAAAGGACGCATACATAACAGTGAGGGAGAGGACATATAAATAACAGTGAGGGAAAGGACATATGTTTAACAGTGAGTAAGAGGACACATACCTAACAGTAAGGGAGAGGACATATACCTAACATTGAGGGAGGAAACATATACCTAACATTGAGGGAGGAAACATATACCTAACACTGAGGGAGGAAACATATACATAGCACTGAGGGAGGAAACATACACCTAACACTGAGAGAGGAAACATATATCTAACACTGAGGAGGAAACATATACCTAACACTGAGGGAGGAAACATATACCTAACACTGAGGAAGGAAACATACACCTAACAATGAGAGAGGTGACGTAGGCCTAATACTGAGAGAGGTGACGTAGACTTAACAGTGAGAGATGTGCCATAGACGTAACGCTGAAGAATGTGACATGTAACTAACACTAAGGGAGGTGACATAGACCTAGTACTGAAGAATGTGACATGTAACTAATACTGAGAGAGGTGACATAGACCTAACACTGAAGAATGTGACATGTAACTAACACTAAGGGAGGTGACATAGACCTAGTACTGAAGAATGTGACATGTAACTAACACTGAGAGAGGTGACATAGACCTAGTACTGAAGAATGTGACATGTAACTAACACTGAGAGAGGTGACATAGACCTAACACTGAGAAAGAAGACAAAGATCAAACATTCAGAGATATGACAAACCAAATATTCAGAGATATGACAAACCAAATATTCAGATATATGACAAACCAAATATTCAGTAATGTGGCAGTCAAAATAATAAGGGAAGTGAGGGATGAAATATTCAGTTAGGGTAAAGAGATCTAACATTAACTGAGATGGCACAGACGATTGTTGCAACAAACAAATGGCAACATTTGTTGCGTGACACAGATACAACTTCATTGTGCAACACATACACATATTTATTGTGTGGCATAGATAAAACATTAATTGTGTGACAATGGGGAAACATTTATTGTATGACATAGACAAAACATTTATTGCGTGACATAGACAAAACATGTATTGTGTGACATAGATAAAACACTTATTGCGTGACATAGACAAAACATTTATTGTATGACATAGATGAAACCTTGAGAAATTTGAGACAGACCTAGGATTCAGTGAGACCACAGAAAAACATTGGAGCCACATATAGACGTGGGAGCTACATAAAGACACAGGAGCCACATATAGACGTAGGAGCCACATAAAGACATGGGAGCCACATAGAGACATTGGAGCTGCACAGAAACATTGGAGCCACATATAGACGTGGGAGCCACATAGAAACATTGAAGCCACGTACAGACGTTGGAGCCACATAGAGACATAGGAGTCACATATAGACGCTGGAGCCACATAGAGACATGGGAACCACATAGAGAGATGGGGGCCACATAGGGACATGGGAGCCACATAGAGACATGGGAACCACATAGAGACATGGGAACCACATAGAGACATGGGAATCACATAGAGACATGGGAGTCACATAGAGACATGGGAACCACATAGAGACATGGGAATCACATAGAGACATGGGAGCCACATAGAGACATGGGAACCACATAGAGACATGGGAGCCACATAGGGACATGGGAGCCTCTTAGAGACATGGAAGGATTATTACCCTTTCTGAGACGATATGAAGCTTCTGTCTCAGTGAAAAAAAAATGAGATGGAAGCAAAAAATAGAATACACACGAAGTTTATTTTGCTATGTGAAAGTAACATCACATAGATCGTCCAGGAAAAATTGATTTTTCTGGTATGTGTTCTTGCTTTCTCTCTCTTGAACTGCTAGAACAGGCATGGGTAACCTTCTTTGCTTACCCAAAGCAGTAAAGCAGAGTGCGTCTATGTCTTGACACAATACATGACATAATAGAATACAAGACTATTGAAAAACGAATTAAATTAGACAGCGGTGTGTTTTACTGAAAGAGTGTGAATATAATTAACTTTCTCTTTACTGCTCAAGTTAACTATTCCAAGAATTTGAATCCACCAAGTTGTTACTAAACTAAACGCAAAGTAACGGCACACCACAGGTTATCAACAAGTTCACTCAGTTAAAATATATATGTCCTGGACCACAAGACTAACAATAACCAGCCTGTCATTCTACGATAGAACACAAGAAATGAACATGCTGTCACAACAGTCTCCAATTTATAGTTTCCAAGAACCAAGCAAGCTTAAATATGAGAATAGATGTGAATGACGAGATGAGGGATGGATTAAGTCAAGAAAATAAAAAAAATACCCAAAACACACATAGTGCCAAGTGTCCGGCCATGCGAACAAAATATGACTCCAGACAAACTTACAGACTTCAGTTCCAATCACCACACTGTTCCAAACACTTGAATCAATATTCCAAAAATATTATAACACTTCTATCATAAGTCTTGCAATAAACAGTAGGAGAACCTCTCTTGATATCACAAAACTCAAAAATGGTAAGTACCATGATCCAACCCTCCTACACAAAACTATAACAACGACACGTTGCATGGCTCGAGCAACTGTTCTTCTCCTACAACCAGCTATGACAGTACATGATTATACGAGTATTTATCTATCATGTCTAGAAAAGCTCTTAAATACCAACAATCTCTGACTCCTATGTCTGAGCTCTCTCTGTCTGAATTGTCTGAGCTCTCTCTGTCTGAATTGTCTGAGCCCTCTCTGTCTGAATTGTCTGAGCTCTCTCTGTCTGAATTGTCTGAGCCCTCTCTGTCTGAATTGTCTGAGCCCTCTCTGTCTGAATTGTCTGAGCCCTCTCTGTCTGAATTGTCTGAGCTCTCTCTGTCTGAATTGTCTGAGCTCTCTCTGTCTGAATTGTCTGAGCTCTCTCTGTCTGAATTGTCTGAGCTCTCTCTGTCTGAATTGTCTGAGCTCTCTCTGTCTGACTGCTGTTTGAGCCCTCTCTGTCTGAATTGTCTGAGCCCTCTCTGATTGAGCCCTCTCTATCTGAATTGTCTGAGCCATCTGTCTGAATTCTGTCTGAGCCCTCTCTGTCTGATTTGTCTGAGGCATTTATGTCTGAATTCTATCTGAGGTATCTTTGTCTGAGCCATCTCTGTCTGAACCCTCTCTGTCTGAGCTATCCCTATCTGAATTCTGTCTGAGCTATCCCTATCTGAATTCTGTCTGAGCCTCCCTTGTGTTTTCCATCTTTCAGTTTTTATATTTCCCGGCTCCGCTGTAAAATCTCGGGACTTCACTGCTTCCAACTCGTGCCACTTACAACGCAGGCTGTTAGGATCTAGAAACTTCTTTCTACCTTTCTCGTGATACTCAGACTTTCCATATTGTACTAACTCACCCTAACTTTGTCAGATTTAACAACAAACAGGACTCATGAGCATTACTGAAAGTTCTCGAAATATTAGTAATTCTCTATCTTACAGAAACATTTCCCTTATGCCAGTGCTGTACTGGCATAGCAGAAAAGACTTGCCATCTTCACGCGGGCCAGCCAGTGGTATAAAAGTCACATTTACAAACCTCACAGTCGCCAAAAAAAAAAAAACATAATTAAATGTAATGCAACTGAACTGTGTACGTTGACATATAAACACACGTACACGCATAGTGAGAGAAAGAGAGAGAAGAGAGAACAAGAAAGAGAGAGAGAGAGAGAGAGGTATTATATTACTAAATTTTCAAGCCAGACTATTGGCAATTTTGCAATGTAAAAATCTATATTGTTAATTTTTCTAGCAAAGTATATGGGGGGGGGGGGGGGGGTAGGGTTATCTGGACTGTTTTGCGAGCGACAAAAAAAAATGTTTCTGTGGGTCAGATGTGGCCAGCGTCCCACGGATTGCCTAAATGTGTGTTATCACCCTAAGCTGGAGTTTTAGATCAACAATTATCACTTGCAATGTTACAACATATGTTGGAGTTTTAGAACAAGTATGAAAAGAATAGAAGCGCATTTATACAAGTAATATGTCAAAATATTTGCCAGTTTGAAAGGAATTTTATTATCATAGAATGTTTACCACTGATGTGTTAAATCTTGTTTACAGTAACACTTTCAATCCTGTAAAAAGACAAGAGGAATGTTTACCAGCAATAATTTAAATTCTGTTTACCAGGAATACTTTAAATTCTGCAAAAGATAAGAAGATTATTTACCAGGAATACTTTAAATCCTGTAAAGAGACAGGAGGAATGTTTATCAGCAATAATTTAAATTCTGTTTACCAGGAATACTTTAAATTCTGCAAAAGATAAGAAGATTATTTACCAGGAATACTTTAAATCCTGTAAAGAGACAGGAGGAATGTTTATCAGCAATAATTTAAATTCTGTTTACCAGGAATACTTTAAATTCTGCAAAAGATAAGAAGATTATTTACCAGGAATACTTTAAATTCAGTAAAGGATATGAAGAATTTTTTTAAATACATAATACTCTTTGAAGAAAATTTAAAACAGAAAGAGTGCACTGGAATGTAAGAAAGTGCACACGTGAAAGGAAATAAATGCTTACCAAAAGTTACATGAAGAGAAACTGATATGACACGCATTCTTCCACAAGTACTGCAGTGAGTAAATATAAGTTTATCAATACCTTAATGTAAGTAATCTAAAGCATTGTTCTTGAGTACATGTACTGTAAAGGGTGATGAAATGTATTGCAAATGGTGGGTATAGGTATTGTAAAACGTTACTATAAGTAGTGTAATGCATAAATATATGTATGTATATGCATGAGTATAGATACCGTACAATGTGAAAATTGCTAATTGTAAAGAATGAATAAAGATACTTAAAATGAACTATGTATAATATAAAGCATGAGTATAGATAATGTAAAACGTGAGTATAGGTGATATAAAGCATGAGAACAGATAATGTAAAACGTGAGTATAGGTGATATAAAGCATGAGAACAGATAATGTAAAACGTGAGTATAGGTGATATAAAGAATGAGTAGAGATATTGTAACATGTGAGTATAGGTGATATAAAGAATGAGTAGAGATATTGTAACAAGTGAGTATAGGTGATATAAAGAATGAGTAGAGATATTGTAACATGTGAGTATAGGTGATATAAAGCATGTGTAGAGATAATGTAACATGTGAGTATAGGTGATATAACGCATAGGTAATGTAACTTCAGATGAATTGCTACGCAGGCCAGAGATATCTTACAAAAATACAAGAACAACACGGTACAGAGGTGAAGAACCTTTTCCAGATACTGACGGCTGTATAGGATCAGATGACACCAGATGAACTGGCTACGCAGGCCAGAGATATCTTAATGACAGCGGCTTAAGATATGGTTCCAGTAAGGAAAACACAAAAGAATAAATGGATTACAACAGGCACATTAGAACTAATAAAACAACGCAGAGAAACAAAGACGAAATGGAAAGTGACAAATAGCAACAAAGAGGAATATAAATCTTTAACAAAAGAAGTAAGAAGAAACATATGGAAAGACAAAAAAATAATATATACAAGATTGAGGTGAAAGAACAGAAGGGCATCAGAAGTGTGGAAGTGATAGTGAAACGTTTAAGAAATGAAGACATTCTCGTAATTTGTGAGGAGATGGGAAAGACTTTGAGAGAAGCAGAAGAAATTCTAGAAAGACAGAAAGAATATTGCAGAGGAATGTATGATACAACTATCTGTGAATGCAGAAATCAACAGTGAGAATTATTATTGGAGGAGAAAGAACCCGAACCGACAATAGAAGTTTTATGGGCAATAAAGAATCTGAAAAATAGTAAATCACCAGGATGTGATGAGATAACAGCTGAACTTATTAAAGCAGGAGGAAAGGAATGTCCTACAATCTATCATGCACTATGTTAAAAGATATGACATTCATGTATTTGGCAAAACTTGGGAAAAAAACTATGTTCATACTACTGCCAAAAAATTGTGCACTTGAAATTATGCACCAGCTACAGAACTGTTGCAATGATTAGCCATGTCAGTAAAATTGTATTAAAAATCATAATGGGTGGAGTTCGTAGGAAAATAGAAGAAGTCAATATGGTCCAAGCTAGTTTCAGTCAAGGAAGAGGATCAAGAGATCATATATTCAATATAAGATTAATAATAAAGAAATGCAGAGAACTTAATGTGAATCTATATTTATCTTTTATAGACTAGTGAAAGGCATTTGATTGTGTACAACATCAGAAACTTTGGAAAATAATGGAAAAAATGGGATTTCCAACGCATCTGAAACAATTAATATCTCTGCTGTATCTAGACCAACAGGCAGCAGTAAGAATAAATGGTGAAACAACAACTTGGTTTGACATAAAACAAGGGGTCCGTCAGGGGTGCATATTGTGGCCTTATTTATTTAACTTATATTAATCTTACATCTTACATCCTTCCTGTGGCGTTAAACATCACATAAAGCTCGCATTGTAGTTCGCCAAGATGTTCTATCTTCGGCGAGTTTTTCAATCTCATCAAAGGACGTTATGCCCACTGAATTCGCTTCTCTTAACAATGCCCTCTTTAGAGTTTCAAGTGGTCGACTTCTTTTTCTTCGGCCTGTTGTGTTCCATTTGATAGCTTGTTTGGGGATTCTCTGATTGTTTCTTCTCATCACATGACCAATATATGTCCATCTTCTTTTTCTGATCAACCATAACACAGGAAAAATTGGCGAACTACTTTGCGAGCCCTATGTGACGTCTAACGGCACGGGAAGGATATAAGATATAAGATATAAGATAACACAGGTTGTTGGTTGCTCATCTGTTTGATCTCTGCGTTGTATTTAACTTGTATACTGAAAATATAATAAGGAATGTTTGAGAAGATATTGACAAAGAATATTATGGTGCCATAACAATTGGAGGTTATGAAATACCAGAGATGACGTAGTATTATTGTCCACAACACAAAAAGGAAAGAAAAAACTCATTATGTTAGTCCATAAGAGCAGTGAAGAGCAGAGCCTCTATCTTAATGCAAAGAAAACTAAACTGATGACAACTGGCAAAACAAATAAGGCACGTGAAATATATGTCACTGAGGAAAAATTGGAAGAGATGGAGAGTTTTGAATATCTTGGATAATTACTGACTAATAATGAAGATACAATGATGGACATTAAAAGGAGGACATCTATCGCTCTTCAAAAATAAAATGACTAAAATGCTGTGGAGAGGAATAGACAGAAATAAAAAAACAAGATTTTTAAGGGTATGCATCTTTCCCATCGCAACATATGCCTGTGAGACCTGGACACTTAACAAAACAACTAAGAAACACATTAATGCCTTTGAATGTAAATGCTACAGAAAAGTCCTTAAATTTCATGGACACAAAAAAAAAAAAAACAAACTTGTGCATACCACAAGAACTTAACATTGAAGAAGTTTTGCTAGTAAATAATATTAAACAGAGAAAACTTAAAATATTTTTGACACGTTAAACGTCATGAGAAATTAGAGATATTGGAAGGGTACATAATGGGAAAAATAAAGAGAGGAAGACAACGCGAAGATGGCTGCAAGACATCGTTGATAATCTGCAAATGATTGCATCAGCAGCAGGGCATCTTACAACCAATAGGCCTACAGGAGGGCTGTTAGGGAGGCAAAGTTCCGCAAGGGACATGCAAATGAATGGCGGAAAGATAGTGTAACAAAAAGCATGAGTACAGATAGTGTAAGACGTGAGTGTAGGTGATATAAAGCATGAGTAGAGATAATGTAACATGTGAGTATAGGTGATATAAAGCATCAGTAGGGGAAATGTAATACGTGAGTATATATAATGTATGAATAGAGATAGTGTAACACTTGAGTATAAGTGATATAATGCATGAATAGAGATAGTGTAAGAAGTGAGATAATGTAATACATGAGTATAAGTGATATAAACCCTCACAAGATGTGTAAAAGCGTCAGTATATATACAGCAAAGCGAAAATATACATCACGTAAAGCGAAAATATACATCACGTAAATCATAAATAGTTGCTGTGTAAATTGTAAATAAATGCCACTTAAGGCCTAAATATATATCATGTAAAGAGTAAAAATATGCTGTGTAAATCAGATGTATATGCTGTGTAAAAAGTAAATATATGTAGCGTAAAGCGAAAGTATATGCTATGTAAAGCGTGAATATACGCACTGTATAGCGTGAGTAAAGGTAACATAACGCGTGAGTATAGATATTGTAAAACGTGTGTATATACAATGTAACGGATACACGTACACACAAGGACACGAACATACCAGTCCGAATTTATGTTTTAAATAATAAAACGTGATGGACTTGTAGAAGATTATGAATTTGCTTTTACATGTTAAAAGTACGCACGAATGTTACATATCGCACAGGAATAATGTAGATAGATTACTGAAACTATTCACAAGTGTACGAAATACAAACTGACAATTGCAGTAATGATATTCCCAAATATTTTGTTATTGTTGATTATCTTCTCTGTTTCATTTAGCTTTATATCTTATGGCTGGCTTTATGTTTGTTATCTTCTCTGTTTCATTTACCTTTATATCTTATGACTGATTTTATGTTTGTTTCATTTACCTTTATATCTTATGATTGATTTTATGTTTGTTTCATTTTATGTTTGTTTCATTTAGCTTTATATCTTATGACTGATTTTATGTTCGTTTCATTTAGCTGTATATCTTATGGCTAGCTTTACGTTTGTTTCATTTAGCTTTGTATCTTATGGCTAGCTTTATGTTTGTTTAATTAACCTTTATATCTTATGATTGATTAGTTTTGTTAGCAAGATTTTTCACTTTTCTGTAATCTTATGTGTCTTTCTTGTGTCTGCTTCTTTTAAATGTCTTGTAGAATCTGTTTCTCTTAGGTATCTATCTAAAGTCTGTGTATTTTAGGTGTCCGTCTAAAGTCTGTGTCTTTCAGATGTCTGTCTAAAGTTTGTGTCTTTTAGATATCTGTCGTGGGTCTATCTCTTTTAATTATCTGTTTCGTGTATGACGTTTTTTGTTGTAATCTCTCTCAGATATCTAACACACAAAGCTGAGTCAAAAAGTAACCGCAATATTTTAAAACATAAAATGTACAAACTTGACTGAAAACTCCTGATCACTCTTAAACATGGTCCTCGTAACATTCAATCCAGGTCTGCCATCTTTCACTAATGCTGGATTCGCTGAGAAGAAAAAAATATTTTCATTGACTGTGTAGCCCACCTATGCACTGCCTCTTTCATTGTTGTTTTTGTACCCTCTTGGAGAATTTTCGGTACTGCAGCACATCTTGAATGACTTGGGGGGGGGGGGGGGGGAGGGGGGCCAAGCCATGACTAATCTTCAGTTCTCCATTCACCTCATCGATTGTTGTAGCTCGGTTGTCCCGTATCATTCGTTCCACTTCAGTGTTAGTGTCAGGTGTATTCATAGTGTGACGCCGATCGAAACGAGCTGCATCAGTCAGATTTGAGAGCCCAGTTTAGAACGTTCTGTGATACTTATGCTTCATAGACTACTGTAAAACATTTGATAAAGTAAGACACACAGAAATTATAAGAATGCTAGAAGACATCAACATAGATGGGAAGGAGCTGAAACTTATCAAAAACGTATACTGGCAGCAATTAGCAGCAATGAGGGTTGAGAACCAAATAAGAGCATTTCAAGACATAAAATTGAGAGTGAGACAAGGATGTGTTTTATCTCCTGACGTCTTCTCCTTGTACAGCGAAAACATAATGAGAAATATAGAGAACATGCCAGGAATATCACTTGGCGGGTACAACCTTAACAACTTAATATATGAAGACGACACAGTTCTGATTGCTAAAAGTGAAGGGGAGCTACAGGCTCTTCTGGACGTCGTGGTTCGTGAAAGTAAAAGTAAAGATCTCAGCCCGAATAAAAAGAAGACTGAAGTGATGGTCATCTCAAAGAAAAGAATACCACCAAAATGTAGCATTGCCATCGATGGCACAAATCTGAAACAAGTTGATAGATTCAAGTACTTAGGAACGATTATAACAGCTGATGGGAAATGTCACAATGAAATACAAAGCAGACGTTCTCAGGCCAAGTCAGCATTCCAGACAATGAGAAACATCTTGTGCAACAGATCTATATCAATGGAAACAAGATTTCATCGAGCCAGTTTTGTTTTATGTGTGTGTAGCATGGTCTATGAATAAGAGAGTACAGTGAGAAATGGAGGCTATGGAGATGTAGTTTATAAGAAGGATGTTGAAGGTACCATGGACAGCCAAGAAAACCAATGAAGAAGTCTTAAGAGAGGCTGAAGTTGAAAAGAAAATTAAAGCAAAGATCAGAGGCAGGCAAGCGAGATTTATAGGAAATTTCATGAGAAGAGGAAAATTTGAGCACACTGTGGCAACTGGAAAAATTGAAGGAAGAAGAGACAGAGGAAGACAGAGAGAGAAGTTACTGGATGGGATGTCAGTGTGGAATAAAGTCACCGGCGGATCTCATAATCAAGTCTAAAGGCAGGGAATTGTGGAGAGAAGTGATCACCTACGTCACGCGGCATGGCACTTGAATGAATGTGACACTCACAAACTTGCCGAATCGAAAAGCACGTGTCCTCAGGGGCTCTTCATTCTCCGGTGAATATTTATAGGTTTGTCACCCCTACTACCAAAGAAACGAATAAAACTGTGCCATGTTCCCTTTCGTGCATGCTTCTAAGGAATCAGCCATCTTGGATGAAGTTGCTGATGTCAAATTTTCAAATGGCTGAAGTGTCTCCGCACACACATATCTAAAGAGGGAAGACATTGTCTGTAATATAATTATCTACTATTTGGTTTATAAATTTTAGAGTCCTTGATCGCTGACCCATGAGCGTCATTTGAATGAAAAGAGTCTTTCTTAATATTCCAAGAGTGATAAAGTGACTGAACAACTCAACTAGCTGTCCCTTACCAACAAAGTGACATAACAGTGGATTCCTGCACACTGTGGACTGGGAGGAAATGAAGCAGCTTATAAACATGCTAAAGCAGGTAATACAGAATATCATTTCAGTCAGTCAGTCAGTCAGTCAGTCAGATAAACAGTCATTTAGATAAACAAAAATTCTCAGTAAGGGAAAATATTAAAATGCTTGGAGTTAAAAATGAGACCGCCGATTGCCACAAGATTCTCCCCTCCCTTCTCTGTCTTTCTCGCACTCTTTCTCTTTGTGTGTGTGTGTGTGTATGAAGCTAAATAGAGCACAACAAATTATCAACCCTCTTTATATACTTAATGCTTTCAAAACCCTACTCTGAGCACATCACAATGGTCTCCAGACACCAGAGCATATTTAGCAAACCTGCAGTGTTTACAGAGACTTGAGACCCCGAGTATGGCTGAGAGAAGAGGACTGATGGAAAACTGTGGTACACGCTTAAAGAAATAATTCCGAAGACTGGATTCATGGACAAAGTTCCAGGATGTGATGGAATACTCAAAACGTTAATGAAATGTGCAAAAGAAGATGGAATAGCTTGGCTTCATAGTTTCTTTAACTTGGTATGGGAAAAGCAAAAAAACAGCACAGGACTGGAAAAATGCTATAATTAACCCAATATTGAAGAAAATAGGCAGTAAAAAGAGATTAAACCAATATAGAGGCATCTCCCTGCTAAGCCAAACTGGAAAAATATTCTACAATATTCTACAAAAATATTCTAGACACCAGACTGCGGCCATTGACCGAATCACAGTTAAATGAAACTCAAATTGGATTTAGGAATAATAGAAGCTGTAGAGATATAATTATTTGGCTAAACTAACAGAAAACTCGGTCGAACACAATCAGATATTGCGCATGCTAGGGTGAGTCAACAGTTCGTCACTTTTTTGCAGTATTTCACAGTTACACAAAACCGAGCAACGTAATATATACTTAATTAGTTGTGTTCCTGGTGGTACGTAGGGTTAATCTGGTGGCGTGTGCGGATGATGAGCGAGGAGGGCAGAGATGATGATGATAATATTTAGAGATATGATAATGATGTGCTGGTGTGGAGCACGTGGTTGTCGTTGCTGTGATCATGCCGATGAGTGGCAGCCTTGGCTGTGGGGACTTTTAGATACACAGGACGGATAGCAGGACAAGTACTGACGACTTGTGACTTCTACAAGAAGCTGGGGTTGGGTGGGGGGGGGGGTGGTTGACTCATTAAATCACGTCCATTGCCTAACCTTAACCATCAAAATTCAGATATGCAACCTTTCTGTTTATACCCGCGTCAGTCAGTCAGTCTTTTCCATGTCCCTTGTGGAAATTTGTCTCCCTAACAGCCCTCCTGTAGGCCTATTGGTTGTAAGATGCCCTGCTGCTGATGCAGTCATTTGCAGATTATCAACGATGTCTTGCAGCCATCTTCGCATTGATCTTCCTCCGTTTATTTTTCCCATTATGTACCCTTCCAATATCTCTAATTTCTCATGACGTTTAACGTGTCAAAAATACTTTAAGTTTTCTCTGTTTAATATTATTTACTAGCAAAACTTCTTCAATGTTAAGTTCTTGTGGTATGCACATATTTGTTCTTTTTTTTTGTGTCCATGAAATTTAAGGACTTTTCTGTAGCATTTACATTCAAAGGCATTAATGTGTTTCTTAGTTGTTTTGTTAAGTGTCCAGGTCTCACAGGCATATGTTGCGATGGGAAAGATGCATGGCCTTAGAAATCTTATTTTTTTAGTTCTGTCTGTTCCTCTCCACAGCATTTTTAGTAGTTTTTGAAGAGCGATAGATGCCTTCCTTTTAATTTCCCTGATTGTATCTTCATTACTAGTCAATAATTATCCAAGATAATCAAAACTCTTCATCTCTTCCAGTTTTTCCTCATTGAGATATATATTTCATGTTCCTTATTTGTTTTGTCAGTTTCATCAATTTAGTTTTCTTTGCATTAAGATAAAGGTTTTGCTTTTCACTGTTCTTACGGACTGACATAATTAGTTTTTCCGTTCCTTTTTGTGTTGTGGACAATAATACTATGTCATCATCATATTTAACTTCTGGTATTTCAAAACATACAATTGTTAAGGCATCGTAGTATTATTTGTCAACATATTCTCTAACATTCTTCATTATATTTTCAGTATACAAATTAAATAAGTAAGGCGACAATATGCACCCTCGACGGATCCCTGGTTTTATATCAAACCAAGTTGTTGTTTCTCCATTTATTCTCACTGGTGCTTGTTGGTCTAGATACAGCAGTGGTATTATTTGTATCTCAAGTGTTGGAAATCCCATTTTTTTCCATTTTCCAAAGTGTTTGGTGTTTTACACTATCAAATGTCTTTGACTAGTCTACAAAAGATAAATACAGATTCACATTAAATTCTCTGCATTTCCTTATTATTAATCTTATATTGTCAAATATTAATATGATCTCTTGTTCCTCTTCCTTGTCTAAAACCAGCTTGGACCATATTGACTTCTCCTTCTGATTTCTTCCGAAGTCCACCCATTATCTTCTTCTTCTTCTTCGTTCGCTTCTACCACAAAGACCGCACTGTGATCCTACTGAATTTACGCCTGTGGTCCTCGTTAGGTCCCGTGGTCTCCTGTGTGGTCCCCGAAAGGACCACACGAGATCCCTGAGAGGACCACAAGAGGTTCAGAGTATCTCAGGGCTTTGGCCTGTATTCTCGGCGGGTCTCTGAAGCGGATTGCGTGACACCGTGGTTTTCGTTGCACCAGTTTAGTCTAGAGTTGGACTTTCTCACCGGAAGACCTCGACTTGTTTAGGATATCAGTGCATCCCGGCTGGGTGAGAGGTGGTAGCCCACCCAGGCCAGAGTTGGACCTTCTCACCGGAAAACCTCGACGTGTTTTGAGATACCCGTGTATCACCGCTGGGTGAGAGGTGGTTGCCCATCCAGTCCAGAGTTGGACTTTCTCACCGGAAAACCTCAGCATGATTAGGATACGCAAACATCCCCGCCAGGTGAGAGGTGGTTGCCTATCTAGACTGCCCTGGTCCAGTGTCTCCGACTTCAGCATTTTGTGGTCGTGGCCGCTACCCTTCCTAGTTGTGACCAGGATGGAGCTTTTGTCCAGGAGGACGAATTCTCGCCACTAGTGACTTCCACCCCTGGGTTGAGCCGGTTTAGGCATACTAACCCAGTTTGGGCGTGTTTGGGACGTGACTCTCGCAGCGATACTACTGGACATACCGATTAAATTTCACTTTATCCTTTCCTTCACCTTTTCACGTCGGCGCAGCACAGCAACTTTTATTTCTTTTCCACATTTTCTTCATTGACCGCAAGGAGCTTCAATCCACGCGCGGCATTCGAAGAGTCTCGCCAGCATTGTCTTAACCTCTGGGACAAACCGGTTCATGCTTTTCACCCGATATGACTCCACTCAGGACGTGGCCGACCTCCAGACCAGAGGTGCCATGATTTGACTGTTTGCTTCGCTTTATCATTTCTACCACCTTTTCCGCAGTGGTGCTGCACGGCAACCCCATTTGCAACTTTCTTCATTGGCCGGGAGGAGCACCGCTCCACGCACAGTAGTTGAAGAATCTCGCCAACAGCGATCCACCCATTATTATTTCTAACAGAATTTTACTGGCATGACTAATCAGGGCAATGGTTCTGTAGTTTGTGCATAATTTCAAGTTACTCTATTTTTGGCAGTGGTATGAATACAGTTCTTTTCCATACCTTTGGCCAAATACCTGAATGCCGTCTCATTTTATATAGTGCATGATATATTGTAGGACATTTTTTTCCTCCTGCTGTAATAAATTCAGCTGTTATCTCATCACATCCTATAATAAGTTCAGCTGTTATCTCATCACATCCTTTAATAAGTTCAGCTGTTATCTCATCACATCTTTTAATAAGTTCAGCTGTTATCTCATCACATCCTTTAATAAGTTCAGCTGTTATCTCATCACATCCTGGTGATTTACCATTTTTAAGATTCTTTATTGCCCATAAAACTTCTTCTATTGTCAGTTCGGGTTGTTTCTCCTCCAGTAATAATTAACACTGTTGATTTTCGCCTTAACAGTCAGTTGTATCATTCATTCTTCTGCAATATTCCTTTTATCTTTCTAGAATTTTCTCTGTCTCTGTCACGGTTTTCCCTACGTATCATCTACATATCACTGATACAAACACAATTGCACTACTGCTCCACAGTCTGGGATGGTTGTTCCATGTCAAACATGAAAAGACTTTACTCACATCAAAAACGGCAGTAAAGCTTATTGATGACAAACATGCAGGACATATTACAAATAAGGACAAACATCTTGATATTCTACCCCTCAAAAAGAGATTTCTTTTCAACAAGGCCAAGTTAATTCATAAAATTCTATCGCACAATGCTCCACCCAATCTGTGATCATTGTTCAAATCCAACCTAAAACACAGTCAAAGTTTAAGCAATTGTTTTCTCCCAAAACCAAGGCTTGACATGTTTAAAAAAAAGCTTCTCTTATTCAGCTTTGGAATGCCCTACCAATTCACTAAAAACTTATAAGTAACATTCGTTCTTATAACTTTAAACTATGTCAACTTCTGTTTGATATGAACTATATGCCTCCCTAAGTATACTTTAAAGTAGTTTAAAGTATAGCTAGAGTGTTGTAATTTTTTTTTGTAATACTGCTTTTCTATAAATTTGTTAGTTTTGAATGAATGTAAGAATGTAAGTTTATTTCATGTTGTTGCATAAATCAGAGTGTAGAGTGTATGGACATGAGGTACATTTATTATTTATTTATGTAATCATTTAATGTGTGTTCATAATTATAGTCCTCATTAACAAATTCTGAATGACTGTGACTGAGTGAAAGCTGTATGATGAAGGGCAGAATGTCAGACGGGCCTGCATGCCCAATTCTTAACCCTTTGAAAATAAAGTATATTCGTTGGTTCCCTATCTGGTCACAAATTACATTTAGTTTAGGAGTAACACTTCTTGTAAATGTATTCATTTTTTTAAACATTTCACTATCTCTTCCACACTTCTGATGCCCTTCCATTCTTTCACAACGATCATGATTGATTGTTTTTTTTTCTTTTCTTATGTTTCTTCTTACTTCTTTTGTTAAAGATTTATATTCCTCTTTGTTGTTATTTGTCACTTTCCATTTCGTCTTCATTTCTCTACGTTGTTTTATTAGTTCTTCTAATGTGCCTGCTATAATCCATTCATTCTTTTACATTTTCTTTCACCCGCGTCATAACACCAAAATATTTCACTCTCCATAAGATCCACTACCACAAGAAAAATAATAAATAAGACTAAAATGTAGAATAAAATGAATTGATCGCCGCCAGGGGCAGCATGTTTATTGTGATTTTACGCAGAGCAGCAAACAATTTAGCCAGAACTCGAGATGAAAATACACTAACTGTCCCTAATTCTATATAATTTCTAAAAGACAGTTCATAAAGTATCCCTTTAATTGTCGCCTCATAAACTCCCTTATCTCCCTCACGAATATGAATTATCTCCTCTTTAGAAACTTTGCTTTCTCCTTCTAACAAAGTATAATTTCCTCATAGAACTAAACATTGTTTCCTCCTGAAGATATACATTATTTTCCCCTGAAGTCATACATCCGGGACACAGCCAATCTGCAAGTTATTTTTTTTTAATGGAGACTGGCTTTTAATCTGGCCGCCTTGCTAATCCGGGCAAAGTAATTCGGGCCTGCCCGGCTGAAACGCTTTGGCTTCGCCCGATGTAGCAAAAATGAATTTTCTCCACTCGGGAATCACGTGATAAACGTTTCCTGAGAATTTATATCGACCAATCACGTAATTTCCCCCAATTCGGCCTTCTTCCGTCTTTGGCTTTCTCTTCGTACGGACAGGAATTCGAAAACTTTCTACTTTCGAAATAACTGAGACAGCCTCCAGACTGTCACATTAATAACGATGTAACTTCACTCTTCAAAATACACTCCATAACTATTGATGGTCTTCTGTTATGGTTCTATCAATGCGAGGAGTCCTTTGTTGTACCACTCATAAGGCCAAGAAATCTCTCACACTGGCTTCAGCTTCTCTAATTAAATGAACTGAAATCCCGTTCATGAAGGAAGTGCACCATCACGCCGAATAGATAGTAGTCAGAGATTGCTAGGTCAGGACTGTCTGGTGGATGGGGCAGGAACTCGATTTCCTCAAATTCCATGGACCATGTTGGAAGTGTGCGCTGGCGCATTGTCGTGACAGAGAAATACCCTCTTCCTGTTGATGTATAAACTGAGAAAAAATGAGGACCAGCTTTATTACTTAACGATTACAAAGTTGTGACGTTTCAGCGTGAGCCTTGATCATACAAAAACATACAGGACGAAGAAATAGAGAAAGAGATAAAGTATAGATTCACGTGAATTCTATATTTAAACGTTTTTTAAAATAATGAATAGACCACTAAGCTGTAACTGTAAGAAGATGTGGCTTGTCCGACGCTGTGTGTCAGAAATGGGCATGGTAGGATGTAGAGACTGTTTAAAAGTAGACCTGTAATGGGTGGTCGGTGGATCGTAACTGATGGTAGTGGGTAGGGAAATCGTAGAGGGGAGACAGACTAGTACAATGTTAACCTAGCCAGGAGAAGGTGAAATAGATGATTATAGGTAGGATATAAAATTTGTAATGTGATACAGGTGGCGGATGGTGAAAGTCCTCCAGATATGGAGGATCCCTGTGAATAAGGAGTTATCCAAATAAGCAGGCGCGGACCAACTGGCGGTAGACTCAGAGAGCGAGGTGGGGTAGTAGGTGGCTCTACTACTCCTATAAAGTGCCTCAGGTGCTCAGTGAAGGGAATACCAGGCGGGTCAGAGGCGCCTTAAAACCTCTCGCTCCCGCTGCCTTGCGGGTAGGACAGGGAGTCCAAAGGCTAGCGGAGAGTCCGTACACAAACCGACAGAAGGCAACGGGAAACCACTGTTGTAATTCCCAAGAATAATTATGCTTAAACAGATTAATCGATTCATCATGAACGACGTTAATGGATGTTCCTCTGGAACAGCCTCGTCCGGTAGGGCAGCTCACGAGCCACAGGTGAGGCCAGATCGTCATCAAGCTACTGGTGGCAAAAATAGCAAGTTCAAAATAGCAACATGGAATGTTAGAACTTTATTCCAGGCTGGAAAATTAGAAAATGTAAAGATGGAAATGGAAAGGATGAAGATCAACATATTAGGAATGAGTGAAGTTAGATGGACAGGTGCAGGGAAGATAAACTCAGATAAATATACAATAATATATTCAGGAAGTGAGAAACACGAACGAGGAGTAGGAATTATATTTGATGAACAAACGGCAAGGACAATTGTAGGATATTTGAACATCTCGGACCGAGTCCTGCTAGCCCAACTGAAAGGACAACCAATAAACATAAATATTATACAAGTGTACGCTCCAACATCTGAAAGCTCTGAAGAAGATTTACAGCTATTTTATAATGACATAGAGACAGCACTAAAACACACAAAGTCACATGAAGTTACCATAGTCATGGGAGATTTTAATGCCAAAGTTGGTAAAGGAAGAACTTCAGACATCGTTGGTGACTATGGACTGGGGGAGAGGAATGACAGAGGTTATAAATTAATTGAATGGGCAAGAATACACAGTATGGTTGTAGGAAACACTTGGTTTAAACAACATCCTCGAAGACTGGCAACGTGGTGCAGTCCAGACAAAAAGACTTTTAACCAGATAGACTACATATTAATCAACAAACGATTCCGCAATGCATTACTGACAACAAAAACCATGCCAGGAGCTGACTGCAATAGTGACCATGATCCACTCTGTGGAAAAGTTAGAATAAAACTAAAGAAAGCAGGCAGAAAAGTGAGAAACATCAAACTGAATACAGAACTTCTTAAAAATGACCAAGAACTGAGAGAACAATACAAAGTTATTATAACAAATAGATACAATGCAATAGCAAAGATAAATAGTATAGATGAACAATGGGAAATGTTAAGAGATTCTATCCACCAAACTGTTAAGGAGATAATACCACCAAAAAAAGAAGCCCCTAAAAATAAATGGATGACGGACGACATCTTAGGACTGATGGACAAGAGGAGGAGGAGTAAAAATAACGAGAAAAAATATAACAAGATAAATAAAGAAATAAGACGCAAATGCAGAGAAGCAAAAGAAGTGTGGTTAAATGAGCAGTGCAGACAGATAGAGGACTCTCATATTAAAGACAGCAAAAACATGCACAAACGAATTAATGAACTCACGGGCAGGAAAACAAAATATACCACAGGATGCCTGAAATCGAAAGAAGGTAAAATGTTAATGGGAAAAGAAGATATTGTGGACAGGTGGACAGAGTATATCGGTGAGCTATATGGAGGAGAAAGAATAGAATTAACACCAGATACTGAAAACTGTGAGGGACCACCAATACTTGAAGATGAAATCATAGATGCCATCAAACACATGAAGAAAGGAAAAGCGACTGGGCCTGATAATATAACAATAGAAGAAATAGAGGCACTAGAGGAGACAGGAATAAAAATAATAACCAAGTTACTGAATGACATTTACAACAGTGGTTATATTCCCAGTGACCTGATTAAATCCACGTTTATAGCACTACCAAAGAAACCAGGTGCAAAGGAATGTGACGACCACCGGACTATCAGCCTCTCATGTCACATAACGAAGCTACTTCTGAGAATAATTATGAGAAGAACAAGGAAAAAGATAAAAATGGAAATAGCAGATGAACAGTTTGGATTTGTTGAAGGAAAGGGAACACACAATGCCATTTATGCTTTACGAACACTAACAGAAAGAGCTTTAGAAGTACAGAAAGATCTCTACTTATGCTTCATTGATTACACCAAGGCATTTGACAAGGTGAAACATAATGAAATTATTAAAATGCTTGAAGATATCAATATAGACGGCAAAGACCTGAGGATTGTAAAACATCTATACTGGCAGCAAGAAGCAGCAGTTCGAGTTGAAAATAGAATTGGAAAATATCAACCTATAAAACAAGGGGTGCTACAAGGATGTGTACTATCTCCAGACCTTTTTTCTCTGTATAGCGAGAATATTCTAGGAACAATCATCACAGAACCAGGCATAAAAATTGGAGTATACAATATTAACAACCTTCGGTATGCTGACGACACAGTACTGATAGCTGAGAACCAACAAGACCTGCAAAATCTCTTGAATAAAGTCGCCAAAGAAAGTGAACAGAAAGGCCTTACTTTGAACATCAAAAAGACAGAGACTATGGTTATATCTAAGAAACAAAATCCACCAGCATGCAGTATTAAATTAAACGGAACTGTTCTAAAGCAGGTGCAGAAATTCAAATACCTTGGAGCAGTAATAACTTCAGATGGGAAATGCAGAACAGAAATTAGGAACAGAATAGGCCAAGCAAAGACTGCATTTCAGAGAATGAGAAACATATTGACCAACACATCCTTATCAATGAATGTTAGAAAACGAGTCCTAAAATGCTATATTGAACCTATCTTGTTATATGGAAGTGAATCATGGACAATAGGCAAGTCTGCACAAAAATCATTGGAAGCAGCAGAAATGTGGTTTATTATAAGAATGTTGCGAATCCCCTGGACAGCAAAAATAACTAATGAAGAATGTAGGAGAAGAGCTGGAGAGACAAAAAACCTTGTCAAAAAGATAAGAGAGAGACAATGTACTTTCATAGGACATGCAATGAGAAGAGGGGGCATTGAAAATATTATAACAACAGGAAAAATAGAAGGAAGAAGATCAAGAGGAAGACCAAGAGAAATGATACTGGACAGTCTGACGGGATGGTGTGAGAGGAGATCACCAACTGAACTGATGGCCTGCATGAAGGATCGTGTACTCTGGAGAAGCATAATAGCCTACGCCAGTCGGCACGGCACATGATGACGATGATGATGATGATGAATGTGATACTGTGAGGAGGTTCTGAACTATGTGTAACGAGTGAGAAGGGAGTGGAGCTTAGTGGAGAGAGGTTATAACTGTTGAAGAGAATGTTAGATGTAGCTGAATAGCGAATTTAACTCGTGTGGTTCCAGCGTTCCATAATCCTGAATGTAGCGGTTGTCAAGCATTAGGCGACTTGTGTCATCTGACGACATTGTTTGATGGCTGTTACCAGAAAATCAGATTTGCCTCTGTTATTGGGGCCATTGACATGATTTGGGACTGGTTTAGAAGCATGCTGGGCGATATCGTACAGATGTTTCTGCATGCGGTCCCCTAATCTGAGGCCAATCTCATCAATATACGTTATATCTTTTGCATATGATGACATATATCACATTACGGGACTCACGTGTGAATGCTTCATGAAGAGTGAGGATAGTTTTGGGAAAGGTGATTGTTTTCGTTTCCCAGACTACAGGACAGCTAACGCAGCGGGGGTGGTTACATTTTCTGGTGCCAACATATGTAAGGCTCTGCTTCAAGTGGCTGTGGACGAGGATGTCATTAAGGTTTGGCTCACTTTTGTATGCCAATAGGGGTGGATCAGAGAAAATGTCGCGAGTGTCGGGGTCGAGTTGGATTAGCGGAGATGACGATAAAGAATGTTCTTAACCATCTGACCATGCGAGTGGAAAGGCAGTACTAACTTAACTCTGTCGGATGAGGTAACAGGTTTTTTCTGAATACTTCTTTGCTTTCACTAGTTGGATACGGTTGAAGGCTTCACGAAGCACCTTTTCTGGGTAGTGGCGATGGCGGAAAAATTCTAATAACTTGTTTGACTGATCTATAAAGTTCAAATTATCCTGTCACATGCTGCGAAGACGGAAGAGTTGAGAGTATGGGATGGAGTTCTTACAGGCTTCAGGATGGGAGGAAGTGTAAAGTAAATAGATGTGGCTGTCGGTGGGCTTGTAAAATGCAGAGCTGACAAGCCTGTTTGTGCCAATAGAAATGTTAATGTCTAAAAAGTTGACAGATTTGGCAGAAATTTCATAAGTTAATTTTATGTTATTATTAAGTGAGTTGGCGAATTCAGTACAATTTTTAGGTCTTCCTGTGGCATACTTGTGATTCCAATGCCATAATCGATGTACCTTTTATAGGATTATGGAAATCGCCAGTGTAGGTTTTGACTTCCAGAAAGCCCATAAGTAGACATGCATAACTAGGACCCAGTTTCGTTCCCTTGGCAACACCACTGGTTTGCTCAAAGTATTCGTCGAGATTTCGAAAGAATTTAGTTTTAGTACAAGTTGTGTAAGTCTGATTATGGTGTCAGTGCTAGTGGTGGGGTGAAGGTCTTTGTCGAGAAAATAGCGGAGTGCTAAGAGTCCATCCTCATGGGGGATAGAGGTATATAGGGAGCAGACATCAAGAAGAAAGATATGATAGATGTTGTGTTGAGAGAGTGTGATTGTATCAAAACTGTTAAAGTGTGGTTTGTATATTTAAAAAAAAAGTAGGGTAGTTTGTGTACTAGCGGCTGGAAAATGCTGTCCAGAAAGTCAGAAATTTCCTCAGTGGGGCATGAGCATGCTGATACAATAGGACGTTCAGAATGATCAGGTTTGTGGATTTTAGGAAGAAGATAGAAGGTGGGGTTGCCTAAACAGCTGTCTTTGATGTGACGAGAAACAGCTTGGGATGGGAGGCCACCTTCGGTAATCATGTCCTTAATGGCTGCTTCCACTTCAAATAATGCTACCCGTTCCAATAATGATAAAATGGAAGCAGCCATTAAAGACCTGATTATTTTATATTTTTTCCTAGTTTTAGTATCACAGCTTTACTGCAGTGGTTCGTGTATAGTTGTTTACTTATACACTAATTATTGTGTCTTACTGTTGATGAGTGCTGGAGAAATACCATCTTCCTGTTGAAGAGTGCTGGAGAAATACCCTCTTCCTGTTGAAGGGTGCTGGAGAAATACCCTCTTCTTGTTGAAGAGTGCTGGAGAAATACCCTCTTCCTGTTGAAGAGTGCTGGAGAAATACCCTCTTCCTGTTGATGAGTGCTGAAGAAGTACCCTCTTCCTGTTGATGAGTGCTGGAGAAGGTTGCGCAGTACATCATGCAGCCTGTTCAGCTGCTCAGCATACAGATTCCTGTTCACAGAGCGACCAAGTAAAACCAATTCCCAGTTCAGGGCGCTCTCGAAGTTCCACCATATACAAAGTATAACCTCCTTCTCCAATCGGCCTCGCCGGACAAACGCCTCTGCCACCTTCTCTGGCTGGTGCAGTAGGGTATCTGTTTGGGGTACCACAGGAAAATCCACTTTTCATTCTCAGTGACGATATGACGGAGAAATCTTTTGTCATGTGAGTTTGCCAACAGTTGCCGACGGACGTTACCACATCTCTGCGATTGCTGGGGCATGAGATCGTGCGGAACACGTCGAGGCCTCCTGTTGCTGCAAATGCCAAACTATGGTGCTTTGAGAAAGCCCCATCTGGGCTGACAAGCGCCGAGTACTAGTACTGGGATTGTCTTCAACAGCTTGGAGCTGGGCTTCATCAAGGATGGTTGGGGGACACTCCATCCTGGGCTTGTCTTTGATGTCGATGTGCCCAGACCTGAACCATTGGAACCACTTCCTTGCAGTGATGTGTCATCAAAAGTTCCTTCCTCTTCCACACTGCAAATGTCACTGTCAGCTGCAGAGATATTTAGCCCTTACTTCCTATAATGTATCAGGAGAACACGAATGACAATCTTGCTCTCCGCCATAGTTCCTTCCGCTGATCACTTATCTCGCGATTCAGTGCCTAAAATGTATGCATGTATTCAGAATGGTGCAATACATAACGTCTGCACGACGTTACAAATGTCAGTACAGCGTATAAGATGGGAACCTTAACAGAAATTAGGGTATCGAAAAACTTGATGAATATTTGACTCAGCATAAGTTTACATAGGACATGAAAAAGCATTGAATAGAATCGACATAAACTGAATTCTTTCAGCATTATGGAGTTAGTACACATCGCAGCACCTTATGGAAAAACCTGTATGAAAACAGTCACTGTAAATAAATATGGGGCACTTCAAACCATTCATTTTAAAATCTGGAGTGAGACAGGACTGTGTGTCATATCTCCCTTACTATTGATGACATACATTAACAACATCTGCAAAGAAGCCAACATACATAGTAAAAAGTCCACCACAAAACTGATCAACAGCCCAATTCCAAGAACAATACCCACAAACTCACAATAACTTTCATACCCAGTAGCTGGACCATAAATAAACTTTTTTTTTCTGACGACCAAGTACTTATAGCCACATTAGAGATAGAGACCTACAGCAGAACACGTCAAACTTAGCAACACCATGAAAAAATCACAACACACATATCAGTGCTGAAAAAAAAAACAAACAGAAGTGATGACCACAGCGAAAGAAGAAATCTAAACAAAGATCTTCCTAGACAACAAGCCTTGAAACAAATATCTGGGTAGCATAATATCATCTTCAGGGAAAGATGACGCTGAAATTGAAAAGCAGACGAAACAAAGGGAATCAGCTTATTTACAAATGACTCCATTGCTGAAAAAACAAATGCGAGGGGTGTTCAGAAAGTAATGCACCACATCGTTTTTCTCAGGAGCTGTTTATTTAAAAAGCATGAAATTTATACACAATATACATGGATATGTCAAGTAAACATTGGTTTTATTCAACATAATCCCTATCAACTTATACGGCTTTACATCAGTGGGAAACAAGGGCATATATTCCTAGCCCGTACCAGATTTTCTCTTCATTTTGTAGCCATTTCATCGCTGCATGAATCACTCCTTCGTCATCTTCAAATCTTACCCCTCGGAGTGCATCTTTAAGTGGACCAAACAGATGGAAATCAGAGGGTGCCACATCGGGACTATAGGGTGGATGGGTTAGTACAGTCCAACCCAGTTTAGTGATTGCTTCCCGTCTTGCCAGACTTGTGTGAGGGCGCGTATTGTCGTAAAGGATAAGCAAGTCTGCTGGATTCTTGTGCAGCCGAACTCTGTGAAAACGTTGATAGAGTTTTTTCAATGTCTTAATGTAAGCTTGAGAATTGATTGTCTCTCCTCTTGCCATAACATCCACAAGAATCTCACATTCAATGTCCCAAAAGACAGTGATCATGACCTTTCCAGCTGAAGGAGTTATCTTGAATTTCTTTCTTCGTGGTGATTGTGGATGATACCACTCCATTGACTGTCTTTTTGTCTCAGGATCAAAATGATGTGCCCAGGTTTCATCACCTGTTACAATATTAGCCAAAAAGTTCTCTCCCTCAGCATTGAAACGCTCCAACAATTCAGAAGAAATTGCTTTCCTTTGCAACTGATGGTCATTTGTGAGACTTCGAGGAACCCATCTTGCGCAAACCTTAGCAAATCCGAGAGCTTTTATAACAGCATGTGCACTACAATTGCTAACTGACAGCTTTAAGGTCAGTTGTTGAGTAGTGATACGCCTATCAGTAAGAATAATGCCCTCAGCGCATTTCAACATTTCTGCCTTGGTGGCTGTGGCAGGACGTCCACAGCGCGGCCGATCATGCAGCTCCTTATCTCCACTTATTTGATTCTCTGATCCCAGCGACTGACTGTACTCCTGTCGACTGTAAAACTTCCATATACATCACAAAGATGCTTGTAAATTTTCGCAACAGTTTCCTTCCCTGCAAAGAGAAATTATATTACAATTCGCTGCTTATACAGCAAGTTGCTAACCCACTCCATTTCAACGGTTAGGGCAGTCATATTCTTTGGCCAGTTGCAGTGCAGTTTGGTTCACACAATCGGCACATTTCATATTTACAGTGTGCAAAATTTCATGCTTCTATCTTCATTATTAGCTGAAAACAAAAATGATGTGGTGCATTACTTTCTGAACGCCCCTCGTACATGAGTATTGAAACAAAAAATAGAATTGTGCAACACAGTTTCCCTCCAAGCTCTATGGTATCAATGTCAAACATGGACACTATCAGCCAAACACAAAGGGACATTCATCACGACAGAAATGAGATGTTAAATGTGACAAGAAGAGATCAAATAAGAAATGACAGCATCAGGGCAAAGGTTGGCGTAACACTGAGTGTTACGCCACATCCAGAAACAGCAAGTCAGTAGTTTTGTTACATTACGCGGGTACTGCCAATCTGAATTACTTACACAGCTTCAGATAAGCAGATAACACACAGTAATGCTAGATTACGATCAGGATTACTTACACAGCCTCAGATGAGCAAATGACACACAGTGAAGCTAGCAGAGAATCTAGATTACTTACACAGCCTCAATTAAGTAAATGGCGCACAGTGATGCTAGCATAAAAATCTAGATTACGTACACAGTCTCAGATAGGCAGATGACAGACAGTAATGTTAGCAGAGAATGAAGATTACTTACACGACCTAAGATAAGTAAATGACATACAGTGATGATAGGAAGAAATATACATTATTTACACAGTATGAGATAGTCAGATGACACACGTTGATATCAACAGGGAATCTAGATTACATACAAAGCCTCAGATAAGCAGATGGCACACTGTGATGCTAGTAAAAATCTAGATTACATACACAGCATCAGAGACGTGGATGACACATTGATGTTAGCAGAGAATCTAGATTACTTACACAGCTTCAGATGACACAGTGATGCTAGCAGAAAATTTAGATTACTTACAAAGTCTCAGACAAGCTGATGGTACATAGAGGTGCTTGCAGAGAACTTAGATTACATACACAGCTTCAGGTAAGCAAATGACACACAATAATGCCATAAGACAATCAAGATTACTTACACAGCCTCAGATAAGCAAATGTTACACCGTGATGCTAGCAGAGAATCTAGATTACTTACAAAGAAGCAGATAAACAAACGACAACTTTGATGCTAGCAGAGAATTTAGATTACTTACACAACTTCAGATAAGCAAAATGCACACGGTGATGCTAGCAGAGAATCTAAGTTACTTACACAGCTTCAGATAAGGAAATGGCACACAATGATGCTAGGAGAGAATATAGATTACTTATACAGCCTCAGAGAAGGAGATGACACACAATGATGCTAACAGAGAATATAGAGGTTACTTACACAGCCTCAGAGAAGCAGATGGCACACACTGATGATAGCAGAGAATCTAAATTGCACGCAAGGTATTCACAAATAAGCAACAAGAGCCAAGAATGTGGGGTAAAATTTTAGAAAGAGAAAGACCATGGCAATCACCAGGGAAGAACAAAAATCAACTGTAAGTATAAAAATAAATGGAGGCACCACAGAACAAGTGACAACATTCATATATTTGGTATCCGTTTAAATAAATGATTTCTAGTCAGTTCAGACACACATCACCCAGTGGACACTGAAGTGATGAGTAAAAAGACACCATATTAAAAGCAGGAAAATCCTGGATGGGGAAGCAGAGGACATTGTTCAGCAGGTCTGTCAATTTGAAGACATAGAACCTGGGGAAGAATGGGCTTTGATGCCAGCGGATTTCTGTACTTCCTTCTCAGTACGCATCACATTGGATAAGGAATGCAGACAGCAAAACCTGTTGGCTGTGAGGGCAGAAGCTCAGGGCTTGGTTGCCGAGAACTCTTCTGAGCTTGATATGGCCATCTACACAGATGGGACCGTTGTCAGAAGGAGACAAAGCGCTTGGGACTTTACGACACAGGTGCTTTTGCTTTGATCACAAGTAGCCTGACTATGGAGGTCATGACAGTAACCAAGGCAATGGCTTGGCTAGAGTCATGGACCATCAACCAGGCATGTATTCTCAGAGACTCAATGAATATGCTCAGGAAGACTGAGTCAGGTTGGGTGTGAAAGTACAGGTGAAACCGTATTTCGTGTACTACTACTACACACTAAACACGTGTTTTGCCTACACACTGTATTGAACTGTGCTAGTGTATATGTATGTATGTGTATGTGTGTGTGTGCGCGCGCAGCTAACTGACTTGATTTACTGAATTGAATATTCTTCATTCACTGTGTCACATACGTCACTAATTGCAGTGCAGATTTTGACTGGACTGCTACACCAGTGGCACAACAGACGTTACACTGTTATATACCATGTAACAATAACACCCAGGACAAACAACCACTACAACCCCGTACATGACCAGTTACATGTAATCAACTCATTCAACACCACAGCTGACACTCAACACCACAGCTGACACTCAATACCACAGCTGACACTCAACACCACAGCTAACACTCAACACCACAGCTGACACTCAAAACCACAGCTGACACTCAATACCACAGCTGACACTCAACACCACAGCTGACACTCAACACCACAGCTGACACTCAATACCACAGCTGACACTCAACACCACAGCTGACACTCAACACCACAGCTGACACTCAACACCACAGCTGACACTCAACACCACAGCTGACACTCAACACCACAGCTGACACTCAACACCACAGCTGACACTCAACATGAATCCAATTATCACAGGATTCAACAGGCACAAAAATAAACAAAACTTTAGTGATGAATTCCCATTTGTTAAATGCGTGTTGCAAATGGATGAGGTGTGTAAACTGATGGAAACAATTACAATGAGAGTAGAAAAATGGCCCGGGCGATTATCATCGCTATAGGACCCTCACACTAACATACAACATCAACAAAATATATTAACCTCACATATAATGAAAAACTCCGAACACAAAATTCCAACCAAGAATCACATTTTGTCCTAAAAAAGGACAATCAAACTTGCAACACTACATAATAACTCTACAATCTTTTGTCCTTAAAAGGACAACGCAAAACACAACTCTCTACACAATGACTCGTGACAAATTTTGTCTTGAGAAGGACAAATCCATCTCCCAAAACCTACATTCTGACATAAGCAAACATTTGTCCTAACAAGGACAATCAACTACAAAACTTACATGACGAACCAAGTCCTAACAAACATCCTTCCAGGTTAAAACTCACACACGACCTCTCTTTACAACATTTCGAACAGAACCCCTTTCTCAACAACTGCAACGGTATAGGATTAGGTAATATGGTTGGATATATAATAAAGCACTTGTCTCTCCTGCAGAGAGTTAAAGTTTGGATATTTGTAGGAGTGTGCAGCGGGAAAATCCGTTATAAAGTGGCACGCATTTGTACTTGTAATGAACGTATTGGTAAGAGACGCAGGAAGAAGCAGACGAGGAAAAAATAACGGTTAGAACCGGAGAAGCCGTCACAATGTAGATTCACAGAAATGTTCATTTCTAGTTAGTAGTTAGTTGTATTCTCGTAATAGTAGTAAGTAGTTAGTTGTGTTCTCGTAATAGTAGTAAGTAGTTAGTTGTGTTCTCGTAATAGTAGTAAGTAGTTAGTTGCGTTCTCGTAATAGTAGTAAGTAGTTAGTTGTGTTCTCGTAATAGTAGTAAGTAGTTAGTTGTGTTCTCGTAATAGTAGTAAGTAGTTAGTCGTGTTCTGGTAATAGTAGTAAGTAGTTAGTTGTGTTCTCGTAATAGTAGTAAGTAGTTAGTCGTGTTTTCGTAATAGTAGTAAGTAGTTAGTTGTGTTCTCGTAATAGTAGTAATTAGATTTGTATTCTGCCCTTGTGGAAGTGCCTAGTGGTTGTTAGGATTGTCCTTTTCAGGACAGTCCTCAGATTTTTAGTTTTGAGTGTAGAAATATTTACAAGAAGCAATGTCCTTCACCATCTCGCCATGCAAGGGGTCGTCCCATGGCGACGTCAAGTCACCCGAACACCATTTCATATAATTGTAAAACTTCATCAGTCGTTTCACATACTCCCATTCTGGCAACATCCACAACAAATGGCTTTCATTAATAAATTTGATTTCTCCTGTAATGCTCAGAGTTAAGCGGTTATTGATTTATGTTTGTAACGCAACTGTGAGGTGACATGTTCAATTGATTTTTTTCTATATAATTCACAGAAGTGTACGAACTCTACCTTAATTGTTCCTGGGTTATGTAAAGTTACGCAGAGTATATCAATGTAACATAAATGATGCTGCTAGATCAATCACAGAGATCAAAGTCTTCAACAAGTCAACAGTTTCAGCCACCAGCATAGAGAAGAAAAAACAAAACACATTATTAGTGGTACAAAATGATTCGCTTTTAAAGGTAGCCAACTAAATTTGTCTTTAAAACATCTCGGACAGAACTAAACTCTTTCATACATCCCGTCATCCGAGATTCCGTGACAGTCGGAAGACAGAGACAGCTTTTTCCGTGCTGACATAAACAAATGAGTCGTGGTCTATACCTTTTTGAGCACAACAACAGGGTTTCTCACCCAAAAATCTTAACAGAGTACACTGAAAGGGTCACGGTTAACAAAAATCTGTTTCGTTTTTGTGCCAGGTCACGTGGGGGTGAGAAGTAATGAACGAGCAGACAGACTTTCTGGCATGGCTACAGTAGAGGGTGGACAGACTTGCTGGCATGGCTACCTACAGCAGAGGGTGGGCAGGCTTTCTGGGATGACTATAGTGGAGGGTGGACAGACTTTCTGGCATGGCTACAGTAGAGGTTGGACAGACTTGCTGGCATGGCTACAGTAGAGGGTGGACTGACTTGCTGGCATGGCTACCTACAGCAGAGGGTGGACAGCCAATGAACCAGACTGATATCCTGAATGCACTCAGAGAAGCTGGTCGATCCACTGATTCAAGCAACAGTTCTGAACCTGCAACCAAGAACAGACTGCGGGAACATAACGTCAAACGTGGAGTGGCCAGATAAGAGCGCTACAGTGGGAAGTAAAGAAGATGGGTTAATCACCACAGAACTGATATCATCAGTCCCCAGACACTGGTTGAAGTACTGAAGTTGGGATCGGAGCGCTTATGAACTAATTGTCCGATGTGCAATGAGGGTGATCCATCGACTAACTGATTTGCTAATGATTACTAAATACGAAATGGGAATTAATGGAGGAGTAGGAACGGTCAATTATATTTTCAACAAAATAGAGTTCTTACATCGAAATATACAGCATAGTAAATAAAGCCGAGCGTCGCCACATGTTATATATGCTCCATATTGCTCTGTGGTGTAGAAGCGTGAACATTGAAGAAGAAAACATAAACGAAAATCTAGGTCTTTGGAATATGGTTATACACAAGAAAGAGACGAATTTCATGGACAAACAAAACTAGACAACAAAGACATACTAAATGAACTGAAGTTTAAATGTCAAATAATGAAAAATATTTGAACTAGACAGTTGAATATTTTGGTCATATCTTAAAGCATAATACAATGCAGAACGCCATACGAGAGAGAAAAGTACAAGGAAAAAAGCAAGAGGTCGACAACGATATGGAATTTTTGGCCTAGTGCATTGTGACAGCAGAGGACAACATTTTGGAGAACGCTTGCAGCCTCCTTGGGGAGAGGACACATGATGATGATGTGATTCTGTTCATTAAATATGTATATATGTTTATACAGATTCATAGTGATACACAGTGTGCCACTGACTGATTGTCATTGTTTTATCTGGATTATACAGTTGAGATAGAGACATATACACACACACACACAGAGTGAGCAGAGAGGAGAGATTCTAACTAGGCTAACTCGTTTGAACATACAAAGCCTGAGACTGGTTTCAGTTACATGAAACTTTCATGACTCATAAAAGTTTCTGTAACAGATGTTGCACAGTTACATGACTGAAGTTTTTCTAGTAGAGACTGCACACACAGAAAGTCATTATCATCATCATCAGGTGCCGAGCCGACTGGCGTTGGCTATTATGCTTCTCCAGATTACACGATCCTTCATGCAGGCCATCAGCCCAGTTGGTGATCTCTTCTCACACCATCCCGTCAGACTGTCCAGTATCATTTCTCTTGGTCTTCCTCTTGATCTTCTTCCTTCTATTTTTCCTTTTGTTATAATATTTTCATTGCCCCCTCTTCTCATTGCATGTCCTATGAAAGTACATTGTCTCTCTCTTATCTTTTTGACAAGGTTTTTTGTCTCTCCAGCTCTTCTCATACATTCTTCATTAGTTATTTTTGCTGTCCAGGGGATTCGCAACATTCTTCTAATAAACCACATTTCTGCTGCTTCCAATAATTGTTGTGCAGACTTGCCTATTGTCCATGATTCACTTCCATATAACAAGATAGGTTCAATATAGTATTTTAGAACTCGTTTTCTAACATTCATTATAAGGATGTGTTGGCTAATATTTTTCTCATTCTCTGAAATGCAGTCTTTGCTTGGCCTATTCTGTTCCTAATTTCCGTTCTGCATTTCCCATATGAAGTTATTAATGCTCCAAGGTATTTGAATTTCTGCACCTGCTTTAGAATAGTTCCGTTTAATTTAATACTGCATGCTGGTGGATTCTGTTTCTTAGATATAAACATAGTCTCTGTCTTTTTGATGTTCAAAGTAAGGCCTTTCTGTTTACTTTCTTTGGCGACTTTATCCAAGAGATTTTGCAAGTCTTGTTGGTTCTCAGCTATCAGTACTGTGTCGTCAGCATACCGAAGGTTGTTAATATTGTATACACCAATTTTTATGCCTGGTTCTGTGATGATCGTTCGTAGAATATTCTCGCTGTACAGAGAAAAAAGAGGTCTGGAGATAGTACACATCCTTGTCGCACCCCTTGTTTTATAGGTTGATACTGTCCAGTTCTATTTTCAACTCGAAATGCTGCTTCTTGCTGCCAGTATAGATGTTTTACAATCCTCAGGTCTTTGCTGTCTATATTGATGTCTTCAAGCATTTTAATAATTTCATTATGTTTCACCTTGTCGAATGCCGTGATGTAATCAATGAAGCATACGTAGAGATCTTTCTGTACTTCTAAAGCTCTTTCTGTTAGTGTTCGTAAAGCATAAATGGCATTGTGTGTTCCCTTTCCTTCAACAGAGAAAGTAGCATTACAAAATGAAGTACTTTGCAAGAGTATGTGCTTTATCTGCGCAGTGCGTGACTACATGACATGATAAGCTGTGAGTGCTATATCTACAAATTGTAAGGATGTTCTGATTTGCATGTTGACTTAGGAAGTGACGTAAAGAGTGCGAAAGTTTTCAGACACTTTTCACATTGGCAACAGAACTCTAACCAGTTTTACAAACATTAGCAACCAGTGTTATAAACACCAGCAACAGAACTCTAACCAGTGTTACAAGCACTAATAACAGAACTCTAACCAGTGTTACAAGCACTAATAACAGAACTCTAACCAGTGTTGCAAGCACTAACAACAGAACTCTAACCAGTGTTGCAAGCACTAATAACAGAACTCTAACCAGTGTTACAAGCACTAACAACAGAACTCTAACCAGTGTTACAAGCACTAATAACAGAACTCTAACCAGTGTTACAAGCACTAACAACAGAACTATAACCAGTGTTACAACACCAGCAACAGAACTCTAACCAATGTTACTCAGGAACAGAACTCGACTTTAGCCATCACAAACTACTAGACGTCGACAAAATTCTGAAAACCAGCTAGACCATTAAATATAAATCTAGTTATGACAGGTAGAATATGAATTGTTTTCTGCTGATCTGTATTCTGCGCTGAACACTTGTATCAGGTTTCGTTAAATATCATGTTGTGGCGTTTTAATATTACTTCATATATAATATTATGGGTTAAACCTCACAGACACATAAAATGGCCTTTAAGAAAGATACACAATAATTTTCTTTGTACTCATGTCTTACGATCTACAGTTAGAAAAGTTAACACTAGGCCCTTAAATACAGTTAGAAAAGACAACATTAGGTCCGTAAATATAGTTAGAAAAGACAACATTAGGCCTTTAAATACAGTTAGAAAAGACAACATTAAGCTCGTAAATATAGTTAGAAAAGACAACATTAGGCTCTTAACTACAGTTAGAAAAGATAACATTAGGTCCTTAACTACAGTTAGAAAAGATAACATTAGGTCCATAAATACAGTTAGAAAAGATAACATTAGGTCATAAATACAGTTAGAAAAGACAACATTAGGTCCGTAAATAAAGTTAGAAAAGGCAACATTATGTCCGTAAATATAGTTAGAAAAGACAACATTAGACCCGTAAATATAGTTAGAAAAGACAACATTATGCCCGTAAATGAAATATCTGCACAATATCCGCAGTGAAACTGAAGAGCCTAGAGTCAGCAAAAACAACGTCCTCTGTGATCATTGCAGATGTTTTCTTTATGTACTTCTTCTGGATTTTATGTTGAATAGTTAAGAATATTCAGTTCTGTATTACATGTCAACTGAGTGTTATTGTAAAGGTGTTATTATTGCCTCTCTTCATCGTGTTATAAGATGTTCTCTGTTTACGAGATGTGTCTAATAAGTTCGGTGAATGGTTTGAGAAAACAAACAAAACAGAAGATATAAACAAATTGCCTTTATTTGCCTTCAAAATAATCACTATCCTTCGCAGCACACTTTTGGCAACGTTCATAAAGCTTCTGGAAATTGTCAGCAAAGGCTTCTTTAGGAATCAACAGCAGAACTACTGTCACACGTTTTTGGATTGCCACCTGGTCCACAAAACGTGCGACTCTCATGACGTTTTTCAGACGGGGAAATAGAAAGGACTCATTCCCTGTGACGATGGTTCGTAGAAAGGATGGATTCTGGTCACACATGGTATTGAAATCTCCAGAGGTTTCCATCCGTTTTGCTTTCTGTTCGTCTGTCAGCTTGTGCGGCACACACCAGGGACAGATCTTCCGTTTAGCCATTCAAACCAGTGGCAAACACGGCTTCTGTCTCGTGCACTTGCAGCAACATTTCATGCGTCTTCATCTCCGTTTTCCCCAGTTTGTAGCAGAACTTTATGCTCACTTATTGCTCCATTGCACTGTCACCTTATCCCTTGCATTGACTACATTCGACTGCCCGCAGTTAGTTTACCCTTTTGGTCACATGTACTCCGACTGGCGCTTCTCGGCGTCTCTCTGGATGGCCATGTGCATGCCCACCTACCTGGACGTGTTTCGTTGAGATATCGGACCGTTCATCCAACTGTTTACACGTCCTCGTATGTGTCTCTATCCCAGGGTTTATATCACGCAATGAGTATCTTGGTACTTTTCGCCACACATAAAACCACGAAATCAGTCATAAATGATACACCAGGGTCCCCAGAGAGAAATAATGACACATCAGGGTCCACAGAGAGAAATAATTAATGACAAACGAGGGTCCCTAAGAGAAAGATAAAGATAAATTAGGGTCCATAAGAGAAATAATAACGCACCAGGGTTCACAGAGAAAAATAATGACACACCAGGCCCCAGAGAGACATAATGACAAACCAGGGTTCACAGAGAAACATAATGACACACTAGGGTTCACAGAGAAACATAATGACACACCAGACCCCCAGAGAGAAATAATGACTCACCAGGGTTCACAGAGAAACATAATGACACACCAGGCCCCCAGAGAAAAATAATGACACACCAGGCCCCCAGAGAGAAATAATGACACACCAGGCCCCCAGAGTGAAATAAGGACACACCAGGCCCCCAGAGAGAAATAATAAAACACCAGGTCCTAAGAGAAATAATAACACACCAGGCCTCTAAGAGAAATAATAACACACCAGTCCCCTAAGAGAAATAATAACACACCACGACCCCCAGAGAGAAATAATGATACATCAGGTAGCTAAGAGAAATAATTACACACAAGGTCACTAAGAGAAATAATGATACACCAGGGTTCACAGAGAAAATAATGACACATCAGGGTCCCTAAGAGAAATAATGACACACTAGGTCCCCAGAGAGAAATAATGACACATCAGGGTGCCCAGAGAGAAATAATGACACATCAGGGTGCCCAGAGAGAAATAATGACACACCAGAGTCCCCAAGAAAAATAATGACACACCAAGTCCCCAGAGAGAAATAATGACACATCAGGGTCCCTAAGAGAAATAATGACACATCAGGGTGCCCAGAGAGAAATAATGACACACCAAGTCCCCAGAGAGAAATAATGACACATCAGGGTGCCCAGAGAGAAATAATGACAAACCATTGTCCCAAGAGAGAAAGATAATGACAAATCAGATTCCCTAAGAGAAATAATGACAAACTAGGGTCCTCAGACAGAAATAATGACAATCCAGGGTCCCTAAGAGGAATAATGATTAACCAGAGTCCCCAGAGAGAAATAATGACACACCAGAGTGACTAAGAGAAATAATGACAAACCAGGGTCCCCAGAGAAAAAAATAATAATACGCTAGGGTCCCTAAGAGAAATAATGACACACCAAGGTCACTAACATAAATAATGACACACCAGGGTCCCTAAGAGAAATAATGACAGGCCAAGGTCCATAAAATACAGGGCCCCTAAGAGAAATTATGACAAACCAGGGACCCAGAATGAAAGATAATGACAAACAAAGGTCCCCAGAGAGAACTAAAGACACACCTAGGTTGCCAGAGAGAAATAATGACATACCAGGGGCCCTAGATAGCAATAATGAGAGTTCACTGAGAGAATAATGAGAGACCAGGGTCACGAGAGAGAAAGATAAGGACAAACCAGGGTCGCTAAGAGAAATAATGACAAGCCAGGGTTCCTATAACAAATAATAATACACCAGGGTCCCTAAGAGAAATAATGACAAGCCAGGGTTCCTAAGAGAAATAATGACAAACCAAGGTACCCTGAGAGAAAGACAGTGACAAACCAGGGTCCCCAGAGAGAAAAATAATAAGAAACCAGGGTCCCTAAGAGAAATAATTACAAATCAGGGTCCCACGTGGAAATAACTTCAGATGGGAAATGAAGAACAGAAATTAGGCACAGAATAGGCCAAGCAAAGACTGCATTTCAGAGAAGGAGAAACATATTAGCCAACACATCTTTATCAATGAATGTTAGAAAACGAGTTCTAAAATACTATGTTGAACCTATCTTGTTATATGGAAGTGAATCACGGACAATAGGCAAGTCTGCACAAAATTCATTGGAAGCAGCAGAAATGTGGTTTATTATAAGAATGTTGCGAATCCCCTGGACAACAAAAATAACTAATGAAGAATGTATGAGAAGAGCTGGAGAGACAAAAAACCTTGTCAAAACGATAAGAGAGAGACAATATACTTTCATAGGGCATGCAATGAGAAGAGGAGGCATTGAAAATATTATAACAACAGGAAAAATAGAAGGAGGAAGATCAAGAGGAAGACCAAGAGAAATGATACTGGACAGTCTGACGGGATGGTGTGAGAAGAGATCACCAACTGGGCTGATGGCCTGCATGAAGGATCGTGTAATCTGGAGAAGCATAATAGCCAACGCCAGTCGGCACGGCACCTGATGATGATGATGACATGGAAATAATGACACACCAGGGTTACCAGAGAGAAATAATGACAAACCAGTGTCCCTAGGAGAAATAATGAGAGACCAGGGACAATAAGGGAAATGATGACAAATCGGAATCCCCAAAGAGATAGTTAAGTACAAACCAATGTCGCTAAGAGAAATAAGTACAAACCAGAGTTCCTATGACAAATAATGACAAACCAGGGTCCATAGAGTGAAAGATATTGACAAACGAGACTCCCCCGAGAGAAGTGATGACACACCAGGGTTCCATGAGAGATATAATGACACACCAGGGTCTCCAGAGAGAAATAATAATACACCAGGGCCCCAGAAAGATAATGAAAAATCAGGGTCCCCAGAGAGAAAGATAATGAGACACCAGGGTACCTAAGAGAAATAATGACAAACCAGGGTCCCCAGAGAGATAGATAATGATAAACCAGGGTCCCAAAGAAAAATAATGACAAACCAGGGTCCCTAAGAGAAATAATTACAGACCAGGGTCCCCAGAGAGATATAATGATACGTCTGGTTCCCCAGAGGGAAACAATGACATACAAGGGTCACCAGAGAGAAATAATGACACTTCAGAGTCCCTAAGAGAGATAATAACAAACCAAGGTCTCCAGAGAAAAATAATGACAAACCAGTATCCCTAAAGGAAATAATGACAAATCGGTGTTACCAGAGAGAAAGATAGTGACAAACCAGGGTCCCTAAAAGAAATAATGACAAACCAGGGTTACCAGAGAGAAATAATGACACCCCAGGTGCCCAGAGAAAAATAATTGCACACCGGGGTCCTCAGGGAGAAATATTACACTCCAATTTCCTTTGAGAGAAATAATGAAACGCCATGGTCCCCAGAGAAAATTATACAAACCAGGGTCCCAAGCAAGAAAGATAATGACAAATCATTGTCGCTAAGAGATATAATGACAAACCAGGGTCCTAAGAAAGAAATAATAATAAACCTGTATTCCTAAGAGAAATAATGACAAACCAGTCACCAGAGATAAATAATTACAACCAGGATCAATAAAATAAATAATGACAGACCAAGGTCTCTAAGGGAAATAATTACAAACCAGAGTCCTGAGAGAGAAAGATAATGACAAACCAGGGTCCCTAAGAGAAATAATGACAAACCAGGGTCCCTAAGAGAAATAATGACAAACCAGGGTCCCTAAGAGAAATAATGACACACCAAGGCACCTAAGAGAAATAATGACAAACCAGGGTTACCAGAGAGAAATAATAACATATCAGGTGTCCAGAGATAAATAATGACACACCATGGTACCCAAAGAGAAACAATGGCACAGCAGGGTCCTTAGAGAAAAATAATTACACATCAGTGTCCCTTGAGAGACATAATGAAGAACCAGTGTACCCAGAGAATGTTATGACAAACCAGCGTCCCTAGAGATAACAATAATGAGAAAACAGGGTCCCTGAGAGAAATAATTTGCAAATCAGGGTCCCCATAGGGAAATAATGACACACCAGGGTTACCAGAGAGAAATAATGACACACCATTGTCTCCAGAGAGAGAAAATGACAAACCTGAGTCCGCAGAAAAAAAGATAATGACAAAACAGGGTCCCAAGAGAAAATGATAAGGAAAATGGTCGCTAATAAAAATAATGACAAACCAAGGTCCCCAGAGGGAAATAATGACACACTGGATCCCTAGAGAGAATTATTGACACATCAGGGTCCCCTGAGAGAAACGATGACAAACCAGGTCCCCAGAGAAAAATAATGACAAACCAGAGTCCCTAAGAGAAATAATGACAACACAGTCTCAGAGAGAAAGATAATGACAAACCAGAGTCCCTATGAGAAATAATGACAAATCAGGGTCCCTAACAGATTTAATGACAAACCAGTGTCACCGGAGAGAAATAATGACACATCAGGGTCCCTAGAGAGAAATAATTACACACTAGGTCCCCGGAGAGAATTAATAACACTCCAGGGTCCTCAGAGAGAAATAATGACACATCAAGTTCCCCACAGAGAAATAATGACCCACCGGGGTCCCCAGAGAAAGATAATGACACACCAGCGTCACTAAAGAGAAATAATGACACACCAGGGTCCCTTTAGAGAAATAATGACACGTCAGGACCCCCAGAGAGAAATAATTACACACCAGTGTCCGTAGAGAGAAATAATGAAACACCAGGGTCCCCACAGAGAAATAATGACACGCCAATGTCCGTAGTGAGAAATAATGACACACCAGGGTCCCATAGAGAAATAGTTACACACCAGTGTCCCCATAGAGAAATAATTACACACCAGTGTCCCCATAGAGAAATAATGACTCAAGGCCATAATGGAAAATGGCACACTAAGTTGCACAACTAGAAATGACATTGTAAGGCCACAGAGAAAAATGATGTCTGGAATCTCATGCGGGAAATTGTCTTCCCAAGACATAGAATGATAACTTGGACTGATTTTATCTGAATTTGTAAAACTCCTAGAATAAAAGTTCCGATTCTGATTTTTCAATTACAAAATATGTGCAAGTGCTTTGTCAGTATTTTATAGAGCTCCTCCTTGTTCGTGATCAGAAATGTATGAAATTCTCCGTCAGTCATAAGCGAAGAGAAGGAACAAAAGTTGATGTTAAAAAAACAATCTTTAATAAAAACAAAATGAATGACAATATAAAACAGGTAGAAAAAAAAGTATAAAGCAACCAACGAAGAAAAGAGAAACAAAAAAAATTACAAGAAAAAGAAAACGAACCAAGACTTGAATAAAACTTTAAAATAGATTTTTTTAAAAGCATGAAGAAAGAGAAAAAGGAAATGAAAAACACAAAAATATAGATAAATAATAGTCATAATGACAAACTGGACTATTCTGAGGAGAATATAAGGATAAAATCAAAATAAAGGAAGAATATGAGAAGGATGAAACGATAAAATCACATTAAAGGAATAGTTGAGAGAAGTAAGATAGTAAAAGAGACATTAACAACAAGAAAAGTTAAAATACATTTTTAAAAAGAGAGAAGAAAAACTTTCTTACGAAATTTCTAAAATGATAGTTTGAAATAAATAAAATCTGCGATGATTTTCTCTCTCTCTCTCTCTCTCTCTCTCTCTCTCTCTCACTCTCACTAACTTACTCTCTGTCTCTTAAGACCCGGTCGTTAACCAAACAGTGACGCGTGTGTTATCTCATTTCAGTGTTTCCCAAAGTCACAGCAAAGTCTGTCACTAGCTTCACTTTGTAAACAACGTGATAGGCGCTATAGAAAAAAAAATCCTAAATGTCTAATGCAGCTGGAGCAGAATAAACCTAGTAGCCTACAGCACTTCACTTTTTGTGAGAAGATTTAGATTATTTTCAGGCATGTCTAGTTGTGATCTCAGTTAGCGGCGTAGGGGTATCCCCTATTAAAAAAAAAAAGAAGAAAGACGTTTCCTTACTTCCATTAGTCTACGGGACACCCTTGGACAAGGTGAGGTACCCATATAGCCCCCCAATCATGGACACAAAAAAAGGTATTTTTGACAAATTAAACGTCATTAGAATTTAGACAAGGGAGCATAATGAACATAATGGGAAAAATAAAGAGAGGAAGACAAATGCGAAAATGGCTGCAAGACATCGTTGATAATCTGCGAATGGATGCATCAGCAGCAGGCCATCTTGCTTACAACTGAGAGGCCTACAGGAGAGCTGTTAGGGAGGTAAAGTTCCGCAAGGGACGTGCAAATGAATGACTGGTTGTGATCAACAGGATAATATTTAGAAAAAAATAAAGAAAAAAATAAATAAAGCAGAGATATGACTGTCCTATAGAGAAGATTGTGCAGAATTGGACAGACACATGACTGTGCTATAGAAATGACAGTGCAGAATTAGACAGACACATGACTGTGCTATAGAAATGACAGTGCAGAACTGGACAGACACATGACTGTGCTATAGAGATGACAGTGCAGAACTGGCCAAGACCCTGCTCCACATACCCGTTCTATGTTTAGTATTAAACTGATGTATACCTTTAATTTGGCTAAAGAACGTTGTCCTCGTACTGATAAGGACTTGTGTTATTTTTTCAACAAAAAAAAAAAACAAAAACATAAGGAACCCACTCACAATTCGACCCAGTCTAGTATCCTTTGTGTACCAAAACAGATATCACATGTGACATGTGATATAAACAGCTGCACCACCTGTAACATGTAATAAAAACACCTGCACCACCTGTAACATCTAATAAAAACAATTGCACCACCTGTAACATCTAATAAAAACACCTGCACCACCTGTAACATCTAATAAAAACAATTGCACCACCTGTAACATCTAATAAAAACACCTGCACCACCTGTAACATGTAATAAAAACACCTGCACCACCTGTAATATCTAATAAAACAATTGCACCAATTGTAACATGTTATACAGCGTGGCGCCAAGTCGACAGACATGTTTTAGATTTGAATTAACACAGCAGTTGACGACGTTGAGTAGTCATTGGGGCGGTACCGGCAAGAGGAGACGACGAAGTGTAGTCATTGGGGCGGTACGCGCAGGAAGAGACGACATAGAGTAGTCATTGGGGCGGCACGCGCAGGAAGAGACGACATAGACTAGTCATTGGGGCGGCACGCGCAAGAGGAGACGACGAAGTGTAATCATTAGGGCGTCACGCGCAGTAAGAGACGACATAGAGTAGTCATTGGGGCGGCACGCGCAGGAAGAGACAACGTAGAGTAGTCATTGGGGCGGCACGCGCAGGAAGAGACGACGTAGAGTAGTCATTGGGGCGGCACGCGCAGGAAGAGACGACGTAGAGTATTCAATGGGGCGGCACGCGCACGAAGAGATGACGTAGAGTAGACGTTAAGACGACACCCGAAGAAGAAGAGGACGTAGAGTAGTCATTGAGATAGCACCAGCAGAAGGAGACGACGTAGAGTAGATGTTAAGGTGGCACTGGAAGGAGGAGACGATGTAGAGTAGTCAATGAAACGGCATCGGAAGGAGGAGGCGACGTAGAGTAGATATTTAGGTGGCACTGGAAGGAGGAGACGATGTAGAGTAGATGTTAAGGCAACACTGGAAGGAGGAGATGATGTAGAGTAGATGTTAAGGCAACACTGGAAGGAAGAGACGATGTAGAGTAGATGTTAAGGCAACACTGGAAGGAGGAGACGACGTAGAGTAGATGTTAAGGCGGCACGGGAAGGAGGAGACGATGTAGAGTAGATGTTAAGGCGGCACTGGAAGGAGGAGACGACGTAGAGTAGATGTTAAGGCAACACTGTAAGGAAGAGACGATGTAGAGTAGTCATTGAAACGGCATCGGAAGGAGGAGGTGACGTAGTGTAGTCATTTGAGTGACACCGGAAGGAGGAGATGAGGCTAACTGAACTGACTCAGTTGCAGTGAATCACTGGACCGTGCCACTTCATACCAGCATCGAATCAGACATCATTTTAATGTGGTTAGGTATGATCAGGTTCCGTCTGGACACTGGCGTGGGTGAGTAAATTCCAGGAACAGGCTGTGTGTTGCACTTGAAACATGGAGCTCCAAGAACTGCACACGCCGGAGCCTACAAAGAGTGAAAGAAACATTTCAGCGCAGTCCACAACGCTCGACACGAGAAGAAGCCTCGTATTTTAGGTGTGAACAGAAAAGGTTAAGCTTGTGATGAAGAAGAGCATATTTCTTCCGTACGAGATTCAAACAAGTTTTATGCACACAATCTGTATGCCATGCCTGACTTGCTACGGAAATGACTGAACAATCTGCTGGCGATCTTATTTTCATCTGTCAGCGGTTATCAATAAATAGATTATGAGATACTGGTCAGCTATGAACTCTCAAAAACTGCATGAAAAGCTGATGTACTCTCTGGTATGGTGTGCTATCTCCATCTTTGGGATTGTAGGGTTGTAATTTTTTGTGGACAACAAAGGACAAAGACTGTAAATTCAGAATTGTAAGTTCTATTCTATTTATAGACGGTTTTAATTATCTCTCCTGCTTTGAAAAATTTTATTACCTTTATAATGTGACAGAATTAGTCATAGGTAAAAGGTTAGAAAAAGGGGGACTACTGCTTTAAACGAAATAAAGAAAGAGTAACTTCCCTTGTTAGAAATCTATTTTAGGAAACTTAGGTGTCAAAGTTAGGATTATACAGCATGATGACTGAGGGCTGTAAAATCGCACGAAAGATCCTTTAGTGTGAACAGATACAGTAGGTAGAGACGCAGAAAAAAAAAATTTAGGACAGGATAGAAGAGAGGTACTTGAGATGTAGACCAGAAGTGAAGATTATATTCCAGTAGTAGTAGTTCAAGTTAATATAGTTCTCGTGTTGGTAGTTTCAGTTGGGTTTTGCAGATGTAGAGTATAAACTGCCATTTGTCCTTTTAGCACAGTCGGTGGCATGCAATTTGCTAGTTTTTGTCCTCTTAGGACATTTTAGATAGTTATAATGCTACCCAGTTTGTCAGTTTAATTGTGGACACTTTGCTAGTGGTCAGTTTTTCCATTTATGGAAATTTCAGTGATGTGGTGTGAATTCCAATTGTGCTGATATTTTTCATACATCTGTGATTATGTGCGCTTAATTATCTATTATTCAGGTCATTCTTAGTTTTAGGCTGTCTTTTCCCATATGGCAGACACGTTCTTGCCAGGAATTTGAATACTTTCCTATACAACTCTGCCAGGACACAATATTTTTCCGTATTTATAAAATCATCTCTCATTTTGCCATTAATAAAACCTATGTTCTGTGTGTTAAACCTACCCTATTCTTTGTTATTCCTCTATGTTGATATGTTGCCAAGCTGGGAGACAGCCAAGTCTAGTTTACCCGTACTGTTTTGTCCTAGTGGAAAAGTCGTGTACCTGGGTAACTGTCTTGTTTCTTAGTGTTTAACAGAGAAGCAGAGTTAAGAAGATCCTGGATCTTATCCATTAAAGTTGAACTAGAGAGAGATTCTATCTAAACGAAGAATTATTCCTCTAGGAAGATTGTAGTAACAACAGTAGTACACGTCTTGACAGCTGGTGCCGATCTCACGCATTCGCATCACATAGACAGATACGTGTTCAGCTGGTGCACGTTCTCTTGGTGCGCATCATCATCATCATCATCATCATCACCATCATCATCATCATCATCATCATCATCATCACCACCACCAATATTGCATCATTACGCAGTAGAGATATCCCTTCACTTCTTTCACATGTTCTTACAGACAACGAATACAATAAATTGTTTATTCTGAATAATCCTGAAATTTTTGTTTAGTAGATAGTCAATGATGTATGTATTTAGTTACTTCTGTACTGAATGAATGGATAAGAGCGAAACGTAAATGTTATATTTTATTTTATGTCTCTCAGCTTTAATGCTAATTATGTTTGTTATATGAACAGCATATTTGTAGACTGTCTGGAACAGAGTGAATGATGTGTGATAAAGGACAGAAAGTCAGACGGGCCTGCGTGCCCAATTCTTAACCTTTTGAAATAAAGATCAATCAATCAATCAATCAATCAATCAATCAATCATAAACAATCGCAGCTATCGCTTTAGTGGTGTTACTGCTTTAATAAACACGTTAGTCAGCTCAGCGCCACCACACAAACAACAGCCTTACTTTAGACAGGACCACTTGGAACACACAATGAAAGCTGCAAACATTTGCCAACAACTGCCTGCGTCACATCATTAAGATTAAATGGCAGAACAAAATCAGAAATGATGAGATTTGGGGACCAACAGAACAAGAAAACCAGTCAATGTACAGATCGCAGCTAGAAAATGAAGGTAGATTGAACACACAGACTGAGAAAACAGAGAGAGAGAGAGAGAGAGAGAGAGAGAGAGAGAGAGAAAGAGAGAGAGAGAATGACTGATCTTTATTTCAAAAGGGTTAAGAATTAGGCACGCAGACCAATCTAACATTATGCCCCTTATCATACAACTTTCACTCTGTTCCAGACATTCTGCAAATATGCTGCTCATATAACAAACACAATTAACAATAAAGTAATTACATACACATATAATGACTAACTACATACACATATAAATGACTGACTACATACACATATAAATGACTAACTACATACACATATAAATGACTGACTACATACACATATAAATGACTAACTACATACACATATAAATGACTATCTACCAAACAAAAAGTTCATTACTATTCAGAATAATGAGTTCGGTGTCTGTAAGAGCAGTCTAAAGTAATTTTTTTTAAGTTTTACGATTCATAGAGGCATGTAGTCGACATCAAATAGATTTTTTGTAGTTGAAGGAAGGAGTATAGTTCATATTTTTTATACAGGATGGGAGTGTATTCCAACGATGAGCAGCAGAGTAAGTAAAGCTTTCCTTGTAAAGGTCAAGTGTAGGTTTTGGAAGACTTTTGTTCAAGCATTGGCAGTACTTTGGCTAAATTTAAACAAGTTCCATAGATAAAGTGGAGCATGCCGTGAAAGAATTTGATGTACTAACTTGGCTTTGTTGAAGAGAAACCTGTTCTTAAGAGGCAGTATTTTGTTACGTTTGTGCTGGTTAGTTGTCTGTGCTTGATCTTTGTCACTAATAAACTTTACTGCTCGCTTTTGAAGTGAGTATAGCCTCTTTGTATTTGACACTGAACAACCATCACAGATTGTTGTGCAAAAGTCTAAATGTGTTTGTATATATGTGATATGTAGCATGTCTTCCTTGTGTCTTGATCGATAAAGTGCTTGATTTTGGCTAACTGATATACTTTTTGCACGATGAGTTTTGTTAGATCTTGCACATCAGAGCTCCAGGCCAGATGTTGGTCAGTAATAAGACCTAGTGTTTTGTACTCGCTAACGTAAAATATATGTCATGTTTCAGTACAGAGTCGAAGTGTTTTTGTCGCGTTTTGTAGTTTCTGTCTTGTTGTTATGAACATTGCTTTTGTTTTATTACTATTTATAATCATGGCATTGTTGTTGCTCCATCTAATTAGATTGTTTAACTCGACCTGAAGAGGTGATTCAAGGTTAATATTATCGTAGTCACTAGTGTAGACTGTGGATTCATCAGCAAAAAGGTCACAAGAAGAGTGTTTAAGATGAAATGGAAGATCATTGATATAGATAGCAAAGAGAAACGGGCCTAGAATAGAACCTTGCGAAACACCAGTATCAACTATAGCAAGATTTGTTAGAGTATTGTTGAAGAATACTACCTGTTGTCTGTCTGAAAGAAATGATGTAATTAATTTTATTAGGTCAGGGTGCAGTCTATAAGTCTTTATTTTGTTTACAAGAATATCGTGGTCAGTCATATCAAATGCGTTTTTGAAGTCGACAAAGATGGCACCACATAGTCTGTTGTCATTTATGTTTACTAGCCAGTTTTCTGTCTTTTTAGTGAGAGCTGTGTGGCAGGAGTGATTCGGTCTAAAGCCTGACTGACTCTATGAGTAAATTGTTCTCTTGCATGTGTCATAGTATTATTTTGTATATGTGTTTTTAGAGTGGTTTTGATAACGACAATAGTATGGATATTGGTATATAGTTGGAAGGATTGCTGGATGAGCCAGATTTAAAGAGAGGACACACTTTCGCAGTTTTAAAAGCCTCGGGGAAATAACATTACTGATTGTAAATGTATGTTAGTGTATATGAAATGACAGGTGCAGCATAACGTAAGATCTTATTGCTAATATCGTCAATCCCAGCTGTACTGTTGTTTTTTAAGAATAAAAGTTAACTGTAAGCTTCACTGACTGTTAAGAATGGAATGTTCATTCATTCATTCATTTGCATGTCCCTTGCTGAACTTTGCCTCCCAAACAGCACTCCTGTAGGCCTCTCGGTTGTGAGCAAGATGGCCTGCTGCTGTTGCATCTATTTGCAGATCGTCAACGGTGTCTTGTAGCCATCTTCGTTTTGGTCTTCCTCTTTTTCTTTTTCCCATTATGTATCCTTTCAATACGGTCTTCTCTAAATTATCATGACGTTTAATGTGTCCAAAATATGGAATGTATAACTGTTTAAGTTTAGTACATCTACTATCCAGGAATGATTGTAATTCATGTAATTCGCATACAGGACCTGGTATTGATGATTTAAGAACGTTGATTTTTTTTCTCTGAAATGAGTACTAATATGTGCGCTAGTATGCATGATTACTGACTTGAAAATCAAATTCTTTTATTTTATTTGATAGGGTATTTATGGCTTTCCAAATTTATTTACTGTCTGATTTATTCTGTACTAGATTCCTAAGGTAATCTTTTTTCTCTTGTCTTATTAAATACTGAACTTTGTTTCTGAGTGAACGCTAGGTCCTAAAGTCCTTGATTTTGTTTCGCCCGGTCACGGTCTCTTATGGACTGTAAGAGAGAGATTGTGGAGAGAGAGAGAGAGAGAGAGAGAGAGAGAGAGAGCATAGCAAGGCAGGCTCTGACATGGAACCCTCGAGGAAAGCAAGAACATGGAGGAGCAAAGAATTCAAGCAGACGGGAAACAGTTAAGGTTCTAACGAAAGAACAAACTTTATATTAAAAGAGTAAAGAATTGGGCACATAAGCCCGTCTGACATTATACTCTACATTATACAGCTTTCGCTCAACTTTCACTCATCTTTCACTGAACTTTCAAACATTCAGTGTAGTACATGGAGCAATAAACATATAAAAAGCATGAGCAAGATTAAAATGGGCATGTTATTTTTCATCCAACCTCTAGTCAACACCTTCAGTAGCATATAAAATGTAATAAATACGTAGTTATTATCATATTCAGACATATATAGCACAGCGAAATCGCTTTTCAAGTTAATACACATTAATAGAATTTTTGCAACATATCGGTAAACAAGCTCTCGATATTACACAAGTCTACAGCTCTCCATGAGTAAGAGAGTACAGCGATAAATGAAGGCCATGGAGGTGTGCTTCATAAGAAGGATGTTAAAGGTACCTTGGGCAGCAAAGAAAACCAACGAAGAAGTCTTAAGAGAGGCTGGGGTTAAAAGGCAAATTACACAAAGATCAGAGACAGACATGCGAGATTTGTAGGACATTTTCTGACAATAGGAAAATTGGAACAAACTTTAGCAACTGGAAAAATTGAGGGAAGAAGAGACAGAGGAAGGCAAAGAGAGAATTTAGTGGATGGACTGTCAGTGTGGCTAGGAGGAAAGTCACCGGCGGATCTTATAACCAAGTCTAAAGACAGGGAATTGTGGAGAGAAATGATCGTCTATGTCACACGGCACGGCACTTAATTGATTGATTGATTGATAGCTGTAAAGAAATTACAAGTCTTAAGGGAACATATAATTGAATTCAAATAAATACTGAAAAAAAACAAGCTTAAAGTTGAAAGAGTATTACTTATCAGTTTAAGGTAGGACGGGAGAGGTATGCCAGAAGTAAGTGGCAGAGTAAGCACGGCTTTTATTACATTAGTCAAACCTAGGTTTTAGACGTTGACAGGTTGTGAGGTTAAAATCAGTACCACAAAAATGCTGGAGTTTTCTGCGACAGAATTTCATGACTTCAGTATTTCTTTGAATTCAATTATATGTTCCTTTAAGACTTGTAATTTCTTTACAGCTATCAATCAATCAATCAATTAAGTGCCGTGCCGCGTGGCATAGGCGATCATTTCTCTCCACAATTCCCTGTCTTTAGACTTGGTTATGAGATCCGCCGGTGACTTTCCTCCTAGCCACACTAACAGTCCATACAGTAACTTCAGAATTCTATAAAAGGTAAATCGATGATGGCATTAGAATTACAAGTATGCCACAGGAAGAGCTAAAAAAAACTTATTGAATTCGACAACTCACTCAATAATAACATAAAATTCACTTATGAAATTTCTAGCAAGTCTGTCAACTTTTTAAACATTAACATTTCTATTGGCACAAACAGGCTTGTCAACTCTGTATTTTACAAGCCCACCGACAGCTTTATTTGCCTTACACTTCCTCCCATCCTGATGCCTGTAAGAACTCCATCCCATACTCTCAACTCCTCAGTCTTCGCCGCATTTATAAGGATAATTTGGACTTTATAGATCAGTCCAACAAGTTATTACAATATTTCAGTCATAGCCACTACTCAGAAAAGGTGCTTCGTGAAGCCTTCAACCGTATCCAACTAGTGAAAGCAAAGAAGTATTCAGAAAAAAACCTGTTACCTCATCCGACAGAGCTAAGTTAGTACTGCCTTTCCACTCGCATGGTCAGATGGTTAAGAAAATTCTTTATCGTCATCTTCCGCTAATCCAACTCGACCCCGACACTCGCGACATTTTCTCTGATCCAGCCCTGTTGGCATACAAAAGTGAGCCAAACCTTAATGACATCCTCGTTCACAGCCACTTGAAGCAGAGTCTTACATATGTTGGCACCAGAAAATGTAACCGCCCCCGCTGCGTTACCTGCCCGGTAGTCTGGGAAATGAAAACGATCACCTTTCCCAAAACTATCCTCACTCTTCGTGAGGGATTCACATGCGAGTCCCGTAAAGTGATATATGTCATCGTTTGCAAAAGATGCAGGATAACGTATATTAGTGAGACTAGTCTCAGATTAGGGGACCGCATGCAAAAACATCTGTACGACATTGCTCAGCATGCTTCTAAACCAGTCCCAAATCATTTCAATGGCCCCAACCACAGAGGCAAATCTGATTTTCTGATAACAGCCATCAAACAATGTCGTCAGATGACACAAGCCGCCTGGGTCTTGAAAACTGCTGTATTCAAAATTATGTGACGCTGGAGCCACATGGGCTAAACTCGTTGTTCAGGTACACTTAACATTCTCTTCAATCATTTTAGTACCTTTCCACTAAGCTCCACCCTTTCTTACTTGTCAAACCTCTTCACAGCATCACTTTGCAACCCCTCTTCCCTAATCATCTATTTCACCTTTTCCTAGCTAGGTCACCATTGTATCACTCTCTCTCCCCTCCCCGGTTCCCCATCCACCACCCCAATTACAACCCATCGACCACATATCACAGGTGAAAAGTATGTTGCTGTTTTATTTGAATCTCTATGGAACCGGACAAGGATGTTTTTAGCACATATATATAGCGAAGATGTTGGACCTGGGAGTGTAATTAGACTATACCCAAGAAGTCATGCGCACCATGTCAAGCCAAGCTGAATCTGCAACTGGGATCACCAAAGAAGAGGACAGAAATGCCATTTGTCAAACATAGACATCTAGCTTTAACAGATGCTTTTTGATTGTTGAGAAGACGTGAATTAAACGCGTATGCCTGTATTTAAGCTGCAATACCTTTGACTGCTGAACCCGTGCCTGAGGTTGGCACCTGACTCACATGTTGAGAACCATTGTGCTGTGAAGTCTAAGGAATGACTTATAAACATTTTGAACTTATACAAGGGATCAAGATAATCTGGGTTATCTGAGAAACCCTTCACTACTTGTTTCATAGATACTTTCACTGAAACATAGCACGCCCAGGTTCACGAGTCCAAGTAAACAACAGCGCAGCGGGACTAAACAATCAAGCTTTCAAGTAAACAACTACAGAGCAGCGGGACTAAAAAGTCAAGCTTTCAAGTAAACAACTAGAGCACAGCGGGACTAAACGATCAAGCTTTCAAGTAAACAACTACAGAGCAGCGGGACTAAACAATCAAGCATTCAAGTAAACAACTAGAGCACAGCAGGACTAAACAATAAAGCTTTCAAGTAAATAACTAGAGCACAGCGGGACTAAACAATCAAGCTTTCGAGTAAACAACTAGAGCACAGCGAGACTAAACAATCAAACTTTCAAGTAAACAACTACAGCGCATCGGGGCTAAACAATCAATCTTTCAAGTAAACAACTACAGAGCAGCGGGACTAAACAATCAAGCTTTCAAGTAAACAACTAGAGCACAGCGGGACTAAACATTCAAGCTTCCAAGTAAACAACTACAGAGCAGCGGGACTAAACAATCAAGCATTCAAGTAAACAACTAGAGCACAGCGGGACTAAACAATCAAGCTTTCAAGTAAATAACTAGAGCACAGCGGGACTAAACAATCAAGCTTTCGAGTAAACAACTAGAGCACAGCGGGACTAAACAATCAAACTTTCAAGTAAACAACTACAGCGCATCGGGGCTAAACAATCAAGCTTTCAAGTAAACAACTACAGAGCAGCAGGACTAAACAATCAAGCATTCAAGTAAACGACTACAGCACAGTAGGACTAAACAATCAAGCTTCCAAGTAAACAACTACAGAGCAGCGGGACTAAACAATCAAGCTTCCAAGTAAACAACTAGAGAGCAGCAGGACTAAACAATCAAGCTTTCAAGTAAACAACTAGAGCACAGCGGGACTAAACATTCAAGCTTCCAAGTAAACAACTACAGAGCAGCGGGACTAAACAATCAAGCATTCAAGTAAACAACTAGAGCACAGCGGGACTAAACAATCAAGCTTTCAAGTAAATAACTAGAGCACAGCGGGACTAAACAATCAAGCTTTCGAGTAAACAACTAGAGCACAGCGGGACTAAACAATCAAACTTTCAAGTAAACAACTACAGCGCATCGGGGCTAAACAATCAAGCTTTCAAGTAAACAACTACAGAGCAGCAGGACTAAACAATCAAGCATTCAAGTAAACGACTACAGAGCAGCGGGACTAAGCAACCAAGCTTTCAAGTACATAACTACAGCGCATCGGGGCTAAACAATCAAGCTTTCAAGAAAACAACTACAGAGCAGCGGGACTAAACAATCAAGCATTCAAGTAAACGACTACAGCACAGTAGGACTAAACAATCAAGCTTCCAAGTAAACAACTACAGAGCAGCAGGACTAAACAATCAAGCTTTCAAGTAAACGACTTCAGCACAGTAGAACTAAACAATCAAGCTTCCAAGTAAACAACTACAGAGCAGCAGGACTAAACAATCAAGCTTTCAAGTAAACGACTTCAGCACAGTAGAACTAAACAATCAAGCTTCCAAGTAAACAACTACAGAGCAGCAGGACTAAACGATCAAGCGTTCAAGTAAACGACTTCAGCACAGTAGAACTAAACAATCAAGCTTCCAAGTAAACAACTACAGAGCAGCGGGACTAAACGATCAAGCTTTCAAGTAAACGACTTCAGCACAGTAGAACTAAACAATCAAGCTTCCAAGTAAATAACTACAGAGCAGCAGGACTAAACAATCAAGCTTTCAAGTAAACGACTTCAGCACAGTAGAACTAAACAATCAAGCTTCCAAGTAAACAACTACAGAGCAGCAGGACTAAACAATCAAGCTTTCAAGTAAACGACTTCAGCACAGTAGGACTAAACAATCAAGCTTCCAAGTAAACAACTACAGAGCAGCAGGACTAAACAATCAAGCTTTCAAGTAAACGACTTCAGCACAGTAGAACTAAACAATCAAGCTTCCAAGTAAACAACTACAGAGCAGCAGGACTAAACAATCAAGCTTTCAAGTAAACGACTTCAGCACAGTAGAACTAAACAATCAAGCTTCCAAGTAAACAACTACAGAGCAGCAGGACTAAACGATCAAGCGTTCAAGTAAACGACTTCAGCACAGTAGAACTAAACAATCAAGCTTCCAAGTAAACAACTACAGAGCAGCGGGACTAAACGATCAAGCTTTCAAGTAAACGACTTCAGCACAGTAGAACTAAACAATCAAGCTTCCAAGTAAACAACTACAGAGCAGCGGGACTAAACGATCAAGCTTTCAAGTAAACGACTTCAGCACAGTAGAACTAAACAATCAAGCTTCCAAGTAAACAACTACAGAGCAGCGGGACTAAACGATCAAGCTTTCAAGTAACGCCGTGGAGCAACCAAGCAGGAGTGTCCTGTAACACTGAGACAACAATTTATTTATGGGAAGATGGGGCATGACTGATATGCATGAAACAAAGCACAGCTACTCGGCAGCAACAATAACATACCGAACATGGCTTCCCGAGCACCAACTCGTCTGCCATTGGGACGTGACATGCTAACAAAGGAATGTCTACAAAGATTTCATATTTACTAAACTACAGGAAATCTAAGAATTCTTCACTTACACAAATACACAACTGCCAAAACTGGAACTAAACAACATTGTTGTCCTTACAAAGACAATCACTACAACCGTTACATAATTACACGACTAGATTGCCCCAAGACGTGCAGTTCCATAAAAACTCTACTAAAAATCCATAGTCACAATGAATCCACTCATGATCAGGAAATAATACTATCCTTCGATAATGCTTAACTGCTTTCCTCTAAATAGGAACGTCTCTAAGCTCTTTCTAGCTCTCTCTAACTCTACCACACTCTAGGACTCTAGTTCTACGTCTAATTCTGCTTTCAATTCTTCTGTAGCTCTAACCGTCATCCATAAGTCTCGTTCTGACTTTTTTTTTTCGTACTTTCCGTTGATTTTATGTGCCAGACGGTGCTTCTCTTTTTATTTTCTTCTTCCAGCCAGCCTAAAATAGACGATAGACCAGCTACGGAAAAATGATATTGTATTAATAATGGGGGATTTTAATGCAAAGATTGGTACAGAAAGAGCAGAAGAAGAAGGACATGTTGTGGGGAAATTTAGCATAGGATATAGAATGAGGCAGGTGACAATCTAATGGCATTTTGCATGGACAATGAGCTAATGATCACTAACACACTTTTTAAACAACATTCAAGAAGATTTTACACATGGGCATCAACCTGATGGTCGATCTTTGTTGATCTTTATTTCAAAAGGGTTAAGAATTGGGCACGCAGGCCCGTCTGACATTCTGTTATTTATTATACAACTTTCAATCATTTCCAGACATTCTAAAATTATGCTGCTCATATAACCAACATAATTGGCAATAAAGTAACTACATACACATAAAAATGACTGAATACATACACATATAAATAACGAACTACATACACATATAAATGACTAACTACATACACATATAAATGACTATCTACCAAACAAAAATTTCATTATTATTCCGAATGAGTTGACGACTTTATAGGAATAATGAGATAATGATGGGATAACCAAAAATCAAATAGATTACATTTTAGTGCAAAGAAGGTGGAGATCAAGCATAATGTCAGCACAAATTTTACCAGTACTGATTGTGACATGGACCATGAGTTATTAATAGCAGACATGAAGATATAGATAAAAAAGACAGTTGCAGGATCAAGACAACTCTGCTTTGATCTTACAAAAATACCAGAACAATACGGTATGGAAGTGAAGAACCGTTTCGAAATCCTGATGGCTGTACAGGAGGAGATGACACCTGATGAAATGGCTACACAGGCCAGAGATATCTTAATAACAACAGCTAAAGACATGGTTCCAGTAAAGAAAACACAAAAGAATGAATGGATTACAGCAGGCACACTAGAACTGATAAAACAACGTAGAGAAATGAAGACGCAATGGAATATGACAAACAACAACAAAGAGGATATAAATCTTTAACAAAAGAAGTACGAAGAAACATATGAAAAGACAAACAAAATACATACAAGATTGTTGTGATAGAATAGAAGTACATCAGAAGTGTGGAAGAGATGGTGAAATGTTTAAAGAAATGAAAACATTGACGAGAAATGTCACACCTAAGCTAAATGTAATTTGTGACGGGATGGGCAATACTCTAACAGAGACAGAGAAAATTTTAGAAAGATGGAAGGAATATTGCAGAGGAATGTATGAAACAACTGCCTGTGAAAACAGAAATCAACAGTGTGAATTATTATTGGAGAAGAAAGAACCCGAACCGACAATAGAAGAAATTTTATGGGCAATAAATAATCTGAAAAATGGTAAATCACCATAATGCGATGAGATAAAAGCTGAACTTATTAAAGCACGAGGAAAGGAATGTGCAACAATCTATCATGCACTATGTAAAAGGATAAGACATTCAGGTATTTGGCCAAAAAGAATGGAAAAGAACTGTATTCATACCACTGCACAAAATGGGTAACCTGAAATTATGCACAAACTACAGAACTGTTGCCTTGATTAGTCATGCCAGTAAAATACTGTTAAAAATCATTATGGTTAGACTTCGTAAGAAAATAGAAGAAGAAGTCAAAATGGTCCAAGCTGGTTTTAGGCAAGGAAGAGGATCAAGAGATCATATATTCAATAAAAAATTAATAACAGAGAAATGCAGAGAGTTTAATGTAAATGTATATTTATCTTTTATAGACTATTCAAAGACATTTGATTGTGTACAACACCAGAATCTTTGGGAAATAATGGACAAAATAGGATTTCCAACACATTTGATACAATTAACACCACTTCTGTATCTAGACCAACAGGCAGCAGTAAAAATAAATGGTGAAACAACTTGATTTGATATAACACAAGGGGTCCGTCAGGGGTGCAGATTGTCGCCTTATTTATTTAACTTGTATACTGAGAATATAATGAGGAATGTTAGAGAAGATGTAGACAAAGAATATTATGATGCCATAACAATTAGAGGTTATGAAATACCAGAGATTAGATGTGCTGATGAGACAGTATTACTGTCCACAACACAAAAAGGAATTGAAAAACTAATTATGTCCGTCCGTAAGAACAGCGAAGAGCAAAACATTTATCTTAATGCGAAGAAAACTAAATTGATGACACTTGACAAAATAAATAATGCAGCTGAAATATGCGTTAATGAGGAAAAATTCGAAGAAGTGAAGAGTTTTGAATATCTTGGATCACTACTAGCTAATAATGGATATACAATGAGGGAAATTACAAGGAGGACATCTATCTCTCTTCACAAAGTAAAACAACTAAAGAATCTGTGGAGAAGAACAGACAGAACTACAAAAATAATATTTTAAGGGCATGCATCTTTCTCATTGCAACATATGCCCGTGAGACCTGTACACTTAACAAAACAGCTGATAAACACATAAATGCCTTTGAATGTAAATGCTACAGAAGATTTCTTCAAATATCATGCACACAGAAAAGAACACATCTATCCATACTACAAGAACTTAATATCGAAGAAGGCTTGGTAATAAAGAGGATTAAACAAAGAAAACTTAAATATTTTGGAAATATTCCACGTCATGATAATCTAAAGAAGACTGTCTTGGAAGGGTACATAATGGGGAAAAGAAAGAGAGGAAGACCAAGGCGAAGATCGATGTAAGATAACGTTGATGATCTGCAAATGGATGCACCAACACAGGGAATCTTGCTTACAACCGAGAGGCCTATAGGGGTACTGTTTGGGATGCAAAGTTCCGCAAGGGACATGGAAATGAATGATTGAATGAGCCAGTCTAAACTTAGCCTGTCCGGTGAATTAACACCTTCTCAACTAATTTTGGACGAGATTATCCTCTTTAGACTAACAAAAATTCATGCTTGCCGTCTGCTCTCCTAAATACTGTTACATAGCTACGATAACTGTACAATTACTCTAGCAAAGATATCTAGCCACTATAACTCTTAATTACTTTAGCAAATATATCTGGCCACGATTACTGTACAGTTACTCTGGCAAAGATATTTACTCACGATTACTGTACAGTTACTCTAACAAAGTGACAAACATCAAGCACGAAATATGGAAATGAAAGAAAAAAAGTTTCATTAATATCCGACTGGAAAACGACGTTCCTGAGAAATATTTGCTGAATTTCATGAGAAATATTTGCTAAGATTCGTGAAAAATATTTGCTGAGATTCATGAAAAATATTTGCTCACACTTTGAAAAATATTTGCTCAGGTTCATGAGAAATATTTGCTCAGATTCATCAAAAATATTTGCTCAGATTCATTAACAATATTTACTGATATTCATGAAAAATATTTGCTCAGATTCATGAGAAATATTTGCTCAGATTCATCAAAAATATTTGCTCAGATTAAAAACAAACTGTTATTAAGATTGTAAAAACTTTTAGTGAGATTAAGAAAAAGGAAAACTTTCTAATAATTTTGAAAAGAAACTTTTCGTGATGTTCAAAATATACTTTTCAAAAGAAACATGTGGTGCGATTAACAAACTTTTTTAAGATTCGTTAAAAAAATTAACTTTTGGTAACATTCAGAAGAAACGTTTGGTAAATTTCATGAAAAGCTTGTTGAGATTAATGAAAAATATTCCTTGAGATTAGAAATAGCATTTTGGTAACATTCAAAAGAAACTTTTGGTTAGATTCAAACGAAGCTTTCGAACAGATTTAAAAAGAAACTTTTGGTAAGATTATAAGGAAACTTTGCAAGTTTCAAAAGAAACTTTTACGATATTCATCTGAAACTTTTTGTGAGATTTAAAATGTGCTTTTGATATTGTTCTGGAAACTTTACGTCATATTCTTTGACAGTAGATATTTCTTGTCATTATTTTATGTCTCTCATTTGTCAGCCAATCTTCTGCTTCTATTTTGTGCTTACCTACATCTATCTGGGCGCATTTTGTACCTGAATTTCTTACGAGGAGTATATAAAAAATTATATATTTTTATGGTGTCGTGTATTTATCTTGTTTGTTGTTTTCTTTTCTTTTTTTTTGTATGTGGTCATTGAAAAGAGCACTTACTGAAATACAGGATTGCTTTATGCTCTTTATGTGTTCTGCTCATTTTATTTTCTGCCTCTTTCGTCGCCTTTTTTTATTTGTAAAAAAGCAAAGACATAATTTTGAGAACATAGAATGATTGTACAGGAAACCGTGTCTACATTTGGAGAACATAGAATGACTGTATAGGAAATTGTGTCTACATCTGGAGAACATAGAATGATTATATATATGATGATCAACGAAACTGAAGAAAAGGAAATTATTTAAAAACGGTTTATGTTCGAGGGACGCTGATGACTTTGTCAAAAACAGACACTACATTGGTCAAAATATGATAGCACATGGTCTTGGCTACACTCACAATTTTCACTAATAAAATAGTAATTAGTTATTTCTTGTAGGGTAGTAAAACTTATAACGAAAACTCTCTGCTCTGCTCAAGGATGTAGCATTTTTTCCCCCACACACTAAGACGCCACGATTCACCAAAACTGCGTCTGCTGCCAAAAACATCAAATCAAATTAGCCGTGATAGGGCGGATACTTGAAGGGCAATAATAAATGTAACCAGGGAACAAACACAGCATAACAAGAAGTAAAGATCTGTACAGGAAAATTTGGCACAGAAGAAAAGAAAACTTCGGGAAAAAGTTGTTTGTGAAGTTATAACATGACTACAGAAAGGGGAACTTAAAACTCTTGTACAATGTAAGACATGTGAAAGTGTAGCATTTATTGCATAAGAGAGTGTGGCATTTATTGCATGTAAGAGTATGGCATTTATTACATGTGAGAGTGTGGCATTTATTGCATATGAGAGTGTGGCATTTATGGCAATGAGAGTGCAGCATATATTACAGTGAGAGTGTGGTGTTTATTGCAGTGAGAGTGTGGCATTTATTAAATGTAATAATGTGGTATTTATTGCAGTGAGAGTGTGGCATTAATTAGATGTGAGAATGAGGTATTTATTGCAGTGAGAGTTTGGCATTTATTGTATGTGAGAATGTGGTATTTATTGCAGTGAGGGTGTAACATTTATTGGATATTAGAATGTGATATTTATTGCAGCGAGAGTGAAGTATTTATTGGATGTCAAAATGTGATATTTATTGCAGTTAGAATGTGACATTTATTGGATGTGAGAATGTAGTATGTATTGGATGTGAGAGTTTGGAATTTATTGCATTTGAGAAATGTCACACCTACGCTAAATGTAATTTGTGACGGGATGGGGGATTTCTTGACATAGACAGAGGAAATTCTAGAAAGATGGAAGGAATATTGCAGAGGAATGTATGAAACAACTGACTGTGAAAGCAGAAATCAACAGTATGAATTATTATTTAAGAGAGAAAGAACTCCAACCGACAATAGAAGAAATTTTATGGGCAATAAATAATCTTAAAAATCATAAATCACCAGGATGTGATGAGATAATAGCTGAACTTATTAAAGCAGGAGGAAAGGAATGTGCAACAATCTATCATGCACTATGTAAAAAGATAAGACATTCAGGTATTCGGCCAAAAAGAATGGAAAAGATCTGTATTCATACCACTGCCAAAAAAGGGTAACCTGAAATTATGCACAAACTACAGAACTGTTGCCTTGATTAGTCTTGCCAGTAAAATTCTGTTAAAATTCATAATGGAGAGACTTCGTAAGAAAATAGAAGAAGAAGTCAAAATGGTCCAAGCTGGTTTCAGGCAAGAAAGATAATCAAGAAATTATATATTCAATATAAGATTAATAATAGAGAAATGAGAGTTTAATGTGAATCTATATTTATCTTTTATAGAATACTCAAAGGCACTTGATTGTGTAGAACACCAGAAAGTTTGGGAAATAATGTAAAATATGGGATTTCCAACATATTTGATACAATTAACATCACTGCTGTATCTAGACCAACAGGCAGCAGTAAGAATAAATGGTGAAACAACAGTTTGACATAAAACAAGGGGTCCGTCAGGAGTGCACATGGTCGTCTTACTTATTTAACTTGTATACTGAAAATATAATGAGGAATGTTAGAGAAGATGTAGACAAAGAATGTTACGATGCCATAACAATTAGAAGTTATGAAAAACCAGAGATTAGATAGGCTGATGACACAGTATTACTGTCTACAACACAAAAAGGAATTGAAAAACTAATTATGTCAGTCCGTAAGAACAGCGAAGAGCTAAACCTATATCTTAATGTGAAGAAAACTAAATTGATGACAACTGGCATAAAAAAAATAAAGCAGTTGAAATGTGTATCAATGAGGAAAAATTGGAAGAAGTGGAGAGTTTTAAATATCTTTGATCACTACTAATTAATAATGGAGATGTAATGAGGGAAATTAAAAGGAGGACATATACCGCTCTTCAGAAAGTAAAACAACTAAAGAATCTGTAGAGAGGAACAGAGATAACTACAAAAATAAGATTTTTAAGGGCATGCATCTTTGCTATTGCAATATATGCCTGTGAGACCTGGACGCTTAAAAAACAACTGATAAACACATAAATGCCTTTGAATGTAAATGCTACAGAAGAGTTGTTCAGATATCAAGGAAACAAAAAAAGAAAAAATATATCCATACTACAAGAACTTAATATTGAAGAAGGCTGGCTAGTAAAGAGTATTAAAGTGAGAAAACTTAAATATTTTGGACATATTAAAGGTCATGATAATCTAGAGACGACCTTCTTCGAATGGTACATAATAGGAAAAAGAAAGAGAGGAAGACCAAGGCGAAGATGGCTGCAAGATATTGTTGATGATCTGCAATTGTATGCATCAGCAGCAGGCCATCTTGCTTACAACCGAGATGCCTACAGGAGTGCTGTTAGGGATGCAACGTTCCACAAGGGACATGCAAATGAATGAATGTATGAATACAAGTCATATGTCATTTTTCTACATATTTACTCTCATTTTCAATACACATCACACACTGGTTCACTAACTTCTTTAATTTCATCAAACAGAAAGAAAGTTTGTGGTTGTGACCTCAGCCAGGAATGTACAGCTTCCTTGACCATGCCATCACTCTCAAATCTTTCGTCCTCTAAAATTCTCATTCAGGAGTCCGAATACATGATAACCTATGTGACTTTTAACGCAAGGGAAGAATGTAAGATGTAAGACGTAATATATATATGTAGTCTTCAATTTTTTCGTCATTATTATCTTATCATGATTTACATTTTTCATTAATCATGTGTACACGTATCACTGCATCTCATATTTTTGACATCATTTTTTGTGTCATTACATATGATTAGACCCATACGCATATTTCATTCATCATACTGATTTACAGTTGCCTTCTGGTTATTTTCCTTTGTGTTGTTCGTTTGGGTAAAGTCGAGTCTAACGTTCTCTTACTATTATAAAAGTTCAAAACGTTACTCTCCTCCCCTTCTCCCTAATGCTGTTAGCGCGGTTAACTTAAACGTCAAACATCTTACGTCTCTCTGCCATTACGTCTAGTACATTTCCTGCATCACAAGGCACGTGTTATAGGGATAAATGTTTAGTAATGTCTAGTCTCTCTACCACTGAGTCTAGTACGTTTCCTGCATCACAAGGCACGTGTTATAGGGGTAAGTGTTTAGTAATGTCTAGTCTCTCTACCATTGCTTCTAGTACGTTTCCTGCATCACAAGGCACGTGTTATAGGGGTAAGTGTTTAATAAGGTCTAGTCTCTCTGCCATTGCTTCCAGTACGTTTCCTGCATTACAAATAAAAGGGATGGCGACTGCAGGAAAACTGGTTTAAATAAAAAAGGTAGATAGAAGTGTATGGTGCAGTTTTACAAAGTGAAGGAGGGAGTGAGTAAAGTGAGAAAAAACGAATAGAAAGTATGAGAATGTATAAATGAAAAACATACAATATCCAATATTTCGGCGTGAGCCTTTTTCGAGGATTACATACACAACGAGACAAAAACGAAGAACTTATTTGAATGTGGCCTGCTCCAGAAGTAAAAAGCAGAGAAGTGTGTGTCATAGAAGGAACAAGTCGACCACACAAATGATACCCAATAGAGCCAATCGTAAAGAAGAGGTGGAGACTGTTATAGGGGTAAATGTTTAGTAATGTCTAGTCTCTCTGCCATTGCTTCCAGTACGTTTCCTACATCACAAGGCACGTGTTATAGGGGTAAGGGTTTAGAGCATGTTTCACTACCCTATTTTGATTCTGCAGATCCAGTCCTGCAGGAAAAAAATGAATTCCTAAAATCTGGAAATCTAGCACAGCTGCAGTAGTTGAAAAGTAAATTCTAGCATAGCTGCAGTAGTTGAAAAGTAAATTCTAGCACAGCTGCAGTAGTTGAAAAGTAAATTCTATTAGTTTCCTCCTCCAGCTTTTGCCAGTCCCGAGTTAACCACAGTACAAATGGTTCAGCTGTCACAATTACCACTGTTTACAGTTATGCTTTCACAGGTAATTTTATTATATGTACATATAATATATAATTGTATCTATCATAACAAATTACTCTCAGAATAATACTTGAAGAACATATTGAAAAGCAGAAACCATTAATACTGAACTTCATAGATTTTAAAAAGGCATTTGATAGCATACACAGAGATACATTATGGAGAATTTTAAGTCTATATGGAATACCATCTAAAATTGTCAACATCATTAAGGACTTATACAATGGATATGGTTGTGCAGTCAAAACAGAAGAAGGGATGAGTGAATGGTTCCAGATTGAAACAGGCGTGAAACAAGGATGTATACTGTCTCCTTTACTTTTTGGGATTACAATAGACTTCATAATGAAAAAATGCTGCACAGGTAACACAGGTATTGACTGGGTACATGGGACCCAACTATAAGATCTTGATTTTGCTGATGACATAACTCTTATCAGTAATAATGTGAATTCCATGCAAGAAAAAACAGATAGCCTGTCTTCACTGGCTAGCAAAATAGGACTTGAAATTAACAAGGACAAAACAAAAATAATGAAAATTCCCATCAATCAAAATGGAAAAATACACATAGAAGAGACAGATATTGAAGAAGTCAATCAATTTACATACCTTGGCAGCTACATAGACCAGGATGGTGACACTAGAAAGGAATTTAGGATCAGAATTGCAAAAGTAGCATCAATCTTCAAGAATCTTGAGAACATATGGAATTCAAAAGTTATAAGCACAAAAACCAAGTTAAGACTATTCAATTCAAATGTAATATCCACCCTCATTTATGCATGCGAAAGCTGGAAAACAACTAAAGAAATAGACAAGAAATTAGACTCTTTTGAAAACAAATGCCTAAGGAAAATACTCTGCATCAAGTGGAATGAATTCAAGAACAATGCAGAGATAAGACAGATGACTGAACAACAACCAGTCTCATGGGTGATCAGGAAAAGGAGATGGACATATGCTGGTCACTTGATGAGAAGAAATGATCAGAGAATCCCAAAACAAGCTATCAAGTGGAACACAACAGGCCGAAGAAAAAGGGGCAGACCGCGTGAAACTCTGAAGAGAACATTATTAAGAGAGGCCAAGTTAACTGGCATAAAATCCTTTGATGAGGTTGAAAGACTCGCCGAAGACAGGAAAAATTGGCGAACTACTTTACGAGCCCTATGTGACGTTTAACGGCACGGGAAGGATATAAGATAACAAATTATCTACTGAATAAATAGTATGTGTATATATGTGAGTCACATAAGATTTTAATGATTGGAACAACTATGCGTACTTATTACAGTACAAATAAAATATCTATTACACACAGCATTACTCGTATATATTTATTATGTATACTGCTTGTACTGTTACGTGTATGAATGTCTATCATTTCAGTCAGCGCCGGCTTTAAGCCGACTGGACCAATTTCTCCCCGAACTTATGCGGCTCTCGATCTTAATGAATCTTCTCAAGTCTTGGTAAGTGAAACTGCCTTCTAACAGATCTAAACTTGTAAAGACTTGTCATAAATCAACATAAATTGCAAGATAATGCTTATCTCTGCCGAATTCTTTATGACAGATCCATATGTTAAATACAGTATTAAAAAAAATCAGTTCTGGTGACGGATATCATTTTCAACATATTGTTGTATATTTATTTAGAGTGACGTGCTCTCTGTAAATTCGACACCGGACATCCATTTATGACTGTTTCCGGTCTGCGAATTTCTCCCGTACATCCATGTATTTTTTCGTTGAAAACTCTATGCAACTTTTAATTTAATAATTTGAGCTCTACTCAATCAAAAGTTTAACTTCCTGTCACGCCTGTTAATGGAGGACATTTTGAAATTCATCGATTTCACCCATTCGAATGTAATTTTTAAAGGTTTTTTTTTAGCAGTTCGGTAGGCAAAATGGTCACACCGACTGACTCGATAAATTTTACTACATGTGCTTCTGTAGTAGACCTGTTAGATTTATAGGATGTCCAAAACATCCGCAAATATTGATGTAAATAATGTTTTCTTCTTGATATATTATAGGATGTCCAAAACATCCGCAAATATTGATGTAAATAATGTTTTCTTCTTGATATATTATAGGATGTCCAAAACATCCGCAAATATTGATGTAAATAATGTTTTCTTCTTGATATATTATAGGATGTCCAAAACATCCGCAAATATTGATGTAAATAATGTTTTCTTCTTGATATATATATTTCATATTGGATTATGACACAGTGCTGATAAGTCTGACGAGATGGTGTGAGAGGAGATCACCAACTGAGCTGATAGGCTGCATGAAGGATCATGTATTCTGAAGAAGCATAATAGCCAACGCCAGTCGGCACGGCACATGATGATGATGATGAGTAGAACATAATTTTATTTCTCAGCCAAAAAAAAAAAAAGAAATTTAGCGCCCAAAAGATCTGTCCATTTTTTCATACCTGTTGTTTTCGTTGTTTTTCTTCATTTTTATGACAAATAGCTTCATTTATGGAGTCGTTATTCATTTCCACTTATTTTGATTTATGATATACACATGTTGAACAAGGAATTAGTTTGTTACAATGACTTTTGTAAAGGGCCCCCTAATATCACAACACTCCCCCGGTCATGTTACGTCCGCGTCGGTACCACAGTAAGGCTCACGTTTTTATTTGTGGCATCTTATATCTTATATATCTTATATCCTTCCCGTGCCGTTAGACGTCACATAGGGCTCGCAAAGTAGTTCGCCAATTTTTCCTGTCTTTGGCGAGTCTTTCAACCTCATCAAAGGATTTTATGCCTGTTAACTTGGCCTCTCTTAATAATGTTCTCTTCAGAGTTTCACGCGGTCTGCCCCTTTTTCTTCGGCCTGTTGTGTTCCACTTGATAGCTTGTTTTGGGATTCTCTGCTCATTTCTTCTCATCAAGTGGCCAACATATGTCCATCTCCTTTTCCTGATCACCCGTGAGACTGGTTGTTGTTCAGTCATCTGTCTTATCTCTGCATTGTTCTTGAATTCATTCCACTTGATGCCGAGTATTTTCCTTAGGCATTTGTTTTCAAAAGAGTCTAATTTCTTGTCTATTTCTTTAGTTGTTTTCCAGCTTTCGCATGCATAAATGAGGGTGGATATTACATTTGAATTGAATAGTCTTAACTTGGTTTTTGTGCTTATAACTTTTGAATTCCATATGTTCTCAAGATTCTTGAAGATTGATGCTGCTTTTGCAATTCTGATCCTAACTTCCTTTCTAGTGTCACCATCCTGGTCTATGTAGCTGCCAAGGTATGCAAATTGATTGACTTCTTCAATATCTGTCCCTTCTATGTGTATTTTTCCATTTTGATTGATGGGAATTTTCATTATTTTTGTTTTGTCCTTGTTAATTTCAAGTCCTATTTTGCTAGCCAGTGAAGATAGGCTATCTGTTTTTTCTTGCATTTGTGGCATCGAATGAGGTAAATATCATAAAAATACTAAGGGAAATATCGAAGTGGTAATAAGAAGAGGACTATAGCCAGTACTTAAGTGGTAATAAGAAGAGGACTATAACCAGTATCTCAGTATCTAAGTGGTAGTAAGAAGAAGACTATAGCCAGTATCTAAGTGGTAGTAAGAAGAGGACTATAGCCAGTATCTAAGTGGTAGTAAGAAGGGGACTATAACCAGTATCTCAGTATCTAAGTGGTAGTAAGAAGAGGACTATAGCCAGTATCTAAGTGGTAGTAAGAAGAGGACTATAACCAGTATCTCAGTATCTAAGTGGTAGTAAGAAGAGGACTATAGCCAGTATCTAAGTGGTAGTAAGAAGAAGACTATAGCCAGTATCTAAGTGGTAGTAAGAAGGGGACAAGAAGAGGAAGAGGACTATCTTATCTTATATCTTTCCTGTGCCGTTAAACGTCACCTAGGGCTCGCAAGGCATTTCGCCAATTTTTCCTGCTTTCGGCGAGCTTTTCAACCAACTCAGGGTAAGAGGACAATAGCTAATATTATCTAAGTGATAATAAGAAGAAGGCTATAGCCAATATCTAAATGGTAGTGAGAAGACTATAGCCGATATTATCGAAATGGTCGTAAGAAGAGGACTATAGCAAATATTATCTAAGCAGAGGACTAACTTCTGGAAATCAAAACAACGCAGCAGACACACGAAACTCAAGATCTTCAACTCCTGCGTAGTGCCATTACTAACATATGGTTGCGAGAGTTGGAGAACATCCACAGCAATGGAAAAGAGACTAGATGCTTTGGAAAATAAGTGACTTCGAAGTCTGCTAAATATCTGTTGCCACGACTTCAGATCGGTTACATCAGTAAGACAAGAAACTAAACAGGACTACGTATCAAACTTTATCAGAAGACGTCGATGGAACTTTATCGGCCACGTACATAGAATGGACGAAAAACGACTCCCACACGAAGCATTTACGTGGTCACAGGCGAGTAAAAGAAAGCGAGGAAGACCCAAAGACACACTAAGAAGAGTTATCACCAAGGAATGGTTAACAATGTTCATCAGAAACACCGAAGATCTAAAGCAAGTAGCAAGGAATCGCCAGACATGGAGAGCCTTGTCCTCCACCCTATGGGCCGAATTTGGCCCAAGAGGATCAACTAAGTAAGTAAGAAGAGGACTATAGCCGATATCTAAGTGGTAGTAAGAAGAGGACTATAGCCAATAATATCTAAGTGGTAGTAAGAAGAGGACTATAGCCAATAATATCTAAGTGGTAGCAAAAAGAAGACTATAGCCAATAATATCTAAGTGGTAGTAAAAAGAGGACTATAGCCAATAATATCTAAGTGGTAGTAAAAAGAGGACTATAGCCAATAATATCTAAGTGGTAGTAAAAAGAGGACTATAGCCAATAATATCTAAGTGGTAGTAAAAAGAGGAATATAGCCAATAATATCTAAGTGGTAGTAAAAAGAGGACTATAGCCGATATTTAAGTTCTAGTAAGAAGAGAGCTATAGCAAATAATAACAAAATGGTAGTAGGAAGAGGATTGGCGATAATATCTAAGTGGTAGTAAGAAAAGAGCTATACCCAATATCCAAGTGGTAGTAAGAAAAGAGCTATAGCCAATATCCAAGTGGTAGTAAGAAAAGAGCTATAGCCAATATCCAAGTGGTAGTAAGAAAAGAGCTATAGCCAATATCCAAGTGGTAGTAAGAAAAGAGCTATAGCCAATATCCAAGTGGTAGTAAGAAAAGAGCTATAGCCAATATCCAAGTGGTAGTAAGAAAAGAGCTATAGCCAATATTCAAGTGGTAGTAAGAAGAGAGCTATAGTCAATAATATCTAAGTGGTAGTAAGAAGAGAAATATAGCCAATATCTAACTGGTAGTAAGAAGAGGAATATATCCAATATCTAAGTGATAGTAAGACGAGGAATATAGCTAATAACTAAGTGGTAGTAAGAAGAGGAATATAGCCAATATCTTAGTGGTAGTAATAAGAGGAATATAGTCAATAATATCTAACTGGTAGTAAGAAGAGGAATATATCCAATATCTAAGTGATAGTAAGACGAGGAATATAGCTAATAACTAAGTGGTAGTAAGAAGAGGAATATAGCCAATATCTTAGTGGTAGTAATAAGAGGAATATAGTCAATAATAACTAAGTGGTAGTAAGAAGAGAGGAATATATCCAATATCTAAGTGATAGTAGACGAGGAATATAGCTAATAACTAAGTGGTAGTAAGAAGAGGAATATAGCCATATCTTAGTGGTAGTAATAAGAGGAATATAGTCAATTATAACTAAGTGGTAGTAAGAAGAGAAATATAGCCAATATCTAAGTGGTAGTAAGAAGAGGAATATAGTCAATATCTAAGTGGTAGTAAGAAGAGGAATATATCCAATATCTAAGTGGTAGTAAGAAGAGGAATATAGTCAATATCTAAGTGGTAGTAAGAAGAGGAATATAGTCAATATCTAAGTGATAGTAAGACGAGGAATATAGCTAATAACTAAGTGGTAGTAAGAAGAGGAATATAGCCAATATCTTAGTGGTAGTAATAAGAGGAATATAGTCAATTATAACTAAGTGGTAGTAAGAAGAGAAATATAGCCAATATCTAAGTGGTAGTAAGAAGAGGAATATAGTCAATATCTAAGTGGTAGTAAGAAGAGGAATATATCCAATATCTAAGTGGTAGTAAGAAGAGGAATATAGTCAATATCTAAGTGGTAGTAAGAAGAGGAATATAGTCAATATCTAAGTGGTAGTAAGAAGAGGAATATATCCAATATCAAAGTGGTAGTAAGAAGAGGAATATATCCAATATCTAAGTGGTAGTAAGAAGAGGAATATAGTCAATATCTAAGTGGTAGTAAGAAGAGGAATATATCCAATATCAAAGTGGTAGTAAGAAGAGGAATATATCCAATATCTAAGTGGTAGTAAGAAGAGGAATATATCCAATATCTAAGTGGTAGTAAGAAGAGGAATATAGTCAATATCTAAGTGGTAGTAAGAAGAGGAATATATCCAATATCAAAGTGGTAGTAAGAAGAGGAATATATCCAATATCTAAGTGTTAGTAAGAAGAGAAATATAGTCAATATCTAAGTGGTAGTAAGAAGAGGAATATAGTCAATATCTAAGTGGTAGTAAGAAGAGGAATATAGTCAATATCTAAGTGTTAGTAAGAAGAGGAATATAGTCAATATCTAAGTGTTAGTAAGAAGAGGAATATAGTCAATATCTAAGTGGTAGTAAGAAGAGGAATATAGTCAATATCTAAGTGGTAGTAAGAAGAGGACTGTAGCCAATAATATCTAAGTGTTAGTAAGAGGAGGACTATAGCCAATATCTAAGTGATGTTAAGAAGAGAGCTATAACAATAATATCTAAGTGGTAGTAAGAAAAAGACTATATCCAATATTTAAGTTTCAGTAAGAAGAGGAATATAGTCAATAATAACTAAGTGATAGTAAGAAGAAGAATATAGCCAATAACAACTAAGTGGTAGTAAGAAGAGGAATATATCCAATATCTAAGTGGTAGTAATAAGAGGAATATAGTCAATATCTAAGTGGTAGTAAGAAGAGGAATATATCCAATAACTAAGTGATAGTAAGAAGAGGAATATAGTCAATATCTAAGTGGTAGTAAGAAGAGGAATATATCCAATATCTAAGTGGTAGTAATAAGAGGAATATAGTCAATATCTAAGTGGTAGTAAGAAGAGGAATATATCCAATAACTAAGTGATAGTAAGAATAGGAATATATCCAATAACTAAGTGGTAGTAAGAAGAGGAATATACCCAGTATCTAAATGGTAGTAAGAATAGGAATATACCCAATAACTAAGTGGTAGTAAGAAGAGGAATGTACCCAAAATCTAAATGGTAGTAAGAAGAGGACCATAGGCAACAATATCTAAGTGATAGTTAGAGGAGGACTATAGCTAATATTTAAGTAGCATTAAGAAGAGGATTATAGCCAATAATATGTAAATAGTAATAACAAGAGGACTATAGCTAGTATCTAAGCGGTATTAAGAAGACTATAGTCAATGTCTAAATGGTAGTAAGAAGAGGACTATAGCGAATAATATCTATGTGGTAGTAAGAAGAGAACTATACTCAAGATAAAGAAGACCGAAATGGAAAAGAAGAAAGGTATACTAGGATAAGTATTGAAATATCTGTCTTGGAGATTGTTGTAGGAGCATATGGAGACACAACACAGGGAAGATGATGACATTAAAGAAAGCCAGTCTGAAGAAACTATGCACGACGATCGAAGTGGGAATTTATTTACTGGAAGCAGCAATTCTGAAAATGTCACTCGGTGACTTCATGTTTGTACACCAGAAGCGAGGAAGAACTGAAATTCAACATCAGCTAGTCTTGTAGAATTAACACATGATCCTACAGCATCAGCTAGTCTTGTAGAATTAACACATGATCCTACAGCATCAGCTAGTCTTGTAGAATTAACACATGATCCTACAGCATCAGCTAGTCTTGTAGAATTAACACATGATCCTACAGCTTCTGTCATGTACATATAATTAACAGATTATCCTGCAATGTCTGCCACTTCTGTAGAATTAACACATGATCCTACAACTTCTGCCAGTCCTGTAGAATTAATAGATGATCCTACAGCTTCTGTCAGTCCTGTAGAATTAACAGATGATCCTACAGCTTCTGTCAGTCCTGTAGAAATAACAGATTATCCTACAGCTTCTGTCAGTCCTGTAGAAATAACAGATTATCCTACAACGTCTGCCATTTCTGTAGAATTAACATATTATCCTACAACGTCTGCCAGTTCTGTAGAATTAACAGACGATCCTACAGCTTCTGTCAGTCCTGTAGATAGAATTAACAGATTATCCTACAACGTCTGCCAGTTCTGTATAATTAACAGATGATCCTACAACTTCTGCCAGTTCTGTAGAATTAACAGATGATCTTACATCTGCCATTCCCGTAGAATTAACAGATGATCTTACAACGTCTGTCAGTCCTGTAGAATTAACAGATGATCCTACAAAATCTGGCAGTCCTGTAGAATTAACAGGTGATCCTACAAAATCTGGCATTCCTGTAGAATTATCAGAGTATCCTACAGCATGACTAGGAATGATAAATCAGAGTGTCAGGGACTATTTAATTTTTAAAAATACCAATAATAATTATTGTAGAAGGTTTTCCCAGAAATGTGAGTAGATCAAGTTTTTCAAACTTTCATTGCAAAAGAAGAATGCCATATAGTGAATTTGTAGATCGCCCATGACTAATTCGCTCTGTTTCAAATGATGAAGTCTTCTGTTACAACTGCAAACTTTTCGGCAAGAGTTCAGCAAGAATACTCGCTACCTGTGGCTTTAATAACTGACTGAATACTCATAAAAGACCAGCCCAGCATGAAAACTCCAACAATAATATTCAAGTTATATTCCGTCTCTGTGAACTGCAGCATGGATTATCTTCTGAAAACACTAGTGACGAAGTACAAGCAAAACTTATCAGACAAAAAAAGCATAACGGTGGCATCAAGTATTTTAGCAACTGGTAGCCACAGTACAGTCGCTGGCATCAATGTTTTGAGCTTCTGGTAGCCGCTGTACAATTGCTGGCATCAAGATTTTAAACAAATGGTAGCCGCTGTACAGTTGCTGGCATCAAGTTTTTTAACAAATGGTAGCCGCTGTATAGTTGCTGGCATCAAGTTTTTTAACAAATGGTAGCGGCTGTATAATTGCTGGCATCAAGTTTTTTAACAAATGGTAGCCGCTGTACAGTTACTGGCATCAAGTTTTTTAACAAATGGTAGCCGCTGTACAGTTGCTGTCAGAAAGAAACTTGCTATTTCCTGAATCAGAGGAATACACAAGACAAACATGTTCTGGAAATTTCTTTCGCCTTACAAAACTTCTAGGACAGTATCATCCGGTAATGCAAAAACTCTAGACTAAAGATATTACATGATAATATTTTTAGGAAACAGCTTCCAGAATAAGCTTATAATGAGTGAAGCTGTTCTGCAGGAAAGCATTTTTTGAATGAAAGATGATAAGTATTTTGCAATAATTCTGGACTGCATTCAGTCATCGGGAACAAATGTCAGTGGTATTTAGATGTGTAGATGATGTTGCACAGTCAGATGCTCTAGTAAGAACTAAGTTTTTAGTTGTAGAAAGTAAACCAGGCCAAAATTTGTGCAAAACTCTTCTACCTGAACTTGAAACATTAGGGCTGGATGTTGAAAATATCAGTGGACAAGAATATTATAATACCTCCAATATGAAAGGACGCAACTCAGCTGTACAAGCATGACTTTTCGACAAAAATATCAAGAGTTTTCTTTATATCACGCATTTATCACAACTACAACCCAGTCTCAAGAGACATGGTCAAACCATGTTCAGACGCAATGACTTCCTTTTGAACTTCTCAGCCTATTTGAAATACTTGTTGCATCACTTGCTAAAATATGGTTTATTTTTAGAAAGCATGTGACATGCCTGAGCGTAATAACTATCCCTAAAACATGATGTGGATGTAGGAGGGAAATTGTTAGAGTTGTACGATACCAGGCTGCTGAAGTTTGTGAAACACTAGATGAGTTATCAGAGAACACTGATCATGCTGAACTTTGTGAAACACTAGATGAGCTATCAGAGAACACTGATCATGCTGAAGGTTGTGAAACGCTAGATGAGTTATCAGAGAACACTGATCATGCTGAAGGTTGTGAAACGCTAGATGAGTTATCAGAGAACACTGATCATGCTGAAGGTTGTGAAACACTAGATGAGCTATCAGAGAACACTGATTATGCTGATGGTTGTGAAACACTAGATGAGTTATCAGAGAACACTGATCATGCTGAACTTTGTGAAACACTAGATGAGCTATCAGAGAACACTGATCATGCTGATGGTTGTGAAACGCTAGATGAGTTATCAGAGAACACTGATCATGCTGAAGGTTGTGAAACGCTAGATGAGTTATCAGAGAACACTGATCATGCTGAATGTTGTGAAACACTAGATGAGTTATCAGAGAACACTGATCATGCTGAATGTTGTGAAACACTAGATGAGTTGTCAGAGAACACTGATCATGCTGAATGTTGTGAAACACTAGATGAGTTATCAGAGAACACTGATCATGCTGAATGTTGTGAAACACTAGATGAGTTGTCAGAGAACACTGATCATGCTGAAGGTTGTGAAACACTAGATGAGTTATCAGAGAACACTGATCATGCTGAATGTTGTGAAACACTAGATGAGTTATCAGAGAACACTGATCATGCTGAAGTTTGTGAAACATTGGATGAGTTAGCAGGAAGCACTTTTCAGGATCAAGCAAAAGGCGATGCTTAATTGTCCGTCAGTCAAATGAGAGGTTAGAAGTTTCTGGTTTTGCTAATTTTCTTGCACTCCTTAAAGTGAGTTTTGTGAGCAAGGAACTTCAGAGTGATAGCAAAGATGTTACGGCAAGGCTTTCTTTAATCCAAAAGCTTTGTAAGTGGGTAGAGACATACAGAGAAAAGATGTTTCAAGTAAGTCTTGATTGATGTCAGTAAACTTGCCAAAGACCGTGATGTGAAGCCTGTATTCAAGACTAGAGTAAATGCTTTCACAAGAGAAGAAAATCATTTGATTATGAACTGGCAGATGAACCTTTAATCATTCTAAAACTTCAGATGAACTATCAGAGAACACTGATCATGCTGAAGTGTGCGAAACACTAGATGAGCTATCAGAGAACACTGATCATGCTGAACCCTAAAACTTCAGAATGCAAATGTTTTGATCAAGTGGTAGATAAATCACTGTAAACATGTGAGCCACAGTGTCAACAACAGAAAAAAGTACCAACAATTATTTGGAATCTTGAGCGGTTGTGATGACCTGTCCAAGACAAATTGGAGCAGATCTGGACATGACATTGGGAGATGTTAAGTGAATTACTCATTTACAAACATCCTCAGCACAGACGTCGTTAAAACATTTCATGTTTGAACTCTAGAGGAAGTCTGAAACGTTCGGAAGGTTCTGCAAATATGGCGGGTGAAGTTGAATTTGATGGATTATTTTTAAAAATGTATCCATTCCTTCCAAGTATGTTTTATTTGGAATTTCAGCTTCAATCTAAAAACTAAACTAATTGGCATCAATATCAACGATTTTAATCTACTTTCACAGCCAAGGCTTGTGATTCTTGACAGAAAGTACTGTGAGACAGCCTTGAACATCATTGCAAGAGACTTCGGCTGTACAAATATTAATACTGAGCGTCGACTTCTTCCGGACCAGGGCAAAAACCAGGCCCTGTTTTCCGAGGTGATAGTAGCTACCTAGCAGGTGGTGATAGTAGCTACCTAGCAGGTGGTGATAGTAGCTACCTAGCAGGTGGTGATAGTAGCTACCTAGCAGGTGGTGATAGTAGCTACCTAGCAGGTGGTGATAGTAGCTACCTAGCAGATGGTGATAGTAGCTACCTAGCAGGTGGTGATAGTAGTTTCCTAGCAGGTGGTGATAGTAGCTACCTAGCAGGTGGTGATAGTAGCTACCTAGCAGGTGGTGATAGTAGCTACCTAGCAGGTGGTGATAGTAGCTACCTAGCAGGTGGTGATAGTAACTACCTAGCAGGTGGTGATAGTAGCTACCTAGCAGGTGGTGATAGTAGTTTCCTAGCAGGTGGTGATAGTAGCTACCTAGCAGGTGGTGATAGTAGCTACCTAGCAGGTGGTGATAGTAGCTACCTAGCAGGTGGTGATAGTAGCTACCTAGCAGGTGGTGATACTAGCTACCTAGCAGGTGGTGATAGTAGCTACCTAGCAGGTGGTGATAGTAGCTACCTAGCAGGTGGTGATAGTAGCTACCTAGCAGGTGCTGATAGTAGTTTCCTAGCAGGTGCTGAAGAACAAAGTGAGCATGGGCGATCCGCCTGGTAGTAAGATTGGTACAGGCGAAGTCATCATACCAAACTAGCAGTTTATCACATATGTGATATTACCCGATGTCAAGTGAAGCCCTCGTGAATATGAATGGATACTAGGGACTTGGGAAATGACACCTGGCTAGTTTAAATAACAAAGGAGAACATGTTGCACTTGCGACGATCACAGTGTCTGGTGCTAAAAAAAGGATGTGTCGGCCGACCTGAGGTGACTTCTGAACAGCAAGTCCTTTAAGTCCGTACCCAATCTGTATGCCACTAGATTCGGTAAAGACTGCAAGCATAAAGTTCAGACACCGTACATCTTCGTCTAACTTTGAATTAGTATGGAGCTTGACAAGATCATTTTAAAATTATTTTCTTGATGGAAAATATAGGTAGATTTTAAAAGTTACATTTATAGTACAACTAGATGATTACCCGGCGTTGCCCGTGTATTTATTTATCCCAGTCAATAACGTTCTATTCATTTCCACAACCTTCTTGAAGGTTCTAGAGTTCTATTCCTTCTATTCGACTAAACTTGGGCTAATTGTCAACAGGACTGTCACCAATCAGCTTAGCGACCCCGAACACTGTGGATTCGACAATAATGTAGGTCAATTTGGACATTTTATTTTTCACCATTTCTCACCCCCCCCCCCCCTTCTCATGCCGATGGGCGATGAACTTATAAGTGACACTATTCATCACAGCAACCCATAAAACTATGGATTCGACAGTAATGTTACTCGTTTTCGATTATTTTTACATGTCATCCATCCCACCCCTACACTGGGACGGAGCTTGGATTTAACGGCATCGGGAGTGTCACTATTCATCTTAGTGACCCGAAAACTATGGATTCTAAAATAATATGGGTCGTTTTCGATTATTATTTGTACATGTCACCACAACTCACCCCCACCCTTAGGACACCATGCCGATGGGGGCCGAGCTTGGACTTAAACGGCATCGGGAATGTCAGTGTTCATCTCAGGTACCTCGAAAACTATGGATTCGACAATAATATCGGTCGTTTTCGATTATTTTTATATGTCATCCCCATCCCACCCCCGAACTAGCCCCCCCCCCCCCGTGCTGAATGGGGCTGAACTTGGACTCAAAAGGCATAGGGATTGTCATTATTCATTTCAGTGATCAGAAAAACTATGGAATTGACACTGATATCGGTCGTTTTCGATTTTTTGTGCATGTCACCCTGACCCTTGGTGTCATAGGGGTATCCTAGAGATGATCTAAGCCCCGCTTTTGTCCAGATTGTAAGTCATTTTTGTGCCAAGTTTGGTTGAAATTGCTCCAGGTGCTCCAACTTGATGTTGGAACATATATACATACACGCATTCATTTATATATAATATATATATATATATATATATTCCACCACATTTGATACAATTAACATCACTGCTGTATCTAGGCCAACAGGCGGCAGTAAGAATAAATGGTGAAACAACAACTTGGTGTGAAATAAAATAGGGGTCTGCCAGGAGTGCATATTGTTGCCTTACTTATTTAACTTGTATACTGAAAATATAATGAGGAATGTTAGAGAAGATGTAGACAAAGAATATTATGATTCCATAACAATTGGAGGTTATGAAATACCAGAGATTAGATGTGCTGATGACACAGTATTACTGTCCACAACACAAAAAGGAATGGAAAAATTAATTAAGACAGACCGTAAGAACAGCGAAGAGCTAAATCTGTATCTTAATGCGAAGAAAACTAAATTGATGACAACTGACAAAACAAATAAGTCAGCTGATATATATATATATATCAATGAGGAAAAACTGGAAGAAGTGGAGAGTTTTGAATATATTGGATTACTGCTAAGGAACTACAATGAGGGAAATTAAATGGAGGACATCTATCGTTCTTCAGAAAGTAAAATAACTAAAGAATCTGTGGAAAGGAACAGATAGAACTACAAAAATAAAATTTTTAAGGGCATGCATCTTTCCCATCACAACGTATGCCTGTGAGACCTGGACACTTAACAAAACCGCTGAGAAACAGATAAATGTCTTTGAATGTAAATGCTACAGAAGAGTTCTTCAAATACCATGAACACAAAAAAGAAAAAATATATCTATACTATAAGAATTTAATATTGAAGAAGGCTGGTTAATAAAGAGGATTAAAGAGAGAAAACTTAAATATTTTGGACACATTAAACGTTATGATAATTTAGAGAAAACCGTCTTGGAAGGGTACATAATGGGATAAAGAAAGAGAGGAAGACCAAGGTAAAGATGGCTGCAAGACATTGTTGATGGTCTGCAAATGGATGCATCAGCAGCAGGCCATCTTACTCACAACAGAGAGGCCCATAGGAGTGCTGTTAACGAGGCAAAGTTCCCCAAGGGACATGCAAATGAATCAGTAAATACATACATACATACATATATATATATATATATAATTTTGGCAGGTAAAATGATGACATTTATAGTATAAATTGTTAGAGATAAAAATGATGACGTTTTAGTACACTGTGTGGCAGGTATAGAGGATGACATTTACAGTACAAATTGTTGGTGGTAGAAAGAATGACATTTATATTACAATTTGTGGCTGACAGAAAGGATGACATTTACATTACAATTTGTGACAGGTAAAATCTACATATAATATATACAGGTACTTTTCAGATATTACATTATTATATTATATTATATCATATTATATTATATTATATTGTATTATATTGTATTATATTATATTATATTGAAACAGCAGTGAATTTAATGGCTAACAACAATGCTGCAGTTGAAGATGAAATAAAACCCAAAATGCTAAAACCTATCAATAGTGACAACATGAGACAACTACAGAGAATGTTTAACAAGATTTGGAAAGAAGAAAAGGTCGCTTCTAAATGGAAAAAACGAATCATTGTTAAAATACCAAAAAAAGGCAACCTTAGTGACTGTAACAATTGGAGAGGACTAACCGTAATATCAGTTGTGTCAAAAGTGTTTTGCAAGGCCATTTTGAATAGACTTAAAGATATAGTGGATATTGCAATGAGAGAGGAACAAGCAGTATTTCGAAAAGGGAGAAGCTGTCTCGACCAGATTTTTACTCTAAGAATAATAATTGAAGAACATATTGAAAAGCAGAAACCATTAATACTGAACTTCATAGATTTTAAAAAGGCATTTGATAGCATACACAGAGATACATTATGGAGAATTTTAAGTCTATATGGAATACCATCTAAAGCTGTCAACATCATTAAGGACTTATACAATGGATATGTTTGTGCAGTCAAGACAGAAGAAAGGATGAGTGAATGGTTCCAGATTGAAACAGGTGTGAAACAAGGATTTATACTGTCTCCTTTACTTTTTGGGATTAAAGTAGACTTCATAATGAAAAAAAATGCTGCATAGGTAACACAGGTATTGACTGGGCACATGGGACCCAACTAGAAGATCTTGATTTTGCTGATGACATAACTCTTATTAGTAACAATGTGAATTCCGTGCAAGAAAAAACAGATAGCCAGTGAGGACAAAATAGAACTTGAAATTAACAAGGACAAAACAAAAATAATGAAAATTCCCATTAATCAAAATGGAAAAATACACATAGAAGGGACAGATATTGAAGAAGTCAATCAATTTGCATACCTTGGCAACTACATAGACCAGGATGGTGACACTAGAAAGGAAGTTAGGATTAGAATTGCAAATGCAGCATTGATCTTCAAGAATCTTGAGAACATATGGAATTAAAAAGTTATAAGCACAAAAACCAAGTTAAGACTATTCAATTCAAATGTAACATCCACCCTCATTTATGCATGCGAAAGCTGGAAAACAACTAAAGAAATAGACAAGAAATTAGACTCTTTTGAAAACAAATGCCTAAGGAAAATACTCTGCATCAAGTGGAAGGAATTTAAGAATAATGCAGAGATAACACAGATGACTGAACAACAACCAGTCTCATGGGTGATCAAGAAAAGGAGATGGACATATGTTGGTCACTTGATGAGAAAAAATGATCAGAGAATCCCAAAACAAGCTATCAAGCAGAACACAACAGGCCAAATAAAAAGAGGCAGACTGCGTGAAACTCTAAAGAGGTCATTGTTAAGAGAGGCCAAATTAACAGGCATAAAATCCTCTGATGAGGTTGAAAGACTCGCCGAAGACAGGAAAAATTGGCGAACTACTTTGCGAGCCCTATGTGATGTTTAACAGCACGGGAAGGATATAAGATATAAGGTATTAGATATTATATTATATTATATTATTATGTTGTTCTGTGTATAAATATATTTTTCGTGTTCTTATGTTGTTCTGTACATGAAACTGTTTTTACATGGTATGTTGTACTCTACATAGGTGTTTTGACATGGTATTTGTTCTGTACATTAAAATGTTTTTACATGGTATGTTGTTCTGTATATAAAACTGTTTTTACATGGTATGCTGTTCTGTACATGAAAGAGCTTTTACATGGTATATTGTTCTATATATATTTAAATGTTCATTTAAAAAATACTCCTGTACATGCAAGTGTTTTTTTAAATAATTTTTTATTTCTCTACATACAAATGTTTTTGAAATATTAAGTTTATCTCTATGTATTCATGAGTATGCTTCATGTAGCAAAGTGCTTGGTATTTTATTATTGTTTGTCTGTGGTTAATTTGTCTGCATATGCATATATTTTATGTTCTGTCTTTTCACTGTAAAAACAAGGTTTCTTCACAGTTATGACTGTGATATATAGACAAGAGTTCCTCACAGTTATGGCTGTGATATATAGACAAGAGTTCCTCACAGTTATGGCTGTGATATATAGACAAGAGTTCCTCACAGTTAAGACTGTGATATATAGACAAGAGTTCCTCACAGTTATGGCTGTGATATATAGACAAGAGTTCCTCACAGTTATGGCTGTGATATATAGACAAGAGCTCCTCACAGTTATGGCTGTGATATATAGACAAGAGTTCCTCACAGTTATGACTGTGATATATAGACAAGAGTTCCTCACAGTTATGGCTGTGATATATAGACAAGAGTTCCTCACAGTTATGGCTGTGATATATAGACAAGAGTTCCTCACAGTTATGACTGTGATATATAGACAAGAGTTCCTCACAGTTATGACTGTGATATATAGACAAGAGTTCCTCACAGTTATGACTGTGATATATAGACAAGAGTTCCTCACAGTTATGACTGTGATATATAGACAAGAGTTCCTCACAGTTATGACTGTGATATATAGACAAGAGTTCCTCACAGTTATGACTGTGATATATAGACAAGAGTTCCTCACAGTTATGACTGTGATATATAGACAAGAGTTCCTCACAGTTATGACTGTGATATATAGACAAGAGCTCCTCACAGTTATGACTGTGATATATAGACAAGAGCTCCTCACAGTTATGACTGTGATATATAGACAAGAGCTCCTCACAGTTATGACTGTGATATATAGACAAGAGCTCCTCACAGTTATGGCTGTGATATATAGACAAGAGTTCCTCACAGTTATGACTGTGATATATAGACAAGAGTTCCTCACAGTTATGGCTGTGATATATAGACAAGAGTTCCTCACAGTTATGGCTGTGATATATAGACAAGAGTTCCTCACAATTATGGTTGTGATGTATAGACAAGGGTTCTTCACATTTAAGTTTGTGATGTATAGATAAGGTTTCTTCACAGTGAAGACTGTGATATATAGACAAGGGTTCCTCACAGTTATGGCTGTGATATATAGATAAGTGTTCCTCAAAGTTACAGCTGTGATGTATAGACAAGGATTTCTCACATTTAAGGCTGTGATGTATAGACAAGGATTTCTCACATTTAAGGCTGTGATATATAGACAAGGGTTCTCCACAGTTAAGACTGTGATGTATAGACAAGGGTTCTCCACAGTTAAGACTGTGATGTATAGACAAAGGTTCTCCACAGTTAAGACTGTGATGTATAGACAAAGGTTCTCCACAGTTAAGACTGTGATGTATAGACAAAGGTTCTCCACAGTTAAGACTGTGATGTATAGACAAGGGTTCTCCACAGTTAAGACTGTAATGTACAGACAATGATTCTCCACAGTAAATACTGTAATCTACAGACAATGATTCTCCACAGTAAATACTGTAATCTACAGACAATGATTCTCCACAGTAAATACTGTAATCTACAGACAATGATTCTCCACAGTAAATACTGTAATCTACAGACAATGATTCTCCACAGTAAATACTGTAATCTACAGACAATGATTCTCCACAGTAAATACTGTAATCTACAGACAATGATTCTCCACAGTAAATACTGTAATCTACAGACAATGATTCTCCACAGTAAATACTGTAATCTACAGACAATGATTCTCCACAGTAAATACTGTGATCTACAGACAATGATTCTCCACAGTGAATACTGTGATCTACAGACAATGATTCTCCACAGTGAAGACTGTGATGTATAGACAACGGTTCTCGACAGTGAAGACTATGAAGTATAGACAACGGTTCTCCACAGTGAAGACTATGAAGTATAGACAACGGTTCTCCACAGTGAAGACTATGAAGTATAGACAACGGTTCTCCACAGTGAAGACTATGAAGTATAGACAACGGTTCTCCACAGTGAAGACTATGAAGTATAGACAACGGTTCTCCACAGTGAAGACTATGAAGTATAGACAAGGGTTCTCCACAGTGAAGACTATGAAGTATAGACAACGGTTCTCCACAGTGAAGACTATGAAGTATAGACAACGGTTCTCCACAGTGAAGACTATGAAGTATAGACAACGGTTCTCCACAGTGAAGACTATGAAGTATAGACAACGGTTCTCCACAGTGAAGACTATGATGTATAGACAAGGGTTCTCGACAGTGAAGACTATGAAGTATAGACAACGGTTCTCCACAGTGAAGACTATGAAGTATAGACAACGGTTCTCCACAGTGAAGACTATGAAGTATAGACAACGGTTCTCCACAGTGAAGACTATGAAGTATAGACAACGGTTCTCCACAGTGAAGACTATGATGTATAGACAAGTGTTTAAAACAGAATCACGGCCCACTGAAACAGGATTCCCTTACAAGGCAACTACTGGATTGTATGACTACTTCTTGTGGAGTACAGTTTCAACTTATATAAGTTTCTTCTTGTTGCTGGTGTTCTAACCATCACCTAATTTTCTGTATTATACACTAAGAAAATACAACAAGACACCCAGGCTTTCCACTCCACAAAATTAGTACGAATACAACAACTTGAACATAACTTGGCAGTCTTCCGACCAAAACAAACTGGTCAACAATGAGAATTTCCACAAAGCCGATTTGTTGTAGTTTATCATCAGACAACACACATTTATTACAGAAATTCACAGCAACAAATGCCCGGCGTGAAATATCTACGCCACATGGGCAAGGAAAACCTTACAAATGATTTATTCATACCAAAAACCATACTTACAGGCTAACCAAGGACTGCAGCCACACAGAAAGACAAACTAAACTAATTCTGACAACAAGACTCGCTCTACCCCATTCTCGTTCGCCCAACACGTCCTTCCACTTCAAAGTTCCACACATAGACTGCTTACGACCGGCTTTTTCCACACGGACCTTTCTAACGACTTTTTGCACACGGGCCTTCCTAATGACGTAGTCTACGCAACACAATTTATTAGCGCTACACAATTAATCTCTGAACAGAATTGCTATTCTGTTACAGGTTCTCGACAGTGAAGACTATGAAGTATAGACAACGGTTCTCCACAGTGAAGACTATGAAGTATAGACAACGGTTCTCCACAGTGAAGACTATGAAGTATAGACAACGGTTCTCCACAGTGAAGACTATGAAGTATAGACAACGGTTCTCCACAGTGAAGACTATGAAGTATAGACAACGGTTCTCCACAGTGAAGACTATGAAGTATAGACAAGGGTTCTCCACAGTGAAGACTATGAAGTATAGACAACGGTTCTCCACAGTGAAGACTATGATGTATAGACAAGGGTTCTCCACAGTGAAGACTATGAAGTATAGACAACGGTTCTCCACAGTGAAGACTATGAAGTATAGACAACGGTTCTCCACAGTGAAGACTATGAAGTATAGACAACGGTTCTCCACAGTGAAGACTATGATGTATAGACAACGGTTCTCCACAGTGAAGACTATGAAGTATAGACAACGGTTCTCCACAGTGAAGACTATGAAGTATAGACAACGGTTCTCCACAGTGAAGACTATGAAGTATAGACAACGGTTCTCGACAGTGAAGAATGTGATGTATAGACAAGAGTTCCTCACAATGAAGGATGTGATGTATAGTCAAATGTTAGTACATTTCAAAACTATGATATATGTACAAATATTCTTAGCTGTGCAGTAATGGCAAATGTTCTTCACATTTGATTTTATGCTGTTGTTATTATTGTGTTTTTCTAGAGGTAAGCATCCTTCATACTGAAAATATTGATACACTGACATGTTTATTCTTGGTAATTTATACTGTAGAAGTAAATGTATAAACTAGGAAACATGTAGGAACAGCTTTATTACTTAAAAACTACAAAGTTGTGACGTTTCGGCGTGAACATTAATCATACAAAAACATACAGGATGAAGAAACAGAGAGAGGAGATAAAGTATAGATTCACATGAATACTATTTTTTAAAAAATTAAGTAGAGTATTTAGCTGTAAATTGAAAGGTGTGATTTGTCCGGCGGTGTGTGTCAGGAATGGATTTAGTAGAATGTGGAGACTGTTTAAATGGAGACCTATTATATGTGGTCGGTGGGTTGTAACTGGGGGTGGTGGATGGAGGACCGAGGAGGGGAGAGAGAGTGATACAATGTTGACCTAGCCAGGAGAAGTTGAAACAGATTATTGGGGAAGAGGGGTTGTAAAGTGATGCTGTGAGGAGTTTTGACAAGTAAGAAGGGGTGGAGCTTAGTGGAAAGGTACTATAATGATTGAAGAGAATGTTAAATGTAGCTAAACAGCGAGTTTAACCAATGTGGCTCCAGCGTCCCATAATTTTGAATGCAGCGGTTCTCAAGAGCCAGGTGGCTTGTGTCATCTGACTTTATTTCTGATCCACCCCTATTGGCGTACAAACGTCAGCCAAACCTTAAGGATATCTTCGTCCACAGTCACTTGAAGCAGAGCCTTACATATGTTGGCACTAGAAAATGTAACCGCCCCCGCTGCGTTACCTGCCCGGTAGTCTGGGAAAGGAAAACAATCACCTTTCCCAAAACTATCCTCACTCTTCATGAGGGATTCACATGCGATTCCCGTAATGTGATATATGTCATCGTTTACAAAAGATGCAAGATAACGTATATTAGTGAGGCTTGCCTCAGATTAAGGGACCGCATGCAAAAACATCTGTACGACATCGCCCAGCTTGCTTCGAAACCAGTTCCAAATCATTTCAATGGCCCCAACCACAGAGGCAATCTGATTTTCTGGTAACAACCATCAAACGATGTCACGCAGATGACACAAGCCGCCTGGCTCTTGAGAACCGCTGCATTCAAAATTATGGGACGCTGGAGCCATATGGGTTAAACTCGCTGTTTAGCTACATTTAACATTCTCTTCAATCATTATAGTACCTCTCCACTAAGCTCCATCCCTTCTTACTTGTCAAAACTCCTCATAGCATCACTTTACAACCCCTCCTCCCCAATAATCTGTTTCAACTTCTCCTGGCTAGGTCAACAGTGTATCACTCTCTCTCCCCTCCACAGTTCCCCATCCACCACCCCCAGTTACAACCCACCGACTACATATCACAGGTCTCCATTTAAACAGTCTCCACATTCTACTAAATCCATTCCTGACACACACCGCCGGACAAGTCACACCTTACAATTTACAGCTAAATACTCTATTTAATTTTTTTAAAAATAGTATTCATGTGAATCTATACTTTATCTCCTCTCTCTATTTCTTCGTCCTGTATATTTTTGTATGATTAATGTTCACGCCGAAACGTTACAACTTTGTAGTTTTTAAGTAATAAAGCTGCCTCTACTTTTCCCTAGTTTATACACTCTGGTATCACAGCTGTACTACTGTGCTTCGTGTATTATTATATATTTAGACACTAATTATTGTGTAGATGTAAATGTTTTTACCTTGTAATTTATACCGTAGAGTAAATGTTCTTCATCCTGTAATTTATACTGTAGATGTAAATGTTCTTCATCTTGTAAGTTATGCTCTAGAGGTAGGTAGAGGTGTATGGTGTTGTTTTACATGGCGGCAGAGGGAGTGAGTAAGTGAGAAAAAACGAATAGAAGTATGACAGTAAGATGAGAATGTATACATGAAAAACACACAACATCTAATATTTCGCAGTTATCTTTTTTTTCGAGGATTACATAAACAAACAAACATGACATATAACTAACAGAAAATAAAAATTTTATCTTAGTTGCATCCTCCTAAGTAGAAAATACAAGATTGCGTGTCCCAGCGACGTGGCATAGAGGCCATGGTGTCCACAACGGGTAGTAAATGAAGCCAATCGGAAATAAGAGGCTATCGAAAGACGATAGGTGGTGGGAGGGAAGGGCAATAGACACATGTAGGCCGCGAGAAAAGCAGGTGTCATGGGGGAGGGGAAGCGGAGACATGATGAATAAAGAACGAAGAGAAGGAGCCAAAAACACATGTAATTAGCTAGAGATGTAAATTTTGGTGGGTAGAAAATTGAGAATGAAGGACAAGAACGTGAGGGGCAATAAACACCTATAGGACGCCAGAGAAGAAGACAAGATGGCGGTGGAAGGCTAAGAGAAAGAAGCAAGAAAATAGAGTATACTTCTTCTTCTTCTTCGTTCGCATTGTCTGTCTATATCTGAAGTCCTGTCTCTTGGATAAATTTCACTGTTTTTTGTAATTCATGTATGCAACCGCAGAGCTTATCTTCTTTAGTGGTTTCACTGGGCCAGTAATTATTTCTCAGTGTCTCATAGTTGGTGCAGTTCAGGAGGATATGTTCCACAGTTTGGGGCACATGGGCACATGTACATAGTTTAGTAGTACCAACCTTAAAGTATACATATGACTTTGGAGGCGGCTGTGTCCTGTTCGGAGACGGAAGATGGTGACTTGAGTATAAATCGCAAAGAAAAAAGTGGAAAACTAAAGAAGTTAAAGGAAGCTAAAGGCATTGTTAAGTCCAGCTGGGTGGAGACAGCCAGCCTGGAAATAAGACGATGTTCTAGGACCCTCCGAGACCGTACATCAGCAGAACAAGAGCGGATCGCACTTACAGAAATGTCCTGTTTTCCTCTGTGGTTGTTAAGGCAAAAATGTTTAGCCACATGTGTCCAAGCCCTCTTAGAAATGTCGTTAAGATGTTGATGAAAACGATTTCATAAACGTAAGCCGGTCTCCTTATGCACTTCATATCACAATGTTTGCACATAATAGCATAAATAACATTGCGTGAAGTGTAGGTGAAACCTTCCTGAACGGATAATGTGAACTTAGGGAAGGAGATCTGGCTAGCCTCGACAACAAACGGGCAGGTGTTGCAATGTCTGATACTATAAAAAGTGTCATCTGTCTTAATGTGACTTCGAACTAAAAGGTCCCTGAGGTTCTTGTCCCGTCTGTAGGCCACAAATGTGGGTTCCCCAAATACTACACGTGTATCAGGCTCGGTCTGGAGGAGATGGAGATGGCGAAACAGTATGTTCTTAACTGCCAAACTATGAGGGTGGTGTATATGTACCAGTTTAACTCTGCCCGAACTACAGAGCGGTTTGAGAGTGAGGGCTTGTTGGCGCGATATGTGGCTGATACGGTTCCAAGACAACGAGAGAACATGTTCTGGACAGCCGCGTTGGCGGAAGAAATTTAGCATAATGTGAACATGTTCTCTCGTCGTCTTGGAACCGCATCAGCCATATATCACGGCAACAAGCCCTCACTCCTAAACCGCACTGTAGCTCAGACAGAGTTAAACTGGTACTCACGCACCACCCTCATAGTTTGGCAGCTAAGAACATACTGTTTCGCCATATTTCTTTAACTCAAACCTGTTTCATCAGTTACCTGCTTGTAGTTATATGCCTCCATGGAATAAGCAGCACTCTCTCAACCCATGACTCACCAGCCATCAAGTACTAAAATGACATAGTTCGAAAAGTAACTTGTTAAATATTGTTAGAAATTATTTTAATGTTTGTTAAAAATTACATGTTAGAAGATCTATACTGACAATGTATTTTTGTTTATGTATATGTCTGTGTGTTTGCGCGTATGTGTGAGTGAGAGCTATTGTATTAGGTTAAATACTTCTTTTTTACTTTGAATGTAATTGTTTAATCTTACGCTCTTCTGATACGTTTTCCTAATGTAATTTGTACATTTGTATTAAATCGAGTGTGTGGGAAGAATGAAAGATGGAGTGATGAAGGGCAGAATGTAAGACGAGCATGCGTGCCCAATTCTTTATTCTTTAAAAACAAAGATCATTCATTCATTCTCCATCTCCTCCAGATTTAGCCTGATACACGTGTACTTTGGGAAACCCATATTGGTAACCTATAGACGGGACAAGAACCTCAGGGACCTTTTAGTTTGAAGTCACCTTAAGACATATGACGCTTTTTATGGTACCAGACGTTGCGGACGTCGTAGATGCAATATTTACTCATTTATTGTCGAGGCTAACCAGATCTCCTTCCCTAAGTCCACGTTATCAGTTCAGGAGGGTTTCACCTGCACTTCATGCAATGTTATTTATGCTATTATGTGCAAACGTTGTGGTGTGAAGTATATAGGGAAGACCGGTTTATGCTTAAGAGATCGTTTTCGTCGATATCTTAACGACATTTCTAAGAGGGCTTGGACACATGTGGCTAAACATTCTTGCCTTAGCAACCATAGGAGAAAACAGGACATTTCTGTTAGTGCGATCTGCCCTTGTTTTGCTGATTTACGATCTCGGAGGGTCCTAAAATAGCACCCTATTTTCTAGGGTGGCTGTCTCCATCCAGCTGAATTTAACAACTTCTTAAGCTTCCTTTAACTTCTTTAGTTTTCCACTTTTTCTCTGCGATTTATACTCTACTTTCTTGTTTCTTTCTCCTAGCTTCCAATCACCATCTTGTCTTCTTCTCTGGCGTCCTATAGGTGTTTATTGTCCCTCCCGTTCTTGTCCTTCACTCCATTTTCATATTATCTCCCCGCTTCCCTCGAATCTCCCCACCACCATTTGCGTCTCCAGCCCATTCTGTTTTTTCTTCATTCATTATCTCTCCACTTCCCCTTCCCACCCTGATACCTGCTTTTCTCGCGGCTTACACGTGTCTATTGCCCTTCCCCCCCCCCCCCCCCCCACCTATCGTCTTTAGATAGCCTCTTATTTCCGATTATTTCATTTGCTTTCCGTTGTATGCCCCCCCCCTTCCTTGCTATGCCTCGTCAATGGGACACGCATTCTTATGTTTCTTGCGTAGGAGGATGCCACTAAGAGAAGCCTTTCTGTTAGTTATATGTCGTGTTTTGTTTGTATATGTAATCCTCGAAACAGGCTCACGCCGAAATATTGGTTATTGCTTGTTTTCCATGTATACATTCTCATCTTACTCTCATACTTTCTATTTGTTTTTCTCACTTACTCACTCCCTCTGCCGCCTTGTAAAACGGCACCATACACCTCTATCTACCTTTATTATTTGAACCAGTTTTATTGCAGTCGCCACCCCTTTTATACTGTAGAAGAAAATGTTCTTCATTTTGTAAATTGTACAGTAGAGGAAAATGTTCTTCATCTTGTAAATTGTACAGTAGAGGAAAATGTCCTTCATCTTGTAAATTGTACAGTAGAGGAAAATGTTCTTCATCTTGTAATTTGTACAGTAGAAGAAAATGTTCTTCATCTTGTAAATTGTACTGTAGAGGTTAGTTTTCTTAATGTTGTAAAATGTGCTGTAAATGACAAGTGTTCTTTACGTTGTAAAGTGTGTTACAGAGAAAATAGAAAATTTTTCTCATGTTTTAAATTAAGATTATGAACTAGTGGCATCGTCTTGACATTGTTAATTCTGCTGTGGAGGTTTGTGTGCTACCTATTATAAATTGCGCTGTATCCTAAAGTGTTCTTTTTGTTATAAATTGCGCTATAGATTAAAGTGTTCTTCCTGTTATAAATTGTGCTATAGATTAAAGTGTTCTTCCTGTTATAAATTGCGCTGTATCTTAAAGTGTTATTCCTGTTATAAGTTGCGCTATAGATTAAAGTGTTCTTCCTGTTATAAATTGTGCTGTATCTTAAAGTGTTCTTCCTGTTATAAATTGCGCTATATATTAAAAGTTCTTCTTGCAATATATTGCGCTGTATATTAAAGTGTTCTTCCTGTTATAAATTGCGCTGTATATTAAAGTGTTCTTCCCGATATAAATTGTGCTGTAGATTAAAGTGTTCTTCTCATTGTTAATAAAATATTGGAGATGTATTCTATATGATATTATTTTTATATGTTACTCTGTATATGCTTTTTCATGTTTTTCTATATGTTGTTTTATATATGTTATTCTGTATATTTTTATATGCTATTCTGAATGTTTTGGTTTATGTTACTCTGTATGTTACGAGAATTATGTATATAGTTATTCTGTATATGCTACTCTGTATATGTTATTCTGTGTATCCATATGGTTGTAAGGAAGCGTGGTGATCTCCGCGTACATGTGTTTTAAGAAGTAAATTGTTTTTTTTATTTTGGAAATGGAGGAGAAACCAAGAGAAACTGATAAATCTACGGAAATATACGCTAGTGATCTACTATAAAATATGTTTTACTGGACAGAAATGAAATCTCCGACACGAACAACGTAATTCCGCACAATCCAGATCATCAGAGGATATACACATGTGTCAGGCACAAGTTTCGTCTCTTTAAACTCTTGGCATTCTAAATTATTCTTCTTCTTCTTCTTCTTCTACTACTACTACTACTTCTTCTTCAGCTTTCCGAGCCATTAAGGCTTATTGCTGTAGATAAAGTTCGCCTCCATTCCTTTCTATTCCTAATCTTCTCTCTCCAGTTGGTGACAACAGTTTCTTCTATGTTGTCTCTCCATCTCTGTCTTGTTCTACCCCATGGTCTTGTTTCCCTCATCTCTTGTGCACACAACATTTTCATTTGTCTGTTCTCTTCCATTCTTTCTACATTGCCCACCCACCGTCATCTGTACAGTTTCAAGACATTTATAATTCCTTGGGATTTAAATCATCTGTTCAGTTCAGCGTTCTTTCTAGCTCTCTATTCTCCACTGTTGGTATCCTTTATGGGCCTAAATATTCTTTTTAGGATCTTGTTCTCACAGATCTGCAGTTGTTGTTCATCTTTGCTGTACTCTACGTTTCTGGTCCACACATGACGAATGGTCTTTTTATAGTTGTGTAGATTTTGATGATTTGGGACATGATTGTAGATTTCAACAGGTGTTGCAAGGTAAAGTATGTTTTATTCCCTATCTGTACTCCTAATTTGTTTGCTTACTAAATTGCAGCTGTCGATAGGTAAGTCTAGATATTTGTGTGTTTGTTTTCCTGATGGTCATATTGCCAAACATTTAAATAATATGGATCATTCTGCCTTTGGTCTCTTGATATTTGCATATACTTTGTCTTATCCTGGTGGTCAAGCCCACTTTTAGTGGCACATTACTGCTTTCTTTTTTCACTTTTCTGATTACCTTTTCCAGTACGAGGGGAAGTCACTAAGTAACTCGCAAATATCTGTTACAAAAAAAAAAAAAGACTAAATGTGACAGTAATTTGAAAACTTTAAACTTTTGAACCTACATTATTCCCCTATTTCTCAACGTAATCGCTACCAACATTGATACATTTGTCCCATCGTGTAATCAGTGATGGAATACCCATGGCGTAAAAATCGGGAGTCCAATTTCTGAACCATTTTTTTTTACTTCTGTTTCCACCTCTTCGTCACTTGAGCATCTTCTCCCGCCAAGGTGGTTTTTCAATGGACCAAACAGGTGAAAATCACTTAAAGCTAAATCAGGACTATAGGGTGGATGTTCAAGAACTTCCCAACCGAACTGGTTAATTTCTCTTGGGTTAACCGAGCTGTATGTGGTCTGGCATTGTCATGAAGGAGAAGCACACCTCTAGTCAGCAGACCAGGACGTTTTCTTCGAATTGCATCCCGTAGCATCGACAGAACTTCACAGTACGATAGAGATTTCACACTGTCACCACACTTCTAGAACTTGGTTAACACCACTCCTTGATAATCACACGCTGCACAGTCGTTTCTGTTGCAATTTGAACAGGACGGCCAAGTCGGACTTTGTCAACAATTTTGGTGCGTCCCTGAGAAAATGCTTTACCCAGTTACAGATTGTTTTACGTGATAAACACTTTTCAGCATAAATTGTAATCATTTCTTATGAATGTCCTCAACTGACTATCCTTTCATTCATTCAGTCATTTACATGTCCCTTGCGGAACTTTGCCTCCCAAACAGCACTCCTGTAGGCCTCTCAGTTGTGAGCAAGATGGCCTGCTGCTGCTGCGTCCATTTGCAGATCGTCAACGATGTCTTGCAGCCATCTTCGTTTTGTCTTCCTCTTTTTCTTTTTCCCATTATGCATCCTTCCAATACGGTTTTCTCTAAATTATCATGACGTTTAATGTGTCCAAAATATTTAAGTTTTCTTTCTTTAATCCTCTGTACTATCCAGCCTTCTTCAATATTAAGCTCTTGTAGTATAGATATATGTGTTCTTTTTTACGTCCATGATATTTGGAGAACTCTTCTGTAGCATTTACATTCAAAGGCATTTATGTGTTTCTCATCTGTTTTGTTAAGTGTCAAGGTCTCACAGGCATACGATGCGATGGGAAAGATGCATGCCCTTAAAAATCTTATTTTTGTGGTTCTGTCTACTCCTCTCCTCAGATTCTTTATTTGTTTTACTTTCTGAAGAGCAATAGATGTCCTCCTTTTAATTTCCCTCATTGTATCTCCATTATTAGTTAGTAGTGATCCAAAATATTCAAAACTCTCCACTTCTTCCAGTTTTTCCTCATTGATACATATTTCAGTTGCCTTGTTTGTTTCGTCAGTTGTCATCACAGTTTTCTTTGCATTAAGATAGAGGTTCTGCTCTTCGCTGTTCTTGCGGACTGACATAATTAGTTTTTCCATTCAATTTTGTGTTGTGGACAGCAATACTGTGTCATCAGCATATCTAATCTCTGGTTAACTTCCACTGATAAAATATTTAAATTTATAAGTTTCTTAGTGACTTCCCTTCGTACTAGGTTGAATAATAATGGAGATAATGTATTACCCTCTTTTAAACCAGAAAGGTTCTGACTTTTTTCTTTATATATTATTATATTTTGTGTATCCTCCAAGCATATTCTAGTCAAATTTATTCATTTATTACGTTTCTCAAATTCTTTCATAATTTTACATAAGCTGCTCCTGTCTATGATATCAGAATTTTCTTGAAGTCAGTATAGAGATTATGTACTTATTTTCCATATTCCCAGTATTCTTTTCCATCTTCCCAGTTCTTTTCTTTTGATGTAGATAAAATATTTGGTCTACGGTTGATCAATTCTTCCTGAAATCTGCTTGATAGTCTCCTAGTTATGTTCTTGCTGTATGGTTTTAATCTATTTAAAAGTATAATAGATAGTAGTCTGTAGCTTGTTTGTAGTAATGATTTTCCTCTGCAGTTTTCACACTTATTCTTATTGTCTTTTTTTAAATACTGGGTCAGCATGATTCTCTCCATTCACCAGGGAGTTGCTCTTCTTTCCATATTATGTAGATTTAGACTGCCTTCTTTAATCAATTTTGCAGCGATTCCATCTGAACCAGTTGCTTTGTTCTGTAGAAACTTGATACTATAGATGACTTCTTCTAAACCTGGTTCCTCTATTTCAGGTTCACAAGTCTGTATTTCTTCGAATGGTAATGTGCTTATAGGCTCTTCACAGTTTAGTAGTTTTTCAAAATATATTTCCGTCTGGTACAGATTTTCTCTTCTAAACAGGTTTTGTTAATCTTAGATCATTAATCAAATGGTTTGTGTGTGTCGGTGCCGGAGCTGATTTGGATGAAAAGGGTAAACTGTTCCAAATTACAATGGGCTCCCAAGAAAGATTTTACTAAAAACATAAATGTATGTGTATTTCAGTCTCATGATATTATAAATATCAACTATACGTTCAGCCCCGTAAGCCGCTACAAAATGTAGTTAGTACAGTAATATATATTATGAATCGTGACTGTGTCGAACGACGAAAAGGTGAACTTCATATATCAATGTAAACACACAAAACACACTTTCATAAAACATATTTCAGTTTCTAAGAATGCTACACGACAGGAGTCTGTGACCTCTGACCTTCCGATAGAGTTAAAATACAGTCAGAATATAAACCTAGTACAAATATCACCTACTCGGACATGCCATCAAGAAATATACGGTAAGTCTTAAAGAAACGTTTACACAGGACTTTAATGACCGCTCCCTGAGAATACGGTTCAGTCGGCGGGGAATATCTTGCTGAATAAAGATCGATAAGGTAGCAGTTAATGTTGGTCTCCTGCGCCATTTCTAACCCCCCCCCCCCCCCCCCCCAACCAACTTAGCCTTTTCATCCAAACAATGGCAGCGAAATCAAGGCAACTGCTAGGCCACGTGAGAAATGACCACACGATTGTGATATGTTCACAGACTGTACATATTTACGCAGCTGTCTACACAGATTGGTATTAACGCGATTCAGTATACCTGTATGTACTTACAACAGTCACTAGTACTTATATATCACATACAACGCTGATTGAAACGTGACTCGCAAATGTTTCACATTTTCTCCAGCATATACTTGGCTCAGTAAACCCTTCACATATCTTCCTACGCAAGTAATCATCTCTTGCACACACTTTCTTACAAATACTCTGTCATTTGCTTGTCCCTTAAGGAACTCTGCCTCCCTAACAGCTCTCCTGTAGGCATTTCGGTTGTAAGCAAGATGCCCTGCTGCTGGTGCATCCTTTTGTAGATTATCAACGATGTCTTGCAGCCATCTTCGCATTGGTTTTCCTCTCTTTTTTCCCATTATGAACCCTTCCAAGACAGTCTTCTCTAAATTTTCATGACGTTTAATGTGTCCAAAATATTTAAGTTTTATCTCTTTAATCCTCTTTACTAGCCAACCTTCTTCAGTTGTATGATATTTGGAGAACTCTTCTGTAATATTTACATTCGGAGGCATTTATGTGTTTCTCAGCTGTTTTGTTAAGTGTCCAGATCTCATAGACATATGCTGCGGTGGGAAATATGCATGTCCTTAAATATCTTATTTTTGTAGTTCTGTCTGTTCCTCTCCTACTTCTTCTCTAGTTGTTTTACTTTTTGTAAAGCGTCGATCTCCTCCTTTTAATTTCTCTCATAGTATCTCCACTATTAGTTAGTAATGATCCAAGATATTTAAAACTCTCCACCTCTTCCAATTATTCCTCATTGATATAAATTTAGCTGCCTTATTAGTTTTGTTTTTAAGATGTCTTTCTTACCGGCACATCTCTCTTTATAAACCTGTACCATACACTTCTTTCTACCTTTATTTAATAAGATTTTTTTTCCGACCTGTACATCTCTCTTTATAAACATGAACCATACATTTCTGTCTACCTTTATTTAATAAGATGTCTTTGCCCAGCTGTACATCTCTCTTTATAAACATGAACCATACACTTCTTTCTACCTTTATTTAATAAGATTTTTTTTGCCGACCTGTACATCTCTCTTTATAAACATGAACCATACATTTCTGTCTACCTTTATTTAATAAGATTTTTTTCCGACCTGTACATCTCTCTTTATAAACATGAACCATGCACTTCTGTCTACCTTTACTTAATAAGATTTTTTTCCGACCTGTACATCTCTCTTTATAAACATGAACCATGCACTTCTGTCTACCTTTACTTAATAAGATTTTTTTCCGACCTGTACATCTCTCTTTATAAACATGAACCATGCATTTCTGTCTACCTTTATTTAATAAGATGTCTTTGCCCAGCTGTACATCTCTCTTTATAAACATGAACCATACACTTCTGTCTACCCTTATTTAATAAGATGTTTGTGCTCACCTGTGACATAACACGATCAGCGCCCGTGCCTTCTTCATCTTTAAAAATAATATCCGGGTTGTTATTTCGGACAAGGTCCTTGAAACTGGCATCGCCGCGTCTGACCTGTCCGTCTGCCAGACCACTGGCACCCAGGGTGTTTTCGCTGACGTTTGGAACGTGCTGCTTGAATACCAAGGGCGTTAATTTCCGCGCCTTCCTCCTTCTTCCTGAGCCTCTCCCAGGCCCACAGCCTTCTCCTGGAGAGCACAAGAGCAGCAACAGAAGCAGTAGTGACGTCACTAGCGGTCGCCCTCGGTCACAGATAAACATTGTGTCTGCAGAAATCAAATGAAGATGAGGGTTAGGACAATGTGACCCATGATCCGATCATCAACCTAACGTGAAGAAGATGCACAAACGAGTGAAACAGCAACGAAACACAAAATTAAGTTTGCATAAATACGGTACAAGTACAATATTAAGTTTACATAAATACGGTAGAGTACAATATTAAGTTTACATAAATACGGTACAAGTACAAAATTAAGTTTACATAAACATGGTACAGTACAATATTAAGTTTACATAAATACGGTACAGTATAATATTAAGTTTACATAAATACGATACAGTACAATATTAAGTTTACATAAATACGGTACAGTACAATATTAAGTTTACATAAATACGGTACAGTACAATATTAAGTTTACATAAATACGGTACAGTACAATATTAAGTTTACATAAATATGGTACAGTACAATATTAAGTTTACATAAATACGGTACAGTACAATATTAAGTTTACATAAATACGGTACAGTACAATATTAAGTTTACATAAATACGGTACAGTACAATATTAAGTTTACATAAATATGGTACAGTACAATATTAAGTTTACATAAATATGGTACAGTACAATATTAAGTTTACATAAATACGGTACAGTACAATACTAAGTTTACATAAATACGGTACAGTACAATATTAAGTTTACATAAATACGGTACAGTACAATACTAAGTTTACATAAATACATTGCAGTTACTTAACTGTAGACGGTGAGTTTTCATAGAGATACTAAACTATATTTTTGTCAATATCGGCTACTTTCATGTCGATATATACAAGTTTACCACTGTGAAGTATTTTACATTTGATAAAAGCTATGACATCCAAAGATGATTCTCAGGTTATGAAATATGGACCACATAAATAGAGGGTCCTCAATTTATGAAATATGGACCACATAAATAGAGGGTCCTCAATTTATGAAATATGGACCACATAAATAAAGGGTCCTCAATTTATGAAATATGTACCACATAAATAGAGGGTCCTCAATTTATGAATATGAACCAAATAAATACTGACATTCACATGAAAGATAGAAGTGATACGGAACATGATGGTGATGCAAACTTCCAGACATACCTACACTGATTAACAAATAAATATTGGTAGACTTTTTTTTAAACGACTCTCTACCTCGTTACATTCAGTGTAAGTGTGCAATGTTAGTGAAACGTAATTTCTTCTTCTTATATTATTATCATTATTATTATTATTGACTGTATACTTAGAATCAGCTTATGGAAAATTATGAAATAATTTGAAATACCTAATAAATTAACCAATTTGACTAGAATATGCATGGAGAATACACAAAATATAATAATATATAAATGAAGAAAGTCAGAACCCTTCTATATATGAACAGGTTTAAAACAATGTGATACATTATCTCCATTACTATTCAACCTAGTACTAGAAAATGTAATCAGAAAAGTGAAAGAAGAAAGCAATACAGAAGAACAAACGCTGACGACTTCGACCTAATGGGGGAAACTATGCAAGAAGTCATCAATACCTGCATACACCTGAGAGATGTGGCACTAAAAGTGGGTCTGACCATTAACCAATATAAGACAAAGTATATGAAGATATCAAGAGACCAAAGGCAGAATGATTTATATTATATACATGTTGGCGATATGACCACCAGGAAAACAGAAACATACACAGCGGGTTATAAGCGTCCTGAAACTGAACAGATTATTTAAATCACAGCGGGTTATACATGTCCTGAAACTGAACAGATTATTTAAATCACAGCGGGTTATACATGTCCTGAAACTGAACAGATTATTTAAATCACAGCGGGTTATACATGTCCTGAAACTGAACAGATTATTTAAATCACAGCGGGTTATACATGTCTTGAAACTGAACAGATTATTTAAATCACAGCGGGTTATACATGTCTTGAAACTGAACAGATTATTTAAATCACAGCGGGTTATACATGTCTTGAAACTGATAATCTAGAGAAAACTGTCTTGGAAGGATACATAATGGGAAAAATAAAGAGAACAAGACGAAGGCGAAGATGGCTGTAAGATATCGTTGATGATCTGCAAATGGATGAATCAGCAGCAGGCCATCTTGCTCACAACAAAGAGGCCTACAGGAGTGCTGTTAGGGAGGCAAAGTTCCGCAAGGGACATGCAAATGAATGAATGAAACTGAACAGATTACGCTGGCTGGGGCATGTAGAAAGAATGGAATAGAATAGACAAATGAAAATGATGTATGCACAAAAGATGAGAGAAACAAGACCAAGGGGTAGACCAAAACAGACATGGAGAGACAAAATAGAAGAGGATATAAAGGAAATTATGTCACTAACTGGAGAGAGATTAGGACTCTAATTAGGAGTCGAACTTTATCTGCAACAATGAGAAGTAATGGCTCAGAAAACTGGAGAAGAAGGGGAAGAGTATTATTCTTACAGTTAAGACTATTTCATATATTATACTCATCTATATCGATCTGTGTACACGCACATAATTGTACACATATATACACATACACACATTCATACATACAGACTTATGTACACACATACACAAATATACACATATATACACATACAGAAATGTATACATATGTACATATGCATACATTCACACTTATATATATACATAGACATACACACATACACATACATTACACATGCTTATACACACATGAACGCACATACACACATAGGTATACCAGGGGTTGCAAAAAAGGTATTGGGCACACCCACTTCCCAAAAATTCAGCAAAATTTTGTCGCTGTAGGTGTCAAGAGTTTTATTTTAATGTAAATTGTCAATTTGCAGGATCATGACAGAATCATCTCAACGAAAGATGTGAAATTTTCAAATGTGAAACTCAGAGTCGTCATAAACTAAACTCAGAGTCGTCATAAACTAAACTCAGAGTCGTCATAAACTAAATTCAGAGTCGTCATAAAGTTAACTCAGTCATTCATTTGCATATCCTTTGAGGAACTTTGCCTCCCTAACAGCACTCCTGTAGGCCTCTCGGTTGTGAGCAAGATGGCCTGCTGCTGATACATCCATTTGCAGATCATCAACGGTGTCTTGCAGCCATCTTCGCCTTCGTCTTCCTCTCTTTCTTGTTCCCATGTTATACCCTTCCAAGACGGTCTTCTCTAGATTATCATGACGTTGAATATGTCCAAAATATTTTTAAGTTTTCTTCGTTTAATCCTCTGTACTATCCAGACTTCTTCAATATTAAGTTCTTGTAGTATGGATATATTTGTTCTTTTTTGTGTCCATGATATTTGAAGAACTCTTCTGTAGCATTTACATTCAAGGGCATTTATGTGTTTCTCAGCTGTTTTGTTAAGTGTCCAGGTCTCACAGGCATATGTTGCGGTGGGAAAGATGCATGCCCTTAAAAATCTTATTTCTGTGGTTCTGTCTGTTCCTCTCCACAGATTCTTTAGTTGTTTTACTCTCTGAAGAGCGATAGTACACTCATGGTCGTCATATTATAAACTCAGAGTCGTCATAAAGTTTACTCAGAGTCATTATAACGGTAATTCAGAGTCATTATACAGTTAACTCAGAATCATTATAAAGTTAACTCAGAGTTGTCATAAACTAAACTCAGAGTCATTATACAGTTAACTCAGAATCATTATAAAGTTAACTCAGAGTTGTCATAAACTAAACTCAGAGTCATTATACAGTTAACTCAGAATCATTATAAAGTTAACTCAGAGTTGTCATAAACTAAACTCAGAGTCATTATACAGTTAACTCAGAATCATTATCATGTTAACTCTGAGTCGTCATAAAGTTAACACAGAGTTGTCATTTAGTACACTCAGAATCGTCATAAAGTTAAAAGGGATGGCGACTACAGTAAAACTGGTTTAAATAATAAAGTTGGATAGAGGTGTATGGTGTAGCTTTACAAAGTGGCAGAGGGAGTGAGTAAAGTGAGGAAAAACGAATAGAAAGTATGAGAATGTATTAATGAAAAACATACAACATCCGATATTTCGGCGTGATTTCGATAGACACTGGCCACTCAGTGATTGCAGTATACACTCAGGGATTTTACTTGTCACTCAGTGTTTGCAGCACACACTCATAGTTAGCACGCCACTTCTTCATAGTTGGGTATAATGGACACTGGTCACTCAGTGTTTGCAGCACACACTCATAGTTAGCACGCCACTTCTTCATAGTTGGGTATAATGGACACTGGTCACTCAGTGTTTGCAGCACACACTCATAGTTAGCACGCCACTTCCTCATAGTTGGGTATAATGGACACTGGTCACTCAGTGTTTGCAGCACACATTCAGGGATTTTATTTGGAGTTCTATCTTGCAGAAACAGGAATTTTATGACGACACTGAGTTAACTTTATGACGACTATGAGTTAACTTTATGACTACTTTGAGTTAACGTTATGACGACTTTGAGTTAACTTTATGACGAGTCTGAGTTAACTTTATGACGACTTTGAGTTAACTTTATGACGACTTTGAGTTAACTTTATGACGACTCTGAGTTTACTTTATGACGACTCTGAGTTAACTTTATGACAGTAGATAGAGATGTATGGTGTAGTTTTACAAAGTAGCAGAGGGAGTGAGTAAAGTGAGACAAACGAATAGAAAGTATGAGAATGTATAAATGAAAAACATACAACATCCGATATTTCGACGTGAGCCTTTTTCGAGGACTACATGCACAACGAGACAAAAAAAACAAAACAAAAAAACAAATAACTAAACGAAGAACCTTTTTTAATATGGCCTTCTCCAGAAGTAGGAAACAGAAATGGGTGTCTTAGAAGATGCATAGGGACCACGCGGGCCACACATAGGATACGCCAATAGAGCCAATAGTAAAGAAGAGGTGGAGAGAGAGGATGAAAACAAGTGGTAGAAAGGGGTGGGGTGAAAGGCAATAGAAACATGATAGCCGCTAGAGGAGAAGGTGTCGGGGGGAGGGGAGGGAAAAGGGGAAGCGGAGAGATAATGAATGAAGAATATAAACATCTGCAGGAAGAAATTGTGAAACTTGTGGCAGAGTTAAACTGGTACTCACGCACCACCCTCATAGTTTAGCAGTTAAAAACATACTGTTTCGCCATCTCCATCTCCTACAGACCGAGCCTGATACACGTGAACTTTTTTTGTTGTGGCGTACAGACGGGACAAGAACCTCAGGGACCTTTTAATTCGTAGTCACCTTAAGACAGATGACACTATTTATGGTACCAGACGCCGTAGATGCAACACTTTCTGTTTTATGTCGAAGCTAGCCAGATCTCCTTCCCTAAGTCCACGTTATCAGTTCAGGAGGGTTTCACTTGTACTTCATGCTATGTTATTTATGCTATTATGTGCAAACGTTGCGGTTTGAAGTACATAGAGGAGACTGGGTTACGCTTAGGAAATCGATTTCGCCAGCATCTCGATGATATTTCTAAGAGGGCCTGGACACCTGTGGCTAAACATTTTTGCCTTAGCAACGACAGGGGAAAACAGGACATTTCTGTTAGTGCGATCCGCTCTTGTTCTGCTGATGTACGATCTCGGAGGGTCCTAGAACAGCGCCTTATTTTCCAGACTGACTGTCTCCACCCAGCTGGAATTAACAATGTCTTCAGCTTTCTGTAACTTCTTTAGTTTTCCACTCCCTTTTTTTTACTCTACTTTCTTTCTCCTAGCTACCCCTCCCTACCGCCACCCTCTTTTGTTCTTTGGCAACATACTGATATTGGTGTTTATAGGGCCTTGTCCTATTCACCAGTTTCACATTTTCTCCTTGCAGGTGTTTATGTTCTTTATTCATTATTTCTCCGCTTCCCCTTCCCCCCCCCCCCCAACACCTTCTCCTCTAGCGGCTATCAAGTTTCTATTGCCTTTCCCCCCACCCCTTTCTACCACTTGTTTTCCTCCTCTCTCTTCTTTACTATTGGCTCTATTGGCGTATCCTATGTGTGGCCCGCGTGGTCCCTATGCATCTTCTAAGACACCCATTTCTGTTTCCTACTTCTGGAGGAGGCCATATTAAAAAAAGGTTCTTCGTTTAGTTATTTGTTTTGTTTTTTTTTGGTCTCGTTGTGCGTGTAATCCTCGAAAAAGGCTCACGCCGAAATATCGGATGTTGTATGTTTTTCATTTATACATTCTCATACTTTCTATTCGTTTGTCTCACTTTACTTACTCCCTCTGCCACTTTGTAAAACTACACCATACACCTCTATCTACCGTCATAAAATTAACTCATAGTCGTCATAAAGTTAACTCAGTGTCGTCATAAAATTCCTGTTTCTGCAAGATAGAACTCCAAATGAAATCCCTGAATGTTTGCTACAAACACTGAGTGACCAGTGTCTATCGAAATCAACTATGAGGAAGTGGCGTGCTAACTATGAGTGTGTGCTACAAACATTGAGTGACCAGTGTCCATTATACCCAACTATGAGGAAGTGGCGTGCTAACTATGAGTGTGTGCTACAAACGCTGAGTGACCAGTGTCTATCGAAATCAACTATGAGGACGTGGCGTGCTAACTATGAGTGTGTGCTGCAAACATTTAGTGACCAGTGTCCATTATACCTAACTATGAGGAAGTGGCGTGCTAACTATGAGTGTGTGCTGCAAACACTGAGTGACCAGTGTCCATTATACCCAACTATGAGGAAGTGGCGTGCTAACTATGAGTGTGTGCTGCAAACACTGAGTTACCAGTGTCCATTATACCCAGCTATGAAGAAATGGCGTGCTAACTTTCAATGTGGAGATCTGGAGATCGAAGATGCAGTAAGATCTGGAAGGTCTTCAACAGTGTCACCTCCAGAAATAGTATAGTGACTAATTGTGAGTAAAACGTTTGCTGAAAACTCGAAAGACCCGTAGAATGTGTTGGTGCATATTCACAAGCATTTGGGTATACATAATCTACAAGCCAAGTGCATATTCACAAGCATTTGGGTATACATAATCTACAAGCCAAGTGCATATTCACAAGCATTTGGGTATACATAATCTACAAGCCAAGTGGGTGCCAAAATGTTGGACTGCTGATAAAACACGAAGTCGAGTGGACACCTCCAAGTTGATTTTGCAACATTTTGAGCGATATAGTGATAACTTGTTTGAAAAGACTCGTCACTGATGATGAAACATGGTTACACCTCTATGATCCTGAAACCAGGTTCAACCACGGTTGAAGAAATTCAAGACCCACAAGTCAGCAGGAGAGATCATAGTCACTGGTGTTTTGGTCTTTGTTTTAAAATATTGAAGATATTCTGATGATTTGATATCTTTCCAAGTGCCAAACAGTTAATTCAGAATACTGTTCTAACTTGCTGTACCAAATGAAGACTGAACTGAAAGAAAAAAGAGCGAGGGAAGCGAAGGAAAGGTGTTGTTCTTTTGCAGGACAAAGAATCTGCCCAGAAGATGTTGGATGTTTCCAAGAAATTGTTCTCTGAGTGCTTTGATCATTCACCTTGCTCACCAGATCTTCCTCTTTCCTGTTTTCTAACCTTAGAAAATATTTAAAGTGGATGAACTTTTCTAATGATTCGAAGGTAATAGCTGCAACTCTTAATTCAGTAACCAGATATCTTCTTTTTTTTTTTTTTTGAAGGGTTAAAGCAACTTGAGAAACACTATGCCAAGTGTGTTCAACTACAGGGTGAAATATGTGAAATAACATGCAAGTTTCATGACTCTAGATCATTCCTGACCAAGCCGAAAACTTTTCAGCACCCCTCGTTTACATATCTATACATACTTACGCACATTCATGCACATATACACACAAATATACATATACATATACTATATACCCATTTACACACATACACAGATATGCACACATAGGCAGACATACACATATATACACCCATATACACATGTACTCCCACGTGAATCAATGAACAAAAATAACGAGCTCGTTTATAGAATATTTGTTCAAAAAAACATCTGTATCGATGTCTGGAATACTTCACACCACTTGTACCGATACCTGGTTTCCTTGGGCTATCATGACTGTTAAATTTATAACGAGATAAGGACAGGAAATAATGACACTTTCTAACAAATTCATAACGAGATAAGGACAGGAAATAATGACACTTTTTAACCTGTATAAAAAACGGGCGGAAAATATGACTAACGTTTGAACTGATCTGTTAGCCCAAATGACACTAGACCTTTAATTTTAGCCATACTCCTATAACAGCGGATAATCGTGCAATAAAATTGTAATGATTTATGCATATCGTGGTTTTATAAAGCGATATTTTATAATACAAAGCTATTTTTGTATCCAGTCTGGATTGATTATTTCAACCCTGAACTTTCACACGATAGTGAACTAGCCACACAAAATTGTCTAGGGTCAATCAGCTGTTATCTACACTTGTCATGATCAATGTCTGGGGGCAATCAGCTGTTATCTACACTTACCATGATCAATCAATGTCTGGGGCCAACCAGCTGTTATCTACACTTGTCATGATCAATGTCTGTGGCTAATCGACTGTTATCTACACTTGTCATGATCAGTGTTTGGGGGCATCAGCCGTTATCTACAATTGTCATGATCAATGTTTGGGGCCAATCAGCTGTTATCTACAATTGTCATGATCAATGTCTGGGGCCAATAAGCTGTTATCAACACTTGTCATGTTTGGGGCCGCGCACTAAAAAAAAAACAAACTATAATTAGTGTATAATTATACAACTATACACAAATCACTGCAGTAAGGCTGTAATACTAAAATGTATAAAATGGGGGAAAAAGTGGTAACATTTAACGACTACAAAGTTGTGACGTTTCTGAGCCAGCCTTCATCAAACATAAACAAACAGGACGAAGAATCAGAGAGAGAGAGAGAGAGAGAGAGAGAGAGAGAGAGAGAGAGAGAGCGAGAAAGGAGACAAAGTATACATTCATGTCAATTTTATGTTAATTAAATAATTTAAAAAATGAAAATAATTAATGAAAACTTGTAAATAACTTAGGTTAGGTCTTGGAACAGTACAGAATTACAATCGCCTGTATGTCGCCAAATGCACAAACAATATGCACCAGTTACTATGTAAACAAAGCGTTCGTTCTGACATGTGCAGAATTGTGCATGGTTGAGTGTAGAAAATGTTAAGAGACAGGAGATGCGCATAGAAGGAGCAGAGAATTATTCCAAGAACAGGGATGACTAGAGAGCCTTTATCTATCGCCGATGCTCTTAAGAGGGTGAAAGCCGATGATGATGATGATGATGATGATGTGATGTTTGATAGTAGAGGTTGGTAGTGAATGGATAGGGATTTGTTATATTTGATAGTAGATGATGGTAAGGAAAGGATGGTAATACATTTTGAAGAAGATGAAATGAATGATTATGGTTGTGGTAGAGGAGCAGTAAAGTGATGATGCATGAGGGTACTAAAATATGTTCAACAAGGAGAATGAGTAAGACTGTGGAAGATTATATGTAGCTGAATAATGATTTCAAACCATGTGATTCCAGCGTCCCATAGTCCTGAATGTACCGGTTCTCAAGCTCTAAGCGGCTTGTGTCATCTGCGTGACAGTGTTTGATGGCTGTTACCAGAAAATCTGATTTGCAACTATGACTGGGGCAATTGAAATGGTTAGAGACTGGTTTTGAAGAATGCTGGGTGATATCGTACAGATGTTTCTGTATGCGGTCCAGTCTGATGCCAGTTTCACCAATATAAGTTATCCTGCATCTTTTGCAAACGATGACATATATTAAATTACGGCACTTGCATTTGAATCCCTCATTTTAGGAAAGGTGATTGTTTTCGTTTCCCAAACTACAGGGCAGGTAACACAGCGAGGGCGGTTACATTTTCTAGTTCCAACATATGTAAGGTTCCGCTTTAGGTGGCTTTGGACGAGGATGTCCTTGAGATTTGTCTCACTGCCCTCTTATTTGAAAGATACCAACCACGCCTTAACTATTCTTGAGGCGATCACACTCTCTCCGCACCACTCCTAATACATCTTTCTCCTTGATGTCTGTTCCTCTATCCAGCATGAAGATGGACTCTTAGCACTCCGTTATTTTCTCAACAAAGACCCTCAACCCACGGTTAACACTGATGCCATTATAAGACTCATAGAAGTAGTACTCAACCTAAATTCTTTTGAACTCAACGGTGAATACTTTTAACAAATCCCTGGTGTTGCCATGGGAACAAAAAATGCGCCCCATTTATGCTTGTTTATTTATGGGCTTTCTGGAAGTTAAGTTATGGGAAACCTACACTCTTAGACTTCCAGAATTCTATAAAAGATATATCGATGACGCCATTGGAGTCACTAGTATGCAATAGGAGGTGCTAAAAAGTTTATTGCATTCGCTAACTCACTTAATAGTAACATAAAATTCATTTATGAAATTTCTGACAAGTCTGTTAACTTTTTAGACATTAAAATATCTTTTGGCACAAACAGGCTTATTACCTCAATTTTTTACAAGCCCATCCACAGCAACGCCTATTTACTCTAGACCTCATCCCATCCTGAAGCGTGTAAGAACTCCATCTCATACTCCCAACTACTCCGTCTACGCCGCATATGTCAGGATAACTCGGAGTTTATCGATCAGTCCAACAATTTATTATAATTTTTCCGTCGTCGCAACTACCCAGAAAATGTCCTTCGTGAAGTCTTCAACCGTATCCAGCTAATAAACTGCATGGAAAGCATTTAGAAAAAAGCCTTTTACCTCATCTGACAGAGCTAAGTTAATACTGTCTTTCCACCCTCATGGTCAGATGGTTAAGAAAATTCTTTATGGTCATCTGCTACTAATCCAACTCGATACCTACACTCGTGACATGTTCTTTGATCCACCTCTATTAGCATACAAGCGTGAGCCAAATCTCATGGACATCCTCGTCCGCAGCCACTTAAAACGGAACCTTACATATGTTGTCACCAGAAAATGTAACCGCCCTCTCTGTGTTACCTGCCTTATAGTTTGGGAAACGAAAACAATCACCTTTCCTAAAACTATCCTTACCTTTCATGAGGGATTTACATGCGAGTCCCGTAATGTAATATATGTCATCGTTTGCAAAAGATGCAGGATAACATATTGGTGAAACTGGTCTCAGATTAGGGGACCGCATACAGAAAAATCTGTACGATATCACCCAACATGCTTCTAAACCAGTCCCTAATCGTTTCAGTAGCCCTAACCATATAGGGAAATCAGATTTTCTGATAACATCCAGCAAACAATGTCACGCAGATGACACAAGCCGCCTAGTGTTTGAGAACCGCTAGATTCATGACTATGGGACTATGGAACCACATGATTTGAACTCATTATTCAGCTACACATAGTCTTCCATAATCAGATTCATTCTCACATGTTGCACACAGTTTAGTACCCTCATGCATCATCACATTACTACTCCTCTACCACAACCATAATCATTCATTTCTTATCTTATATCTTATATCCTTTCCTTGCCATTAAACGTCACATAGGGCTCGCAAAGTAGTTCGCCAATTTTTCCTTTCTTCGGCGAGTCTTTCAAACTCATCAAAGGATTTTATGCCTGTTAATTTGGCCTCTCTTAACAATGTCCTCTTCAGAGTTTCACGTGGTCTGCTTCTTTTTCTTTGGCCTGTTGTGTTCCATTTGATAGCTTGTTTTGGGATTCTCTGATCATTTCTTCTCATCAAGTGACCAACATATGTCTATCTCCTTTTTCTGATTACCCATGAGACTGGTTGTTGTTCAGTCATCTGTCTTATCTCTGCATTGTTCTTAAATTCGTTCCACTTGATGCCGAGTATTTTCCTTCTGCATTTGTTTTCAAAAGAGTCTAATTTATTTTCTATTTCTTTAGTTGTTTTCCAGCTTTCGCATGCATAAATGATCATTCATTCATTCACTCATAAATCATTCATTTCACCTTCTACTAAATAGATTACCATCCCTTACCTACCATCATCTACTATCAAACATCATACCGTTATCATCTTTATCACCATCGGCTTTCACCCTCTTAAGAGCATCGGCGATAGATAAAGGCTCTCTAGTCATCCCTGTTCTTGGAATAATTCTCTGCTCCTTCTATGCGCATCTTCTGTCTCTTAACATGTTCTACACTCAACCATGCACAACTCTGCACATGTCAGAACGAACGCTTTGTTTACATAGTAACTGGTGTATATTGTTTGTGCTCTTGGCGACATACAGGCGATTGTAATTCTGTACTGTTCCAAGACCTAACCTAAGTCATTTACAATTTTTCATTAATTTTTTTTTCATTTTTTAAAATTATTTCATTAACATAAAATTCATATGAATGTATACTTTGTTTCGCCTCTCTGATTCTTCGTCCTATTTGTTTTTGTTTGATGAAGGCTGTCTCTGAACGTCACAACTTTGAAGTCGTTAAATAATAAAATCCGTTTTTACTCCCCCCCCCCCCCCCACCCCCAGTTTATATATTTAAAAGAAAACATGCCACGCTAGGAATTTCATTTTTCCTATTTACTTTACACCTCTCATCCTGAAGTTTGTAAGAACTCCATCCCATACTTCCAATTCCTCCGTCTTCGTCGCCTATGCCAAGATAATTTGGACTTTATAGATCTGTCCAACAAATTATAAGAATTTTTCTGTCATCGCCACTATCCAGAAAATGTCCTTCGGAAAGCATTTAACAGCATCCAACTAGCGAGCCGCAAAGAAGCATTCAGGAGAAAAGCTGTTACCCCACCTGACAGAGTTAAATTAGTACTTCCTTTTCACCCACATGCTCAGATGGTTAAGAAGATACTTTATCGCATCTGACACATATCCAACTCAACTCCGACACTCGCGATATTTTCTCCGATGCACCCCTATTAGCATACAAGCGCTAACCAAATCTTAAGGACATCCTCGTCCACAGCCAATGCAAGCGGAACTTTGCATATGCTGGCACTAGAAAATGTAACCGCCCTCGCTGTTACCTGCCCTGTAGTCTGGGAAAGGAAAACGATCACCTTTCCTAAAACTATCCTCTATCTCCATGAGGGATTCACACGCGAGTCCCGCAATCTGTCATTGTATGCAAAAGATACAGAATAACTTACATTGGTGAACTGGCCTCAGATTAGGGGACTGCATGCAGAAACATATGTAGGATATCACCCAGCATGCTTCGAAACAAGTCCCGAATCATTTCAATGGCCCCAACCACAGAGGCAAATCTGACTTTCTGATAATAGTCATCAGTGTCACGCAGATGACAGAAGTCATCTAACGCTTGGGAACCGGTACATTCAGGACTATGGGACCCTGGAACCACATGGTTGTAAGTCATTATTCAGCTACACCTAACATTCTCATCTCCCACAATCATAATCCCTCCCCACTAAGTTCCACTCTATTCTCGCTTGTTACACATAGCTCAGAACCTCTGCACCTCATGACATTACAATCCCTCTACCCTAACTATAAGCACATATTTCATCTTCTCGGCTAGATTACCATTGTATCACTCTCTCTCCCCACCACTGTATACCCACCCACCACTCTCAGTTACGACCCACCTATCACACATCCCAAGTCTCCATTTCAATACTCTCTACACTCCACCATACGCATTTCTGACACACAGCGTTGGACAAGCCACATTTTCTTACAAGTTACAGCTATGTGCTCTTCATTTTATTTTTTTAAACATAGCACTCATGTGAATTTATATTATATCTCCTCTCTCTATTTCTTCGTCCTGTATGCTTTTGTATGATTAAGGCTCACGCCGAAACGTCACAACTTTGTAATCGTTAAGTAATAAAGCTGCTCCTACTTTTTTCCCCCTAATTTATACATGTTGGTATCACAGCTTCACTGCAGTGGTTCCGTGTATAGTTACAAAAGCATACACTAATGATTGTGTGTTAGGGAATTTCATGTGACGCGCAAAACAAATATAGAAATTGTTACTTTTATTTTTCAATTTCCTGGTGTTAATCTGTGCTAAAATTGCTCTGACGAAAAATGTGATAGCGTTATGTGAAGTAATTTTTCTGATTTCTTTCGATTTTAGTATTGTTCTATGAGAACGTTACTTTATATTTTGTAATTTGATGTTACGATGTATTTTTGTATTGTTCTATGAGAACGTTACTTTATATTTTGTAATTTGATGTTACGATGTATTTTTGTATTGTTCTATGAGAACGTTACTTTATATTTTGTAATTTGATGTTACGATGTATTTTTGCGCACACAGTGCTATTATTTTTTTTTTGAGAATATATCTGCACACAGGTTGAGAATATATCTGCACACAGGTTGAGAATATATCTGCACACAGGTTGAGAATATATCTGCACACAGGTTGAGAATATATCTGCACACAGGATGAACATTTTGCGCACGAATCACAGAGCCGTAGAGGGCACATTGTTCATGAATCAACCCATTAGTTATTGTTCATGAGTCAACCCGTTAGTTATTGTTCATGAATCAACCCATTAGTTATCTACAACTTTCAAAAGCAAACTTAGCTTGTTATATACAAATGCCAAGAGTCAGTTAGCTAATAATCTACAACTGTCAAGAGCAGCCTTAGCTGGTTATCAACAACTATTGAGAAAACCAGCTGGTTATCTACAACTATTAAGGAGAAAATCAGCTGGTTATCTACAACTATTAACTAGAAAACCAGCTTGTAATCTACAATTATTTAGCAGAAAAGCAGCTGGTTATCTAAAATAAAGATCAATCAATCAATCAAACTGTTAAGAACCCCCCCCCCCCGGTTATCTATAATTATTAAGAAAAAAAGCTATTACCTACAACTAATAGGAGAAAACCATGGTTATCTACAAATATTAAGAGAATACACATTAGTTATCTACAACTATTATGAGAATACAGACTAGTTATCTGCAACTATTACTAGAATACAAATTAGTTATCTGCAACTGTAGGAGAATACGAATTAGTTCTCTGGAATTATTCACTGTCAACGAATTAGCTATCCACCAATCATCAAGTTATTTGCAGACAAAAAGTGTTAATCGATTAGTTTTCACCGATCAGCCAAAGTTTATCAATCACTCAATTATTTTACAGATATTCTTTTCATCATGAAATTATCTCTTAGTCATGAGCGCTTCATTTCTTATCTATACTTATATGATTCATATATAAATGACAAAGTTCGCCAATAATGTATCTACAGTTATCCATAGCATAACGTCCACGGTACGTTCTGTGAAATGGGACGTTGCGTGATTTGGACGTAATGTAAACATTGTATTATATAGTTAGCAGCCCTATATGGAATAATATATGTACCTGTACATCACGCTTTCATTTGCCGAAGGTCATGGAAAATACGAGCCTAACACCGTATTCCCTAATATGTCTTAATAGCATGGAAATGGGAATTTTACCTTTACTTTTCTACCTGTACTGACTACACAGCCAAGATACTGTGCACATACAGTGCTGTATTATGAATTAGACAGCCAAGATACTGTGCACATACAGTGATGTATTATGAATTACACAGCCAAGATGCTGTGCGCATACAGTGATGTATTATGAATTAGACAGCCAAGATACTGTGCACATACAGTGCTGTATTATTGACTACACAGCCAAGATGCTGTGCACATACAGTACTGTATTTCAAATAATGTATCTACCAATATAATTTGTGCATTAAGTAGGTTAATACAGTTCTGTATGCATAATAATACAACGTAAATATATATCATTGTATCCACAGGCAAATACAATATACGTATAACATTATGGAAAAAAATAAAGCACACAAAAGAGAGGCGCGATACAGCAAACACTGACTACACATGAAAGCATAAACTGTTATACGGTCACATTTTTATTTCTACCTGAGAGAATAACTAATAAACAAAAGCAGTTTGAAAATCTCGCGTTAACCACAGCGGATACGAGCTGACACAGTACAATACGTTCACAATGGATGATGGGTAGTTCAAAAACACAGGACTGTCCTTTGCTATTAATCCAGCTCAAGGGAAAATTTATATTAAATTAAGGACTGAAAGTAGAGTACAGTACACATATAAGGCATCAATACTTTATTATGACTATCAAGACTGATGTTATATGCTATGTGTGTACTGTACCATTATATGCCTGCAAGAGCAGTCGTTTTGTTTATATGAGACATGGGACGGTTGTTCCGTACAGGAAGATGCAGGATGCAGTTTACTTCCTGATGTCCCGTTTCATCCGCTACGTCCCGTTCTCTGATTTATATTTTTTGTGCTTTGTTATAACATTATGAGACCACGGACATACATGCAGTCTGATATTGTCTGAATGAACATTATGAGAGGATACATGCACATGAAATGGTATGTGAAATACATATGAATTTCCTCCAAATAGTAAAATGATGAAAACAAGAGAGAAGGAAATCATAATTCGTAAAAAGATAAAGGAAAAGTCCCCCGTTTCATTGTCATTAAGGGATACTGGGTACACGGTGTTAGTCTATATTTCTAAGACCATCGGCATATGAAAGTGTAGTGTGGTCAGTACTACACTTGGCCGTATTGCACATGAAAGTGTGGTGTGGTCAGTATCATGCTTGGCCGTATTGCACATGAAAGTGTGATGTGGTCAGTATCATGCTTGGCCGTATTGCACATGAAAGTGTGATGTGGTCAGTATTACTTCTGGCTGCATTTATCTCCCCAGATTTATCTGGTACCCAATTTTAGAGAGTAAACTTCTTTTTTCCTGGATCACTCTTGGTCACGTGATTTTCGATTTAGGGTGAAACCTTCATCTTCCATATTTTCAGGATGTCAAAATGTGAATAATAATAATAGTAATAATAATAATAATGTGTAAATTCAGCTAATACCAGCACCAGCCTTTAGCCGAATGACACCTTCTGCTGACACAACCTGTGGACATATTCTGATGTTATCATTTTGACAATAATCTGGGTGCTTAGAGACGTATTATCATGTTTGGAAGTGTTAGAAGTTTATAAAGTAGGTACAGATTTATGGACTTTCACAGTTTAGAAGAGTTTGTATTTGAGAAAATCAGAACAATAATTTGTTTTCCCAAAGCGTGACAGTATTTATATAGAGTCCTGAAAAAACAGCCTGTTACCTCTGGCAACGATCCTCTATATGTAAAGTCTTTGTTTGTATTATTTCTGTGGCGAAGAACGGGAGAAAAGATTTCACTTAGGCCATGACACCAAGAAACGTTTAGAAAGAATAGGTCAAATAGCTCAGCATTTATCAAAGAAGTCGTTTATCCTTATTTTTTCTATCAGTTCAGCCTATATTATGCAACTCCATCTTCTGTCAACAATATGCAACTCCATCTTCTGTCTACAATATGCAACTCCATCTTCTGTCAACAATATGCAACTCCTTCTTCTGTCAACAATATGCAACTCCATCTCCTGTCTACAATATGCAACTCTATCTCCTGTCTACAATATGCAACTGCATCTCCTGTCTACAATATGCAGCTGCATCTCCTGTCTACAATATGCAGCTGCATCTCCTGTCTACAATATGCAGCTGCATCTCCTGTCTACAATATGCAATTGCATCTCCTGTCTACAATATGCAGCTGCATCTCCTGTCTACAACTGCATGCTCCATCGGCCCCATTGCATAACGTCACAACATTATGCTCACTACATCGCATAACGTCACAACAATATGCTCATTACATCGCATAACGTCACAACATTATGGTCACAACTAATAATGCGAATGCGCTTTGTCTTTAATACGGGATTTGCCCTAGATCGTGGCCAGAAGGAAACAACAGACCTGAAAACACTGTCACTATCGATAGGTACTTCATGTCTAAAATGTTGACAGACTTGTCAGACATTACAGAGGTAAATATGGTGCTATTACTGAAATAGCTGGCGAATTCAATGAATATTTTTAGATCGTCTGTTGGCAAAATGCTGACATCAATTCTGTCATAAATGTCTGGGAGTCTGTAGGCAAACTGCTGACATCGATTCTGTCATAAATGTCTGGGAGTCTGTAGGCAAACTGCTGACATCAATTCTGTCATAAATGTCTGGGAGTCTGTAGGCAAACTGCTGACATCGATTCTGTCATAAATGTCTGGGAGTCTGTAGGCAAACTGCTGACATCGATTCTGTCATAAATGTCTGGGAGTCTGTAGGCAAACTGCTGACATCGATTCTGTCATAAATGTACCTCCTATAAAATTCTGGGAGTTTGTCAGTGTAGGCTTCCCATCATTGGCCTTCCAGAAAACCCGTAAACAAGCACTTGTAACTGGGAGCCAATTTAGTTCCTTTGGCAACACTACTGATCTGATCAAACGCCTCTGAGTTCGATGGAATTTACTGTGAGTACCAGCTCTGTGAGTCTTATTATGTTGTTTGTGTTTAAGAAAATAGCGGAGTGCTAGAAGGTTGTCTTTAAAAAATTCCTTGAATTCACCAGTACCTTCAATAAGAGCATCAAATTTACTTCTAAAATTTCTGAGAAGTCAGTCAACTTTTTAGATATTACTCGTAATCTATCGGCTCTGACAGTCTTTTCACCACCGTGATCTACAAACCCATTGACTGCCATACATATCTACTTTACACCTCCTTTCATCCTGTCATTTGCAAGGATTCCATCCCATAATTTCACCTCTTCTGCCTTCGCTGCCGATGCTAGGTTTCTTGGACTTTGTGGGCCGATCAATTTAGTTACCAAAATGTTTTCGTCATCTAACTACCCCGAACATTTGTGGGCCGATCAATTTAGTTACCAAAATGTTTTCGTCATCTAACTACCCCGAACAACTGATTCCGAAAGCCTTCAGTCGTCTCGGGAAAGTGAACTGCAAAGAGACGTTCAGAAAATAAAGCTGCGCCTTCATCCGACAGAAAATAAAGCTGCGCCTTCATCCGACAGAAAATAAAGCTGCGCCTTCATCCGACAGAAAATAAAGCTGCGCCTTCATCCGACAGAAAATAAAGCTGCGCCTTCATCCGACAGAAAATAAAGCTGCGCCTTCATCCGACAGAAAATAAAGCTGCGCCTTCATCCGACAGAAAATAAAGCTGCGCCTTCATCCGACAGACTTAAATTAGCACTTCCATCCCCATCGGCAGATGATTAACAAAATTATCTATCGCCATCCGCAACCTAATATACATCTAATGTGCAAAAATTGAAGGATAAGTTACATTGGAGAAAATAGTCTCAGATTAGGTGATCACATGCAGAAACATCTTTATGATATCCCCTATCGTGTTTCTGAGCCAGACTCTAATCATTTCAATGACCCCAACCACAGAGGCAAGTCTGATTTTCAGACAGAAGCCATCTAGCCCTCGATAACTGCTACATACAGGAATATGACACGCTGGTTTGAACTCGAAATTCAGCTACACTTAACATTCCCTTTCTTAGCATTCCCACTCTATTAAGTTCTACTTCTAAATTACCTGTAACTTATACCCTTGATCCCTAACTGTATTACATTACAAACCCTCTACCCTAAACACATTTATCTATTCCGTCCACCCTCTTCTCGGTTTCATTACCACTGTATCCCTCTCTCTTTCTCCTTTCCGCTTTTCGCATATCCTCTTTACTACCAATCTATCACACCTCACATGACTTATATAAACATTCACAATACTCCACCACACGCACTCTAGGGCGTAGCCACTTGCAAGTCACGGCTAAATGCTTCCTTTTTTCTACTTTTTTTTTTTGTTGTTTTGATTTCTTATTTATTGTCTTGTATTGAGTCAAAAGTTCGTCATGTTTTTGAAGTGTTTCACTGCTACACAAAACCAAGCAACATAATATATACTTTGCTGTGTCCACGGTGGTATGCAAGTTTAATAACGATGTCAAAATATCGTCCATAACTTTCGATAGTCTTCTGGCATCGCTAAGCCAATGCGAGGAGTCTTTTATAGTACCACTTTGAGGTCAAGAAATCTCTCACACCGGCTTCTGGCTTCAACTTCTTCCAATGAACTGAATTCCCGCCCTTGAAGGAAGTGTGCCATCGCGAGGAATAGGTGGTAGTCAGAGGATGCAAGGTCAGGACTGTACGGTGGGTGAGGCAGAACCTCGATTCCCTCCAATTTCGTAAGTTGTCCACGGACCACGTTGGAAGAGTGGGCTGGTACGTTGTCGTGCTGGATAAGTCCCCTCTTCCTGTTGATGGCTGCTGGGTACCGGGTGCGAAGAGCATCACGCAGCCGCTTCAGTTACTCAGCAGACAGATTCCCGTCAAAGGAGAGACCAAATGGAACCGATTCGCAGTGCAGAGGTCTTTGAGTTCCACCAGATGCAAAGCATAACCTTCTTCTCGAACCAGTTTTGTCAGACAACCGCCTCTGCCACCTTCTCTGACTGGAGCCACAGGATATCTGTGTTGGGGTACCTCAGGAGAATCTACTCTTCATTCCCAGTGACGATATGGAAACTTTTGTCACGTGAGTTTGCCAACAGTTGGTAATACACGTCAACATATCTCTGTCCTTGATTTGGACTCGACCAGACTGCATGCTACTGAAGAAGAGCTCGTGCAAATGCTGAACTATGGTTACTTTGAGAAGGGCCCAGCTAAAATGCTGAACTATGGTTACTTTGAGAAGGGCCCAGCTAAAATGCTGAACTATGGTTACTTTGAGAAGGGCCCAGTTGGACTGACAAGCGCCAAGTACTGGTGCTGGATTTGTCTTCAACAGTCTGGCGCAGGGCTTCATCGCTGATGATTGAGGGGCGTCCCATGTTGGGCTTCTCTTTGATATCGGTGTCCCCAGATCTGAACCTTCGAAATCACTTCCTTGTAACACACAATAATTAGTGTATAAGTATGGTTCTAAGGACTGTTATTGCCGGAGGTGGGGTGGAGAATTCGATCTCCACTCCAACGGCGTGCGTCTCAAGCAGCCTCTGGCAGTCAATCCAGCTCCTGGCCTTCCCGTGGCAGAACTGTTTAAACTGACAGGAGAAGGGGCGAAGGCGAACATCTGGCGCCTGAAAACCAGATACTTAGGGTAGATGAGAGGCACGTTTGGTAGCTCATCTACCGCTGCTGGCGAGATTCTTCAGCTGCTGTGCGTGGAGCGGTGCTCCTCCCGGCCAATGAAGAAAGGTGCAAATGAGGTTGCCGCGCAGCATCACAGCGGAAAAGGTGGTAGAAAGGATAAAGCGAAGCAAATAGTCAAATCACGGCACCACTGTCTGGAGGTCGGCCACGTCCTGAGTGCAGTCATATCGGATGAAACGCATGAACCGGCTTGTCCCAGAGGTTAAGACACTGCTGGCGAGACTCTTCGAATACCGCGCGTGGAGTGAAGCTCCTCCCGGTCAAGGAAGAAATGCGGAAAAGAAATAAAGGTTGCTGTGCGGCGCCGATGTGAAAAGGTGAAGGAAAGGATAAAGTGAAATTTAATCGGTATGTCCAGTAGTATCGCTGCGAGAGCTATACCACGGCACCTCTGCTCTAGAGGCCGCCCACGTCCGAAATACACCTACACTGGTGAAATATGTCTAAACCGGCACACACCAGGGGGTGGAACTTGATGGCTAAACATGTCATGCCACCTCCGCTCTAGAGGTCGGTCATGCCAGATATACACCCATACTGGTGAATTATGCCTAAACCGGCTCATACCAGGGGTGAAACTTGAAGGCTACGCATGTCGCGGTACCTCTGCTCTAGAGGTCGGTCACGTCCCAAACACGCCCATACTGTGATAATATGCCTAAACCGGCTCAACCCAGGGGTGGATGTCACTAGTGGCGAGGATTCGTCCTCCTGGACAAAGCTCCGTCATGGTCACAACTAGGAAGGGTAGCGGCCACAACCACAAAATGCTGAAGTCGGAGACACTGGACCAGGGCAGTCTAGACAGGCAGCCACCTCTCACCCGGGGGGATGTATGCATATCTTAATCACGCTGAGGTTTTCCGGTGAGAAAGTCCAACTCTGGACTGGATGGGCAACCACCTCTCACCCGGCGGTGATACACGGGTATCTCAAAACACGTCGAGGTTTTCCGGTGAGAAAGTCCAATTCTGGCCTGGGTGAGCTACCACCTCTCACCCAGCGGGGATGCACTGATATCCTAAACACGTCGAGATCTTCCGGTGAGAAAGTCCAACTCTAGACTAAACTGGTGCAATGAAAACCACGGTGTCACGCAATCCGCTTCTGAGACCCACCTAGAATACAGGCTCAAGCCCTGAAATACTCTGAACCTCTTGTGGTACTCTCGGGGACCACACAGGGGGACACGGGGCTTAACAAGGACCACAGGCGTAAATTCAGGGCGGTCTTAATGGTAGAAGCGAACGAAGAAGAAGAAGACGAAGAAAAAGAAGAAGAAGAAGAAGAAGAAGAAGAAGAAGAAGAAGAAAAAGAAGAAGAAGAAAAAGAAGAAGAAGAAGAAGAGTGTATAAGTGTATAACTATACACGAAGCACTGCAGTAAAGCTGTGATACCAGAATGTATAAACTAGGAAAAAGTAGAGGCAGCTTTATTATTTAACGATTACAAAGTTGTGACGTTTCGGCGTGAGCCTTAATCATACAAAAACATACAGGACGAATGAATAGAGAGAGGAGGTAAAGTATAGATTCACATGAATACTATTTAAAAACATTTTCTTTAAAAGACTACTTAGCTGTAAATTGTAAGGTGTGATTTGTCCGGCGGTGTGTGTCAGAAATGGATTTAGTAGAATGTGGAGACTTTTTAAATAGAGATCTGTGATATGTGGTCGGTGGGTTGTAACTGGCGGTGGTGGATGGGGAAACGGGGAGGGGAGAGAGAGTGATACAATGTTGACCTAGCCAGAAGAAGTTGAAACAGATGATTGGGGAAGAGGGGTTGCAAAGTGATGCTGTGAGGAGGTTTGAAAAGTAAGAAGGGGTGGACTTAGTGGAGAGGTACTATAATGATTGAAGAAAATGTTAAGTGTAACTAAACAGCGAGTTTAACTCATGTTGCTCCAGCGTCCCATAATTTTGACTGCAGCGGTTTTGAAGCGCCAGGCGGCTTGTATCATCTGCATGACATTGTTTGATGGCTGTTACCAGAAAATCAGATTTGCCTCCGTGGTTAGGGCCATTGAAATGATTTGGGACTGATTTCTCTGATCCACCCCTATTGGCATACAAACGTGAGCCAAACCTTAAGGGCACCCTCGTCCACAGCCACTTAAAGCAGAGTCTTACATATGTTGACACCAGAAAATGTAACTGCCCCGGCTGCGTTACCTGCCCGGTAGTCTGGGAAACGAAAACAATCACCTTTCCCAAAACTGTCTTCACTCTTCATGAGGGATCCACATGCGAGTCCCGTAATATTATATATGTCATCGTGTGAAAAAGATGCAGGATAATATATATTGGTGAAACTGGCCTCAGATTAGGGGAGCGCATGCAAAAACATCTGTACGACATCGCCCAGCATGCTTCGAAATCAGTCCCAAATCATTTCAATGGCCCTAACCACGGAGGCAAATCTGATTTTCTGGTAACAGACATCAAACAATGTCACGCAGATGATACAAGCCGCCTGGCGCTTCAAAACCGCTGCAGTCAAAATTATGGGACGCTGGAGCCACATGAGTTAAACTCGCTGTTTAGTTACACTTAACGTTTTCTTCAATCATTATAGTACCTCTCCACTAAGCTCCACCCCTTCTTACTTTTCAAACCTCCTCACAGCATCACTTTGTAACCCCTCTTCCCCAATCATCTGTTTCAACTTCTCCTAGCTAGGTCTACATTGTATCACTCTCTCTCCCCTCCCCGGTTCCCCATACACCACCCCCAGTTACAACCCACCGACCACATGTCACTATTTAAACTGTCTCCACGTTCTACTAAATCCATTCCTGACACACACCGCCGGACAAGTCACACCTTACAATTTACAGCTAAATACTCTATTTAATATTTTAAAAATAGTATTCATATGAATCTATACTTTATCTCCTCTCTCTATTTCTTCTTCCTGTATGTTTTTGTATGATTAAGGCTCACTCCGAAAGGTCCCAACTTTGTAATCGTTAAGTAATAAAGCTGCTCCTACTTTTTCCTAGTTTATACACTTCCTTGCTGTCATCAACTGTCCCTTCCCCTCCAACGCTAAAATTTTCACGGCCAGTTGCAGAGACATTCATGCCTCTCTTTCAATAATGCCTCAAGTGAACGTGAACAACAACCTGGCTGTCCACTATTTTCCTTCTGCTGTCCACTGCTTCCTTCTGCTGTCCACTATGTTTCCTTCTGCTATCCACTATGTTTCCTTCTGTTGACCACTTATCTCGTGATTCATTAGCTAAAAATTAATATGCACGTTTTCAGAATTCACAACACATGACGCCATCATGATGTTGCAATTGCCAGTGCAGTGTATAAGACGAGAACATTGACCGAATTAGACCACAGAAAACTTGACAGATTTTTGACTCACCGTAATACTTGCTATCCATCTTGCTTATCCCAACTGCTTATTCTACTTGTTTATCCTTCTTCCCTCTCATACTTGTGTCATCTTATCTATCTAATCCTACTTATTTCATACTTACTCTACTTTTTAGTATAAAAGGAAGTTTATCGTTTTCGTTCGTATCATTTGTTTGTGCCAGTTGCTTGGTATGTTCTTTGTATTCGGCAAAGTCTTTTAATTTCTTTCTTCCTTTGTTGCTTTCCTTGTTGTTTGATTGACTTGTTTAGTTCATCCTATTTATATTTTTAACATTTTATCCTACGCTTTTATTTCATCATACTCGTTTATTTTATCTTTCGAATTTATTTTATCCAACAAGTTATTTATCTAACAATTTTCTCATATTTATTTGTCTAAAGATTCATCTTGCGTTTTATCTAACAAATTTGTCCCATATTTTTTAAATCTGAGTTATCCACTTATTTATCGGAGACATTATTCTGGGTGGTCTTAAAGGATGTAAATTTAAAAAAAAAACACATTCTTGTGTGTCCATTTGCTGTTGCTAGTTGCACGAGTAATTTTGTGTAGAAAAAAGTTCGTCTCATACGGGAAAACTTTTATCCCCAAAGATTGTGATAAAAAAAAACCCCCAAAGAACTGCCAGTGACAACAGAAACCAGCCAGCCCCAGCCCGTAAGTAGCCGTCGTCTTATTCCGTCCAAAGGTTTCTGAGATACAAGTTCCAGGTTTTGACAGATGCTGTCGGTACTAGCCAAAGTAAAGTGACATCAAATTAGGACACGACCAGGACATACGGAAAGTAATTTGAGAGTTTGCTCTTGCTAATTTATTTAAAAGCATCAAAAAGGATTGAGATGAGCTCAGCTTGTGACTGTGACAACATCAAGTTTCGGAGCTAGGCAACGCAGGCACGAGGTGTAGGATATTAACACTTGAAATATGCTAAATGCTTTACTTTAGATAACAGATTAGAAGTATATCTGTGTTGTGCATGTATGCGCGTATGTTAGTGTGTGGAATTCTAGACGAAAGCGAGAGAGAGAGAGAGAGAGAGAGAGAGAGCAAAGACAAAATACGTTTAGGGACAAAGATGTTGAGAAGAAGAAAGAAGAGGAAGATCAATGTAATAGAAGAAGAAAATAAGAGTATGTTGATGACAAGATTCTGAAAGAAGGAAAAAAGTACAATATATATTAGATAACAATACATTGAGGAAAGTGAAAAATTCATTTAAAAAAAGACGATAATAATGATGCATGTTTATGTGAATCTTTTTTCGAGTATATATATATATATATATATATATATATATATATATATATATATATATATATATATAATGGTACGAATCACGATATATATACTGAAGTATAAACCCATTTACGCAGGTTACAGGATTCATAAGCCGATGGTATTAACACTTAAAACTTCTGCTAGATGATATCATGATCTGTTGATATTAAAACATAAATTTGTGCTAAATAATACTATGATCTGTTAATATTAAGTCATAAACCTGTGCTATATAATATCATGGTCTGTTGATATTAAAACATGAACTTGTGCTAGATGATATCATGATCAATTGATATTAAAACAAAACTTGTGTTAGGTGATGTCATGATCTGTTGATGTCAAAATAGAAATGTGTGCTAGATGATGTCATGATGACGTTATAACATAAATTTATGCTAGATGGTATCGTGATATGGTGATGTTAAAACATGTGTTAGATGATGTCCCGATTTGTTGATGTTAAAACATTAACTTGTTCTAGATGATGTCATGATCTGTTGATTTTAAAGCACAAACTTGTGCTAGATAATGTGTTATGTTCATGTTAAAAAAATAAAATGACAAAGTCTTGATTATTCCCCTTACCGGTGGAAGATGTGGGGTGGGGGAAATGGAGATTCGGGAGTTAAGAGTGAACACAATTTCTGAGATGTCTTTTGGTGTTTAGAGTAAACAAAGTTTCTGAAATGTCTTTTGATGTTCAGAGTAAACAAAGTTTCTAAAACGTCTTTTGATGTTCAGAGTAAACAAAGTTTCTGAAATGTCTTTTGATGTTTAGAGTAAACAAAGTTTCTGAAATGTCTTTTGATGTTCAGAGTAAACAAAGTTTCTGAAATGTCTTTTGATGTTCAGAGTAAACAAAGTTTCTGAGATGTCTTTTGATGTTCAGAGTAAACAAAGTTTCTGAGATGTCTTTTGATTTTCAGAGTGAACATAGTTTCTGAGATGTCTTTTGATGTTCAAATCAAATTTTCACACCCATAGCTGGAGCACTGGGATGCTTTTACCTCAGATCTTCATCAAATTAAAGAATACATCTCTTTGATCAGTAAGAGACTTTGATGAGAACACGCCGACCCAGGATTCAGAACAGGTGGTCAGTTTTAGCAGGAGCGTTCCTTTCTACGGGACAGTTTTAGCAGGAGCGTTCCTTTCTACGGGACAGTTTTACCGTTGGCAGTGTTGTGCTTGTGTACTGAGAGTCTGAGCAACTGTTCATCAAAAATATCTCTGTCACATCGTCAAGTCAAGCCACGGAGTTGTTGTTTTCATTTGCATCGTTATATACAAGTAACTATATGTTTTATCTGTTGGACTGAACGTTAAATAAACGTTAATGATTTACAAAATGATCTGATGTTTTATCCGTTGTTACTGCAGATAATGAATTCCTGGGTGAAAGAAGTGTAGTGTTTGTGTATAGATGGTTTTATACTATCATATAAGAACATTAACAATCACATTATATCAATAACTCCACCACTATTGTATAATTCCACAATGGATATTTTATAATTCCATCTTTGGCAAACTACAAGAACTTAATATTGAAGACTGTAAGGAAGATTAACAGAGAAAACTTAAATATTTTGGACATATTAAACCTCATGATAATTTAGAGAAGTCTTGGAAGGGTACATAATGGGGAAAAGAAAGAGAGGAAGAGCAAGGCGAATATGGCTGCAAGACATCGTTGATGATCTTCGAATGGACTCATCAGCAGCACGGCATCTTTCTTACAACGGAGAGGTCTACAAGAAAGCTGTTAGGGAGGCAAATGCAAATGACTCACTGACTGATCTTTGACAATATTCGCCTCACATTATCTCAGTCAATTGATGCAGACAATTTTAGTTTTTATAGGGTGGATGGAAAGCTACATAAATCTCCCATAATCGTTCTCAGCGAAGGATGACGATGATGTATGCAATGGATATTGTTTATTCATAGTTAACTTTGATGTGTGGCGCTATTTTATCATTCGTGAAGAAAATGTAACATATAACACTCAGCACACGTTTTTTTGTACATAAACAAAGTTTCTGAAATGTCTTTTGATGTTCAGAGTAAACAAAGTTTCTGAAATGTCTTTTGATGTTCAGAGTAAACAAAGTTTCTGAAATGTCTTTTGATGTTCAGAGTAAACAAAGTTTCTGAGATGTCTTTTGATTTTCAGAGTGAACATAGTTTCTGAGATGTCTTTTGATTTTCAGAGTGAACATAGTTTCTGAGATGTCTTTTGATTTTCAGAGTGAACATAGTTTCTGAGATGTCTTTTGATGTTCAGAGTAAACAAAGTTTCTGAAATGTCTTTTGATGTTCAGAGTAAACAAAGTTTCTGAAATGTCTTTTGATGTTCAGAGTAAACAAAGTTTCTGAAATGTCTTTTGATGTTCAGAGTAAACAAAGTTTCTGAAATGTCTTTTGATGTTCAGAGTAAACAAAGTTTCTGAAATGTCTTTTGATGTTCAGAGTAAACAAAGTTTCTGAGATGTCTTTTGATGTTCAGAGTAAACAAAGTTTCTGAGATGTCTTTTGATTTTCAGAGTGAACATAGTTTCTGAGATGTCTTTTGATGTTCAAATCAAATTTTCACACCCATAGCTGGAGCACTGGGATGCTTTTACCTCAGATCTTCATCAAATTAAAGAATACATCTCTTTGATCAGTAAGAGACTTTGATGAGAACACGCCGACCCAGGATTCAGAACAGGTGGTCAGTTTTAGCAGGAGCATTCCTTTCTACGGGACAGTTTTAGCAGGAGCATTCCTTTCTACGGGACAGTTTTACCGTTGGCAGTGTTGTGCTTGTGTACTGAGAGTCTGAGCAACTGTTCATCAAAAATATCTCTGTCACATCGTCAGGTCAAGCCACGGAGTTGTTGTTTTCATTTGCATCGTTATATACAAGTAACTATATGTTTTATCTGTTGGACTGAACGTTAAATAAACGTTAATGATTTACAAAATGATCTGATGTTTTATCCGTTGTTACTGCAGATAATGAATTCCTGGGTGAAAGAAGTGTAGTGTTTGTGTATAGATGGTTTTATACTATCATATAAGAACATTAACAATCACATTATATCAATAACTCCACCACTATTGTATAATTCCACAATGGATATTTTATAATTCCATCTTTGGCAAACTACAAGAACTTAATATTGAAGACTGTAAGGAAGATTAACAGAGAAAACTTAAATATTTTGGACATATTAAACCTCATGATAATTTAGAGAAGTCTTGGAAGGGTACATAATGGGGAAAAGAAAGAGAGGAAGAGCAAGGCGAATATGGCTGCAAGACATCGTTGATGATCTTCGAATGGACTCATCAGCAGCACGGCATCTTTCTTACAACGGAGAGGTCTACAAGAAAGCTGTTAGGGAGGCAAATGCAAATGACTCACTGACTGATCTTTGACAATATTCGCCTCACATTATCTCAGTCAATTGATGCAGACAATTTTAGTTTTTATAGGGTGGATGGAAAGCTACATAAATCTCCCATAATCGTTCTCAGCGAAGGATGACGATGATGTATGCAATGGATATTGTTTATTCATAGTTAACTTTGATGTGTGGCGCTATTTTATCATTCGTGAAGAAAATGTAACATATAACACTCAGCACACGTTTTTTTGTACATAAACTACGTTTTCTTCGTACATTTCCCAGTGTACTTTCAGAATACAGGTGAAATAAGCTAGGCAACAGTATTACAATCCTGACAGACCCCTTGTTTTACATGAAACAAATCTCTTATTACACTCCTGACAGACCCCTTGTTTTACATGAAACAAATCTCTTATTACACTCCTGACAGACCCCTTGTTTTACATGAAACAAATCTCTTATTACAATCCTGACAGACCCCTTGTTTTACATGAAACAAATCTCTTATTACAATCCTGACAGACCCCTTGTTTTACATGAAACAAATCTCTTATTACAATCCTGACAGACCCCTTGTTTTACATGAAACAAATCTCTTATTACAATCCTGACAGACCCCTTGTTTTACATGAAACAAATCTCTTATTACAATCCTGACAGACCCCTTGTTTTACATGAAACAAATCTCTTATTACACTCCTGACAGACCCCTTGTTTTACATGAAACAAATCTCTTATTACAATCCTGACAGACCCCTTGTTTTACATGAAACAAATCTCTTATTACAATCCTGACAGACCCCTTGTTTTACATGAAACAAATCTCTTATTACAATCCTGACAGACCCCTTGTTTTACATGAAACAAATCTCTTATTACACTCCTGACAGACCCCTTGTTTTACATGAAACAAATCTCTTATTACAATCCTGACAGACCCCTTGTTTTACATGAAACAAATCTCTTATTACACTCCTGACAGACCCCTTGTTTTACATGAAACAAATCTCTTATTACAATCCTGACAGACCCCTTGTTTTACATGAAACAAATCTCTTATTACAATCCTGACAGACCCCTTGTTTTACATGAAACAAATCTCTTATTACACTCCTGACAGACCCCTTGTTTTACATGAAACAAATCTCTTATTACAATCCTGACAGACCCCTTGTTTTACATGAAACAAATCTCTTATTACAATCCTGACAGACCCCTTGTTTTACATGAAACAAATCTTATTACACTCCTGACAGACCCCTTGTTTTACATGAAACAAATCTCTTATTACAATCCTGACAGACCCCTTGTTTTACATGAAACAAATCTCTTATTACAATCCTGACAGACCCCTTGTTTTACATGAAACAAATCTCTTATTACACTCCTGACAGACCCCTTGTTTTACATGAAACAAATCTCTTATTACAATCCTGACAGACCCCTTGTTTTACATGAAACAAATCTCTTATTACAATCCTGACAGACCCCTTGTTTTACATGAAACAAATCTCTTATTACAATCCTGACAGACCCCTTGTTTTACATGAAACAAATCTCTTATTACACTCCTGACAGACCCCTTGTTTTACATGAAACAAATCTCTTATTACACTCCTGACAGACCCCTTGTTTTACATGAAACAAATCTCTTATTACAATCCTGACAGACCCCTTGTTTTACATGAAACAAATCTCTTATTACAATCCTGACAGACCCCTTGTTTTACATGAAACAAATCTCTTATTACACTCCTGACAGACCCCTTGTTTTACATGAAACAAATCTCTTATTACAATCCTGACAGACCCCTTGTTTTACATGAAACAAATCTCTTATTACAATCCTGACAGACCCCTTGTTTATATCAAACCAATTTGTTATTACAATCTTGACAGACCTCTTTTTTATATCAAACCAATCTGTTATTACAATCCTGACAGACCCCCTTTTTTATATCAAACCATATCAAACCAATCTGTTATTACAATCCTGACAGACCCCCTTTTTATATCAGATCGATCTGTTATTACAATCTTGACATACCTCTTTTTTATATAAAACCAATCTGTTATTACAATCTTGACAGACCCCCTTTTTATATCAAACCAATCTGTTATTACAATCCTGACAGACCCCCTTTTTATATCAAACCAATCTGTTATTACAATCCTGACAGACCCCCTTTTTATATCAAACCAATCTGTTATTACAATCCTGACAGACCCCCTTTTTATATCAAACCAATCTGTTATTACAATCCTGACAGACCCCCTTTTTATATCAAACCAATCTGTTATTACAATCCTGACAGACCCCCTTTTTATATCAAACCAATCTGTTATTACAATCCTGACAGACCCCCTTTTTATATCAAACCAATCTGTTATTACAATCCTGACAGACCCCCTTTTTATATCAGACCGATCTGTTATTACAATCCTGACAGACCCCCTTTTTATATCAAACCAATCTGTTATTACAATCCTGACAGACCCCCTTTTTATATCAGACCGATCTGTTATTACAATCCTGACAGACCCCCTTTTTATATCAAACCGATCTGTTATCTAGTAAGGTTCATAGCAAGATGTAGACAGGCAGGTGGAGACTGAACGGGACGAGGGAACATCTTATAAAACAATAAAGTAGTATAGGATTTACTGTAGTAAGACGAGAAGTCAAGACACTGCCAGATCGTGACAGCGCAGACTGTGTGCGTTTCAACCTGAAAGGTTGACAGGACAGTTTATTTTACTCAAATAAATGTGTGCATATATTCTTATAGTTAGTGATCATTTGGTCGACAGTCTGTGAGATAGCAACAAGTGGCAATTTGGTCGACAACCTAAACGAGACCAACAAGTGGCAATTTGGTCGACAATCTGAACGAGAGCAACAAATTGCAATTTGGTCGACAACCTGAACGAGAGCAACAAGTGACAATTTGGTCGACAACCTGAACGAGAGCAACAAGTGGTTATTTGGTCGACAGTCTGTGAGATAGCAACAAGTGGCAATTTGGTCGACAATCTGGGAGATAGCAAAAAGTGGTTATTTGATCGACAGTCTTTTAGATGTGAGAGAAATAAATATAACAAGAAAACGGTTGTGACTCAAATCCGGGACTCTGGTAAGATGATCTGCCGTCTAGCCTCCAGAGGAAAGCGCACTATCCACTCAGCCACCTCTGACATTCTTGAATGTTTGAGTCAAAGTCATCCTCTTGTCATTTTTTCTTTCTCTCACGACTACTTTGTCTACTATTTTTCTTTCTTTCACATCTAAAATACAAAAAAGAACAAATATATCTATACTACAAGAGCTTAATATTGAAGAAGGCTGGCTAGTGAAGAGGATTAAAGAGAGAAAACTGAAATATTTTGGACACATTAAACGTCATGATAATTTAGAAAAGACCGTATTGGAAGGATACATAATGGGAAAAAGAAAAAGAGGAAGACCAAGACGAAGATGGCTGCAAGACATCGTTGACGATCTGGAAATGGATGCAACAGCAGCAGGCCATCTTGCTCACAACCGAGAGGCCTACAGGAGTGCTGTTAGGGAGGCAAAGTTCCGCAAGGGACATGCAAATGAATGAATGATCACATCTAAAATACTTTGTGTACTATTTTTTATTTTTCTCACGTTTAAAATGCTTTGTCTATGATTTTTCGACGGCTGACTATACTACTCTGAGGCTGTCACTTTAGTTTCTAAAGTCTCGTTGTTTCCTATATAGAGTTTTTTTTAGAGCTTTTTAACTACTGAGGTAGAAATTCTGTTAATAGAAAGAGATTTCTCTTGTGTAGTAGAACTTTTTCCCCTCATACGCTGATGACCCAGCATAATGAGGTCTCTAACGCTTCACCCCCTACGGCATTTGAAATGCTATGGGACTATCTTTACTTTTTTTAAAGCCTTATAACCAGTGGGGAAAACTATATTTTGTGGAATAGAAATTTCTTTCTATCTTCTGGAACTAAGTATTCTAATTTCTGTAGTTTTAAAAAACTCACAATTGTTTGTCATTCTTGCACGGTCAGCTTCAAACACTGAACAAATTGTTTAGAAATTGCTTAACTTCTATCAAGTACAGCAGATATTGATAGTTTTAAATTACTATCACTTAATGTCGAAAAAGTCGTCAAATATGCATAACAAATTTTGCCTCAAGTGTCTGGAAATAAATTTTTTATCCAATGAATTGTAAATTTAGATGCATTATATCTAATCTCTGTTGGGAGAAGATTGTCTCTATCAGGTGGTGGAACGGCCTCTAGATACAGAGGTCAGCTTCGAATATCTGAAAAAAAAAAGCAGAACACCAAAAATAAGTACCCTACTGCCATGCGGGTCAGTCTCTTTAGACAAACGCTAGCAAGAAAACCGTATACATAGCGCGGAAAGAAAAGGGAAACCATCGCTGTACAGTCACTCGTTTGTCAAAAATCCAAATAACAGTCGGCGTAAAGCAATGCAACAGTCAAGCCGGGTAGGGTTCGTTCTCTAGGCCAGGTGATATCAGACCGTCAGCAAGATATTGTGCGTTTAAGAAAGAATATTTTAAAGCTAGGGACATGAAACATCTGTATAATTGAAACCGACATGAAAATAACGAATTATGCAGGAAATGCAGAGAATAAAAATCAGCATACTAGGACTGTTTGAGACTAGAAGAGTACACTAGGACTGTGTGATACTAGAAGAAAACACTAGGACTGTGTGAGACTAGAAGAAAATACTAGGAATGTGTGAGACTAGAAGAAGATATTACGAATGCATGAGTCTAGAAGAAGATATTACGAATGTGTGAGACTAGAAGAAGATATTACGAATGTGTGAGACTAGAAGAAGATATTACGAATGTGTGAGACTAGAAGAACATAATAGGGCTGAATGAGACCAGAAAAGCGTAACAGGGCTGTGTAAGATTAGAAGAGTATATTACGTCTGTGTGAGATTAAAAGAACGTAAAAAGACTGTATCATACTAGAAGAAAATATGTGGACTGTGAGATTAGAAGAAAATATTTGGACAGTGTGAGACTGCAATAATATATTATAACTGTGTTAAACTGGAAAAACATACTAAGAATGGAAGAACATTCTTGGAATTTATGAGACTCAAAGAACACACAAAGATTGTTTGTGACATAGTAAGACTGTGTGAGACTAGAAAAACATAGTTAGATTGTGTGAGACTAGAAGAACACATTGGAATGTTGTAAGACTAGAAGAACATACTAGGATTATCGGAAACTGAAACAACGTACTAAAACTGTGTGAGATTAGAAAAACAGAAAAAGACTATGTGAGGTTAGAAGAACATATCAAGACTGTGAGACTAGAAGAACATTCTACGACTGTGTTACATTAGAAGAATATACTAGGACTGTGTGAGACTAGAAGAACATACTAAGATTAGACTGTGTAAGATTTGAAGGACAAACTAGGCCTGAGTGAGATTAGAAGAACATACTAATTCTGTATGAAAATACTAGGACAGTGTGAGACTAGACGAACATACTAGGACTGAAAAACTAGAATATCATAATACGACTATGTTAAACTACACGGATTGTGTGAAACTAGACGAACATACTTTACTGAAAGACTAGAAAATCATACTAAGACTGTGTTAAACTACAAGAACCGTGTAGACTAGAATAACAGATTAGGACTGGGAGACTAAAACAACATGCCAGGAGTATGCTAGACTAGAATAACAGATTAGGACTGAGAGACTAAAACAACATACCAAGATTGTGTGAGACTAGAAGAACAGATTAGGACTGGGAGACTAAAACAACATGCCAAGATTATGTGAGACTAGAAGAACAGATTAGAACTGAGAGACTAAAACAACATACCAGGATTGTGTAAGACTAGAAGAACAGATTAGGACTGAGAGACTAAAACAACATACCAAGATTATATGAGACTAGAAGAACAGATTAGAAACTGAGAGACTAAAACAACATGCCAGGATTGTGCTAGACTAGAATAACAGATTAGGACTGAGAGACTAAAACAACATACCAAGATTATATGAGACTAGAAGAACAGATTAGAAACTGAGAGACTAAAACAACATACCAGGATTGTGCTAGACTAGAAGAACAGATTAGGACTGAGAGACTAAAACAACATAGCAGGATTGTGCTAGACTAGAAGAATGGATTAAGACTGAGAGATTACAACAACATTCCAGGATTGTGCTAGACTAGAATAACAGATTAGGACTGAGAGACAAAAACAACATAGCAGGATTGTGCTAGACTAAAAGAACAGATTAGAAACTGAGAGACTAAAACAACATACCAGGATTCTGCTAGACTAGAAGAACAGATTAGGACTCAGAGACTAAAACAACATACCAGGATTGTGCTAGACTAGAAGAACAGATTAGGACTGAGAGACTAAAACAACATAGCAGGATTGTGCTAGACTAGAAGAACAGATTAGGACTGAGAGACTAAAACAACATAGCAGGATTGTGCTAGACTAGAAGAACATACTATTTCTGTAGCAGATTATATGAACGTACTAAGAGTGACTGAGATTTAAAAAGTATATTCAAACTGTGTGAGTAGAAGAGCATAATAAAACTGTCTGATATTAGAAGACCGTTAGCAAGATACTGTGCATTGAAGAATGAAATGTATAAAACATGGCACATGAAACATCTGTACGATTAAAATCGACAGGAAAGCAGAACATATTGTGCAGGAAATGCAGAGTCCAAAGATCAGCATACTAGGACTGTTTGAGACTAGATGAATATACTAGGACTGTGTGAGACTAGAGAAATGTACTAGGACTGTGTGAGACTAGAAGAAAATACTAGGACTGTGTGAGACTAGAAGAAAATACTAGGACTGTGTGAGACTAGAGAAATGTACTAGGACTGTGTGAGACTAGAGAAATGTACTAGGACTGTGTGAGACTAGAGAAATGTACTAGGACTGTGTGAGACTGGAGAAATATACTAGGACTGTGTGAGACTAGAGAAATGTACTAGGACTGTGTGAGACTAGAGAAATGTACTAGGACTGTGTGAGACTAGAAGAAAATACTAGGACTGTGTGAGACTAGAAGAATATACTAGGACTGTGTGAGACTAGAAGAAAAGACTAAGACTCTGTGAGAATCAGCATACTAGGACTGTGTGAGACTAGAAGAATATACTAAGACTCTGTGAGAATCAGCATACTAGGACTGTGTGAGACTAGAAGAATATACTAAGACTGTGTGAGACCAGAAGAAAATAGTACAACTGTGTGAGACTAGAAGAAAATACTAGGACTGTGTGAGACTAGAAGAATATACTAGGACTGTGTGAGACTAGAAGAAAATAGTACAGCTGTGTGAGACTAGAAGAACAATGTGAGAATAGAAAAGCATAGAAGATTATGCAAGAACTGTGTTAGATTAAAAGAACATACTTAGACTATGTGAGGTTAAAAGACCATACTAAGACTAGGTGAGACTAAATGAGCATATTTCGATTGTGTGAGATTAGAACATACTAAAACTGTGTGAGACAAGAAAAACATAACAATACTGTGTGAAACTAGAAAGACGTACTAAGACTGTCTGACTCTCGAAGAACACATTAGGACTAAGTTAGACAAGAAGAATATACTAAGACTGTCTGACTCTAGAAGAACACATTAGGACTATGTTAGACAAGAAGAATATACTAAGACTGTGCTAGACTAGAAAAATATACTGTGTAAGACTAGAAGGTGATACTACGTCTGTGTAAGACTAGAAGGTCATACTAAGACTGTGTGAGAGAATTATAACATACTAAGACTGTGTGAGACTATAAGAACACTTTAGGACTGTGTGAGACTCAAAGAACATACGTAAAATATATGATATTAGAACAATATAGTAATACGGTATGAGATTGAAGAACATACTAATATGATATGAGATTAGAAGAACATAATAAGACTATGGAAGACTAGAATAAAATACGAGGACCGTGTGAAATTCTAAGAACATACTAGACTGTGAGAGCAGAATAACATACTATGAATTTGCGACTAAAGACGAACATATTAGGACTGTGGGATACTCAGTGAACATTCTAAGACTGTGTGACACTAGAAGAATATATTTAGATTTTACTAGATTAGATTAGAAGGAAAAGCTCGGAGTGGTGAAACTAAAAGAACATACTAAGACTTATTAATCTAGAAGAACATACTGAGATTCTGTGAGATTAGAAGAGCATACTACGACTGTGTGAGACCAGAAAAACGTCATAGGATTGTGTGAAATTAAATGGACATACTTGAACTATGTAGGATTTGAAGAACATGTTAGGATTGTGTGAGTCTAGAAGAACACACCAGAACTATGTGAGATTAGAAGAACATACTAAGACTTATGAAACGACTATTACAGTCTGGGACTAGTAGAACGTACTAAGACTGAGAGTCTAGAAGAACATATTAAGACTGAAACTACTAGGACTATATGAGACTATACGGGTAAAGCTGGGGCGAGCATCCCCAACGTAGCGCGTCACATGTGGCGGATGGTGAAAGATCTCCAGATACAGAGGATCCTTGTGAATAAGGATTCACCCAAATAAGCGGGCGCGGACCAACTGGTGGTAAACTCGGAGAGTGAGGTGGGGTAGTAGGTGGCTCTACTACTCCTATAAAATGCCTCAGGTGCTCGGTGAAGGGAATACCAGGCGGGTAAGGGGCGCCGTAAAACCTCTCGCTCCTGCTGCCTTGCGGGTAGGACAGGGAGTCCAAAGGCTAGCGGAGAGTCCGTACACAAACTAACAGAAGGCAACGGGAAACCACTGTTGTAGCTCCCAAAAACAATTATGCTTATTCAGAGTAATAGAACTGTCATGAACGACGTTAATGGATGTTTCTTTGAAACAGCCTCGTCCGGTAGGGCAGCTCACAAGCCAAAAGTGAGGCCAGAACGTCATCAAGCTACTGGTGGCAAAACTAACAAGTTCAAAATAGCAACATGGAATGTTAGAACTTTATTCCAGGCTGGAAAATTAGAAAATGTAAAGAGGGAAATGGAAAGGATGAAGATAAACATATCAGAATGAGGAAAGTTAGATGGACAGGTGCAGGGAAGATAAACTCTGGTAAATATACAATAATATATTCAGGAGGTAAGAAACATGAACGAGGAGTAGGAATAATATTTGAGGAACAAACAGCAAGGGCACTTGTAGGATTTTTTAACATCTCGGACCGAGTCCTGCTAACCCAACTGAAAGGACGACCAATAAACAGAAATATTATACAAGTGTACACTCCAACATCTGAAGAAGATGTACAGCTATTTTATAGTGACATAGAGACAGCCCTGAAACATACAAAGTCACATGAAGTTACTATAGTAATGGGAGATTATAATGCCAAAGTTGGTAAAGGAAGAACTTCAGACATCGTTGGTGACTATAGACTGGGGGAGAGGAATGACAGAGGTAGTAAATTAAATGAATCGGCAAGAGTACATAGCATGGTTGTAGGAAACACCTGTTTAAACAACATCCCAAGAAGGTTTGCAACGTGGTGCAGCCCAGACAAAAAAGATTTTAACCAGATAGACTACGTATTAATCAACAAACGATTCTGGAATGCATTACTGGCAAAAAAAAACCATGCCAGGAACCGACTACAATAGTGATCATGACCCACTCTGTGGAAATAGAATAAAACTAAAGAAAGGATACAGAAAAGTGAGAAACATCAAACTGAATACAGAACTCCTTAAAAATGACCAAGAACTGCGAGAACAATACAAAGTTATTATAACAAATAGATACAATGCAACAAAAGAAAGATAAATAGTATAGATGAACAATGGGCAATGTTAAGAGATTCTATCCACCAAACTGTTAAGGAGATAATACCACCTACAAACAGAAGCCCCTAAAAATAAATAGATGACAGACAACATCTTAGGACTGATGGACAAGAGGAGGAGGAGTAAAAATAACCAAGAAAAATACAGCAAAATAAAGAAATAAGATGCAAATACAGAAAGGAAGTGTGGTTAAATGAATAGTGTAGACACATAGAGGACTTTCATAATAAAGACAGCAAAAAACATGGACAAACGAATTAATGAACTCACAGGCAGGAAAACAAAATATACCACAGTGTGCCTGAAATCAAAAGAAGGTAACATGTTAATGGGAAAAGAAGACATTTTGGACAGGTGGACAGAGTATATCGGTGAGCTATATGGAGGAGAAAGACAAGAATTAACACCAGATACTGAAAACTATGATGGACCATCAATACTTGACGACGAAATCATAGATGCCATCAAACACATTGAAGAAAGAAAAAGCGACTGGGCCTGATAATATAACAATAGAAGAAATAGAGGCACTAGAGGAGATAGGATTGAAAATAATAACCAAGTTACTGAATGACATTTACAACAGTGGTTATATGCCCAGTGACCTGGTTAAATCCACGTTTATAGAAATACCAAAGAAACTAGGTGCAAAGGAATGTGATGATCACCGGACTATCAGCCTCTCATGTCACATAACGAAGCTACTTCTTAGAATCATTATGAGAAGGACAAGGAAAAAGATAAAAAATGGAAATAGCAGATGAACAGTTTTGATTTGTTGAAGGAAAGGGAACACACAATGCCATTTATGCTTTTCTAACAGAAAGAGCTTTAGAAGTACAGAAAGATCTTTACTTATGCTTCATTGATTACACCAAGGCATTTGACAAGGTGAAACATAATGAAATTATTAAAATGCTTGAAGACATCAATATAGACGGCACAGACCTGAGGATTATAAAACATCTATACTTGCAGCAAGAAGCAGCAGTTCGAGTTGAAAAGAGAACTGGACAATATCAACCTATAAAACAAGGGGTGCGACAAGGATGTGTACTATCTCCAAGACATTTTTCTCTGTACAGCGAGAATATTCTAAGAACGATCATTACAGAACCAGGCATAAAAATTGGAGGATACAATATTAACAACTTTCGGTATGCTGACGACACAGTTCTGATAGCTGAGAACCAACAAGATCTGCAAATCTCTTGGATAAAGTCACTAAAGGAAGTGAACAGAAAGTCCTTACTTTGAACATCAAAAAGACAGAGACATATCTGAGAAACAGAATCCACCAACATGCAGTAAAAAATTAAACGGAACTATTCTAAAGCTGGTATAGAAATTCAAATACCTTGGAGCAGCAAAAACTTCAGATGGGAAATGCAGAACAGAAATTAGGAACAAAATAGACCTCGCAAAGACTGCATTTCAAAGAATGAGAAACATATTATGCACCAAATCCTTATAAATGAATGTTATAAAACGAGTCCTAAAATGCTACATTGAACCTATCTTGCTATATGGAAGTGAATCATGGACAACAGGCAGGTCTGCACAAAAATAATTGGAAGCAACAGAAATGTGGCTTATTAGAAGAATGTTGCGAATCCCCTGGACAGCAAAAATAACTAATGAAGAATGTACGAGAAGAGCTGGATTGACAAAAAATCTTGTCAAAAAAAAAAAAAAAAGGAGAGAGACCAAGGAGAAAACCAAGAGAAATGATACTGGACAGTCTGACGGGATGGTGTCAGAGGAAATCACCAACTGAGCTGATGGCCTGCATGAAGGATCGTGTACTCTGGAGACGCATAATAGCCAACGCCAGTCGGCACGGAACCTGATGATGATGATGATATATGAGATTAGAAGAACACACTAGGCCTGAGAGACAGGAAGAATATACCAGTATTATGTGACATTAGAAAAACATACCACTACTGTGCAAGGTTAGAAGAATGCATTAGGACTGAGTTAGACTTGAATAATCCACTTGGACTATGTGAACTAGAAGATCAGACCAGAACGGTAAGACTGGACGAAACTAGAAGAAAATACTAAGACTGTGTTAGACTGGAAGAATATACTACTACTGTGTGAAACTAGAAGAACATAATAAGACTGTGTTAGACTAGAAGAAAATACTAAGACTGTGCTAGACTGGAAGAACATACTAAGACTGTGTGAAACTAGAAGAACATAATAAGACTGTGTTAGACTAGAAGAACATACTAAGACTGTGTGAAACTAGAAGAACATAATAAGACTGTGTTAGACTAGAAGAACATACTAAGACTGTGTTAGACTAGAAGAACATACTAAGACTGTGTGAGACTATAAGAACATACTAAGACTGTGTGAAACTAGAAGAACATACTAAGACTGTGTGAAACTAGAAGAACATACTAAGACTGTGTTAGACTAGAAGAACATAATAAGACTGTGCTAGACTAGAAGAACATAATAAGACTGTGTTAGACTAAGAACATACTATGACTTTGTGATTAGAAGACCATACTAGGACTGTGTGAGACGAAAAGAACATAATGAAACTGTGTGAGGTTAGAAAAAACATGCTAAGAATGTGTGGGACTCAAAAAACATAATAACACTGTTTGAGAGTAGATGAAAATAATAACATTATGTGAAACTAGAAGAACGTAATAAGATCATGTGAAATTAGAACATACTAGGATTATATGAGACTAGAAGAGTATACTTGGTTTGTATGAGACCAGAAGAGTATACTTGGGTAGTATGAGACTAGAAGAGCATACTAGGATTATATGAGACTAGAAGAGCATACATGGATTGTATGAGACTAGAAGAGCATAATAGGATTGTATGAGACTATAAGAGCATACTCGGGTTGTGTGAGACTAGAAGAACATACTTGGATTGTGAGAGACTCAAAGAACGTACTAAGAATGTGTGAGACTAGAAGAACACATTAGGACTTTATGAGAGTAGAAGAAAAATTTAGAACTTTGTGAGATTAAAAGAACATACTAAAAACTGTGTGAGACTAGAAGAACACAATACGACAAGTGAGACTAAAAGAACATACTAAGACTCTCTCAGACTAGAAGAACATAATAAGACTGTGTGAAATCAGAAGAACACATTAGGACCTTGTGAGACTAAAATGACATACTAGAACAGTTTGAGACTCAAAGAACATACTAAGACTTTGTAAAACTAAAAAAAATTATTAGGACTTTGTGAGACTGCAAGAACATAAAAGACTGGCTGAGACTAGAAGAACATAGTACTACTGTGTGAGACTAGAGAAATATATTAGGACTGTGAGATACTCAGAGAACGTATTCAGACTGTGTGTGACTACAAGAACATACTAAGACTGTCTGAGACTAGAAGAAAATAATAAGACTGTATGAGAGTAGAACATACTACAACTGCGTGAGACTAGAAGAACATACTAGGACTGTGTAAGGCTAGAAGAACATACTAGGACTATGTAAGGCTAGAAGAACATATTCGGACAATGTGAGACACGAAAAACATACTAGAACTGAATGAGACTATAAGAACGTTCTAGGACTGTGTGAGACGAGACAAAGAGACAATAATACTGAGTGAGATTCAAATAATATAATAAGACCATGCAAGATTAGAAAAACATACTAAAACCTTGTGAAATGAGAAAAACGTACTAAGATTGTGTGAGACTAGAAGAGAATTGTAAGACTGTGTGACAGGAAGAACACATTAGGACTGCCTGAGACTAAAAGAACATGGGGAATTTAGGTAAAGTTAGAACATAGTAAGACTGTGTGAGATTAGAAAAACATAATAGGACTTGTGAGACTAAAAGAACATATTAAGACTATGTGAGTATAGAAGAACATAAGAGGACTGTGTGAAACTAGAAGAACACACTAATACTGTGCGAGATTAGAAGAACTTACTAGGACTGTGTGAGACTAGAAAAAACATACTAGGACAGTGTGAGACTAGGCGAACATGTTAGGATTGTATGAGACTCAGAGAAAATACTAAGACTATATGATAAAGAAAAAAAAATACTGATACTGTGTGAGACTAGAGACCATACTAAGACTGTATGATAATATAAAAAGATACTGAGACTGTGTGAGACTAGAAGACCATAAGAAGACTGTGTGAGACCTGAAGACCATACTAAGACTATGTGAGACTATAAGAATATGCTAGGAATGTATGAGAGAAGAACACAACAGAATTATGTGAGATCAGAAGAACGTACTAAAACTATGAGAATAGACGAAGAAATGAGGATTGTGAGATACTGAGAGAACCTACTAATACTTTATTAGACTATAAGAACATATAAAGGCTGAGAGAAGAAAAGCATACTAAGACTGTGTTGGATTAGATAACATACTCAGAGTGTGTGAGTCCAGAAGAACATAATAAGACTGTGTGAGACTAGTAGAACATACTTAGACTGTGTGAGACTAGAAGAACATAATTAGACTGTGTGAGACTAGAAGAACATACTAGAATATGTATGTAACTGTAAGAACATACTTGGAATGTGTGAGACTAGATGAACACTCCAGGACTGTATGAAAGCACTAAGTCCGTTTGAGACTAGAAGAACATACTAAGACTGTGTTAAACTATTAGCAATATGTGAGATTAGAAGAACATACTAAGATTGTGTTAAACTATTAGGAATATGTGAGATTAGAAGAACATACTAAGACTGTGTTAAACTATTAGCAATATGTCAAAGATTAGAAGAACAGACTTGGATGAGAGACTAGAAGAGCATACCAGGATTGTGTGAGACTGAAAGAACATAATAAGACTGTGAGATTAGAAGACCATACTAATACAATGCGAGAATAGAAGAACATGCTAAGATTTTTTTTAGGTTAAAAGAACTTACTAAGATGGTGTGAGACTAGAAGACCATATTAAGACTGTTTGAGATTAGAAGAACATACTAAGACCGTGTGAATTAGAAGAACATACTAAGACTGTGTGAGACTAGAAGAACATAGTAGGAATGTGAGATTAGACGAACATACTGGAATTGTGTGAGACTAGAAGAACATTCTGGGATTGTGTGAGATTAGAAGAACACACTTGAACTGTGAGAGATTAGAAGAACATACTAAGACTGTGTGAAACTACTTGCACTGTGTTTGACTAGAATAACATACTAGAACTGAGGATTATAAGAACCTACCAGGATTGTGTTAGACTTGAAAAAAATTACAAAGACTGCGTAAAATTAGTAGAACATACTACTAATATTTGGGAACGAAAGAACATGCTAGAACTGTGTGAGTCCAGAAGAAGAAACTAGAACTGTCTGAGACTAGAGGAAATACTAGGAATGTGTGAGATTCATTCATTCATTCATTCATTTGCATGTCCCTTGCGGAACTTTGCCTCCCTAACAGCACTCCTGTAGGCCTCTCAGTTGTGAGCAAGATGGCCTGCTGCTGTTGCATCCATTTCCAGATTGTCAACGATGTCTTGCAGCCATCTTCGTCTTGGTCTTCCTCTTTTTCTTTTTCCCATTATGTATCCTTCCAATACGGTCTTCTCTAAATTATCATGACATTTAATGTGTCCAAAATATTTAAGTTTTCTCTCTTTAATCCTCTTCACTAGCCAGCCTTCTTCAATATTAAGCTCTTGTAGTATAGATATATTTGTTCTTTTTTGTGTCCACGATATTTGGAGAACTCTTCTGTAGCATTTATATTCAAAGGCATTTATGTGTTTCTCAGCTGTTTTGTTAAGTGTCCAGGTCTCACAGGCATATGTTGCTATGGGAAAGATTAGAATAACGTATGTGTGAGATTAGAATAACATATTAAGACTGTGTGAGACTAGAAGAACATATTAAGACTATGTGAGATTAGAATAACATATTAAGACTGTGTGAGACTGGAAGAACATATTAAGACTATGTGAGATTAGAATAACATATTAAGACTGTGTGAGGCTGGAAGAACATGCTAAAACTGTGTGAGACTAAAAGAACATACTAAAACTGTTTGAGACTAGAAGAACATACTAAAACTGTGTGAGATTGGAAGAACATACTGAAACTGTGTGAGATTGGAAGAACATACTAAAACTGTGTGAGATTGGAAGAACATACTAAAACTGTGTATGATTAGAAGTACATGTCGTGGAGAAAACAAATTGCTGTGTCAGAACATTTTCTTCCTGGAATGGAAAATCTTGTGAAAATTGTCACTTCTGCTGCAGGACAATGAGAAATATCAGACACGGTACTACTAGTCAAAATATATGTAAGTCTATCTACATTAACGTCATACAGGCCTAACTGTTTTGGTAAGTCTATCTACATAGTTGCTATAGTGAAGATTTCCGATTACTGATTTGCGTGCCATAGTCGTTATAGTGACAATTCGTCTGTTTCAATAAAACCAACCGGTGTAAGATTTAGATTGTACATATTTCGTTCGCGTTTCCGGTGACACTTTTCAAAATGGTGGAAGAGTCCTTAGTTACGAGCGATGCCGAGCGAGAAAAAGGAAGAGAAACATCAAATTTTTCAATTTTTGACGATGTAGATAGGGGTATGGACATGGCCTGTGACCATCCTACTGCTCTTGAATGTATCCCAAGTAGATTTAGATATATTAGACGACTGGAGAAATAGTTAGTAGGTTACTTCAGACATTAATTTAGCGAGAATGCAACATAGAATCACAATACGAGATCGACAAGCAGATCCAGACATCTCAGATGGTAAGTAGTGCATATCTAGACCTAGCCGATGGTGAGCTGGGCACAATCATTATCTAAAAACACCACTTTACCTCTTTTTTCCTAAAAAAAACTCTGCATTTATGAAATTTTCATACATTTTGTTATACTTTGAAACATAATAAGTATTCGGAAGTACATGTGAATATTTTTTTCCATTCCATTTTACAACTATGCCCACTATACAGATCAGGACCCGCGCTTTTTGTGTGGCACGGACGGGAACGTCCGCGTGTACCAATGGTCATTATAATGATCATTGGTTTGTTTGAATAAAACAACCTGTGTAACATTTAGATTGTACATATTTCGTCCGCGATTCCGGTGACACTTTTCAAAATGGCGAAAGAGTGCCTAGTTACGAGCGATTCCGACCGAGAAAAAGGAAGAGAAAGACCAACTTTTTCAATTTTTGATGATGTTGATAGGGGTATGGACATGGCCTGTGATCACCCCACTGCTCTTGAATGTATCCCAAGTAGATCTAGACATATTAGATGATTGAATAAGTAGTTAGGAGTTATTTCAGACATTAATTTAGCGAGAATGCAACATAGAATCACAATATGAGATCGACAAGTAGATCTAGACATCTCAGATGGTAAGTAGTTCATATCTAGACCTAGCCGATGGTGAGCTGGGCACAATCAGTGTCTACAAACATCACATTACTTCTTTTTTCCTAAAAAAAACTCTGCATTTATGAAATTTTCATACATTAATTTATACTTTGAAACATAATAAGTATACGGAAGTACATGGAAATACTGTTTTCCATTCCATTTTATAACTAAACCCCTTAACATATCAAGACCCGCACTTTTACTCTGGCACTCCACAACACGTCCGTGTTTCTTCCTCCGGCACCGAAAGTGTTAAGGGCATGCATCTTTCCCATCGCAACATATGCCTGTGAGACCTGGACACTTAACAAAACAGCTGAGAAACATATAAATGACCTTGAATGTAAATTCTACAGAAGAGTTCTCCAAATATTGTGGACACAAAAAAGAACAAATATATCTATACTACAAGAGTAGCCTAACTGTTTTGGTAAGTTTATCTACATTAACATCATTCAGGCCTAACTGTATGGTAAGTCTATCTACATTAACTTCATACAGGCCTAACTGTGTGTTATGTCTATCAATATTATCAGAGGAAGAGGTCGAAATTTTATGATCAGTTGTACAATGCAATGAAACAATGCAAACAATATGATTTCATTGTAATAATGGGGGATTTCAGTGTTAAGGTAGGAAACAAGCCAAAAAAGCAGGTAGTAGAAGCTTATGATCTTGGAAAGTGTAATGACACTGTCATTGGCAATACCTTGTACTAACAAATATCACGAAGTCTGTACACCTGGAAAAGTCCAGACGATGAGACCTGAAACCAAATAGAATTTATTCTGGTCAGTTGAAGATTCAGAAATGCTCACCAGACAACTAAAGCAAAGTCCATGGAACAGACTGTCACAATGACTACAAAGTAACAAAAGTTAAAGACTGTTAAATTAATTATCAGAAACTAAAATAAATTTAGATGTACTGGACAAACATATAGAAATAAAAGAAAAGCAAAGAAGTTAAAAATAAAGATATAATGCATTATCAGATTCATTCATTCATTCCTTTGCATGTCCCTTGCGGAACTTTGCCTCCCAAACAGCACTCCTGTAGGCCTCTCGGTTGTGAGCAAGATGGCCTGCTGCTGCTGCATCCATTTCCAGATCATCAACGATGTCTTGTCATTATCAGATTACAAAATATTATTTCAAGATGCAAATGATAAAAGGAAACTTTAAAAGAATCTTTCCACCAAGCATTTCAGGCATCAGTACCAAAAGCACAGAGATAAGCCAAGAAAAGGTGGATGAAAGATGACTTTCTAGAACTGATGGAGAAGAGAAGAAAGAACAAAATAACTAAACTATGCATGAGGAGATAAACAAAGAAATACGAAGGTGGTGCAAGGAAGAGAAAGAGAATTGGCTATTAGAGCAGTGTGATGAGACTGAAAAACAGTTTTAAAATGGCAAAGAATTTCATAAAAAGATAAAAGAACTTTGTGGGAGAAGAACAAGCAAAACTACAGGCTGTTTGAAAACATAGAAAGGTAAAGCTGTTATCAGAAAATAGGAAATCATGGAGAGATGGTCAGAGCACATAAAAGACTATAATGATTAGAGAAATGAGAAGTTAAATGTAAGCATGAATAATAAAGGACAACCAGTACTGAAAACTGAAGTAAGAAATGCACGTAAGCAAATGCAGGCAATGAAGGCACCACGACCTAATAACATCACAAGATCATGGCACTAGGAGGTATCGGCATAAAAAAAGCATCAAGGATCTTAAATATGATCTATAACACAGGATATATACCGTCAGATCTGTGCAAATCAATTCTCACTGCAACTCCAAAGAAAGCTGGAACAACAATGTGAGATGAACATCACATGCAGGCAGGTTTATGAGCCACATCACACAATTAAAAATCCTTAACCTGACAATACGAAATAAGAGAAAAACTGAAATCGCAGAAGAACAATGCACTTTTGTTAGAGCAAAAAAGCAAATCATCATCATCAGGTGCCATGTCGACTGGCGCTGGCTATTATGCTTTTCCAGAGTACACGATCCTTCATGGAGGCCATCAGCTCAGTTGGTGATCTCCTCTCATACCATCTTGTCGGACTTTCCAGTATCATTTCTCTTGGTATTCCCCTGGCTCTTCTTCCCTCTATTTTTCCTGTTGTTATAATATTTTCAATGCCCCCTCTTCTCATTGCATGTCCTATGAAAGTACATTGTCTCTCTCTTTATTTTTTTTGGACAAGATTTTTTTGTATCTCCAGCTCTTCTCAAACATTCTCCATTAGTTATATTTTTGCACAAGTAACACAATTTTTATATTAAGAACTATAGTAGAATGATCTGTAGTGGTAAACAAAGATGTATACTTGTGTTTTATTGATTACAGGAAAGCTTTTGAAAGCGTTAGGCATGAAGATATGATATAAATGCTGGAGAAACTTAATACAGATGGTAAAGATATGAGAATTATTAAGAATGTAGATATGAAAATTATTAAGAACATGTACAGTCAGCAAAGAGCAACAGTAAGAGTGAGCGATGACATAGATTAGATTCAGAATATAAAACGAGGCATAAGTCAAGAGTCCTTATTGTTACTTGATCAATTGTTTTTATACAATGAAGACATGAGAGGCAAACAGAGTAAATATGAAATAATTTAAAAAGGAGGCCGTAATATTATAACCTGAGATACGCTGCTGAGTCTATTGTAACAGCAGACAGCACAAGCAATGTGCAGAAACGTGTGAACAATGAGGGAAATTAAAAGGATGACACATGTCGCTCTTCAGAAAGCAAAACAATTAAAGAAGTTGTGCAGATGAACAGACAGAACTACAAAATTTTTAACGGCATGCATCTTTCCCATCGCAACCTGTGAGACCTGGACACTTAACACAACAGCTGAGAAACACATAAATGCTTTTGAATGTAAATGCTACAGAAGAGTTCTTCCAATATCATGGACACAAAAAAATAACAAAAATGTCCACACTACACGAACTTAATATTGAAAAATGTTGTTTAGTAAAGAGGATTAAACAGAGAAAACTGAAATATTCTGGACACATTAAATGTCATGAAAATTTAGAGAAGATTGTTTTGGAAGGGAACTTAGTGGGAAAAAAAAAAGACAGGAAGACTAAGGCGAAGATGGCTGCATGACATCGTTGATAATCTGCAAAAGGATGCATCAGCACCAGGACATCATTAAAGAGAGCAATAAAAGAGATCTATAGCTAAACAGCAACAAGACAGAAACAATGTAATGTCGAAAATAATAAAATACCAAAGTGGAACATCCTTTCAAACAGGAAGACATTGATACAAGTAAATTAATTCAATTATGTTGAAATAATGATAACAGCTGATGGCAAGTCCACAAACGAAATAAAATTCCAAACAGGTATAGCTAAGGAGGGTTTCGTGACAGGAGAGAAGATAACAACAAATAAGAAAATGTCCATACAGGAGAGAAGATAACAACAAATAAGAAAATGTCCATACAGGAGAGAAGATAACAACAAATAAGAAAATGTCCATACAGGAGAGAAGATAACAACAAATAAGAAAATGTCCATACAAGAGAGAAGATAACAACAAATAAGAAAATGTCCATACAAGAGAGAAGATAACAACAAATAAGAAAATGTCCATACAAGAGAGAAGATAACAACAAATAAGAAAATGTCCATACAAGAGAGAAGATAACAACAAATAAGAAAATGTCCATACAAGAGAGAAGATAACAACAAATAAGAAAATGTCCATACAAGAGAGAAGATAACAACAAATAAGTAAATGTCCATACAAGAGAGAAGATAACAACAAATAAGTAAATGTCCATACAAGAGAGAAGATAACAACAAATAAGTAAATGTCCATACAAGAGAGAAGATAATAACAAATAAGTAAATGTCCATACAAGAGAGAAGATAATAACAAATAAGTAAATGTCCATACAAGAGAGAAGATAACAACAAATAAGTAAATGTCCATACAAGAGAGAAGATAATAACAAATAAGTAAATTTCCATACAAGAGAGAAGATAATAACAAATAAGTAAATGTCCATACAAGAGAGAAGATAACAACAAATAAGTAAATGTCCATACAAGTGAGAAAAAGACTATTACTGTGCTATATAGAACCAATAGTGCTTTATGGTTGTGAAACAACAAATAAGTAAATGTCCATAAAAGTGAGAAAAACAGTATTACAGTGCTATATAGAACCAATATTGCTTTATGGTTGTGAAACAACAAATAAGTAAATGTCCATAAAAGTGAGAAAAACGGTATTACAGTGCTATATAGAACCAATATTGCTTTATGGTTGTGAAACAACAAATAAGTAAATGTCCATAAAAGTGAGAACAAGAGTATTACTGTGCTATATAGAACCAATATTGCTTTATGGTTGTGAAACAACAAATAAGTAAATGTCCATAAAAGTGAGAAAAACAGTATTACAGTGCTATATAGAACCAATATTGCTTTATGGTTGTGAAACTTGGATGGTCAACACAAGGATGACAGAGAAACTGAAAGTAACAGACATGTCGTTTTGGTGAAAGATGCAACAAATATCCTTGACAGACAGAAAAACAAATGAAGAGATCCTCAAAGAAGTTTCAGAACAATGAAAATTAGTTACAATGATAAGGAAAGACAATCAAAATTTCTTGGACATGTTAAGAGAAGACATAATTTGATAAACCTAGTAATCATTGGAAAATTCAAGGGAAAAATTGAAGAGGGAACGGCAAGAGAAAAACATCTCAGTGGAATGATCAGGTGGCATGGAAAAAGAAAATATTTAAACTAACAGAAACATCAAGGACTATACAATATGGATAAGCATGATAGCCAATGTTATGTGGAGTGACACATAATACTAACAGTGATGATAATAATGAGCAAACTATTATGAGCATGCTGATCTCAGCACCATAACTACTGTCGGAATGATCGCTGAGAATAGTATGCTCATAGTGCTGAGAATAGTACGATATATAGAGATATGTCAGGATAACATATAGAGATGTTAGGATTAAAAATAGAGATATGTCAAAAAAAAATATTGAGATAAAAGTAAAGGTATGAACCAGTGTCATTGCACACGGTCAAACTTTACATGCTGTGCTGCCTAGCCAGGCAGCTGACCAGAAACTGAGACTAGTGTCGCCATCAGTACCAACTCCCTATCTAGTGACGTCTTTCCTCTTTCTTCCCAGAGCATTAACCTTGGTACCCATTTTTTCTTTAGATTGGGTGATGAACCCGGGAATTTTTTCTTTAGATTGGGTGAATGAACTCGGGAATTTTTTCTTTAGATTGGGTGAATGAACCCGGGAATTTTTTCTTTAGATTGGGTGAATGAACCCGGGAATTTTTTCGAGCCACGGTCTGACCGCCATTCTGGTGGGTAGGAATCGAAACCGGGTTGCCTAGTCGGCAAACGAGTGACTAATCTACGGCGCTAACAAGGCTCCCATGCAATAGGCTGTCTCAAGATAATATACAGAGATATATCAGGATGTGTATAGAGTTGTCTCAAGATGTTATATAAAGTTCTGTCAAAATTGTATATAAAATTGTGTCAGGATGTACATAAAGTTGCGTCAGGATGTTGTATAGAATTGCGTCAGGATGTTGTATAGAATTGTGTCAGGATGTTGTGTAGAATCGCCTCAGAATGTTGTATAGAATTGCGTCAGGATGGTATATATAATTGTGTCAGGATGTTATATAGAGTAGTGTCAGGATGCTGTATAGCGTTGTGTAAGAATGTTATACAAAGTTGTGTCAAGATGTACATGTTTAGAGCTGTGCCAGGATGTACATAGAATTGTGTAAAAGTGTTGTATAGATATTGTATAGAGCTGTGTAATGTGTATATAGATTTGTGTCAGGATGTTATACACACTTGTGTCAGGATGTACATAGAGCTGTGTCAGGATGCATATATAATTGTGTCAAGATGTTGTATAGAACTGTGTAAAGATGTTTCTGCAACAAAATCTTGTTATTATTCAGAACTGTAAATCCTGTAAGCATAAAAAAGAATCGACATCAGCTTATTTTCAATTCCATACTTATAACATACCGATGTTAATACATACAACATACAGATGTTACAGCAACTTGGTCACATATTTTTGGATGTAAAAGAAAAGGAATCCACACAGCTTAGAAATTTATAAATAGTATCCAAAATGATGATAAAAGATGCAAGCAAGTAGGAAAAAAATAGTTTAAATGAATCTTAGACTGTAATTTGTCCCAGATTTTCTGATCTATAACAGGAACAAACTTTGATAGTCTTGCAAAAAGGATGGAAAAACATGCCCCAACAACGGATCCAGCGTGTCAGTGGCTCGATGAGAAGGCGCTTCAAGCAGTGATAACAGCCCAAAGTTGTTATATACTATACTATATCAAGATCTTCTTTCCTGGAGGGGGGGGGCACACTGAGACTTGAGTTTTTCTCTTTGTTTCATTCTGTTTTATGACACTTTCAGTGAAATCAAACTGTTCACTTTGTTACTTTGTTATTCAATACTCAAACATATTATGCGCCAAGTTTTATTTGAGATCACCTAGTAACACATGCACAATGCCCTATATAATATTACACATATTACACACTTACTTTTGTCTCCATATATATATATATATATATATATATATATATATATATATATATAAGTTCGCTCAGTATGTATGCAGGAAACTCTCTACCGTAGAGAGCGGAACAACAACACAACTCCTTCAGATCATCAGAGGAAGTACCCCCCCCCCCCTCAGACAAGTGCCTCAGTATAATCTACTGCTGCTACCCACCACAGCTCCTCTAGGACGTCCATTTTGATGACTTGAGATTAAAACTCGCAAAATCTTAAATTGTGGGGAAGGTGGAGCAGTATTGCTTCTAGGCAAGCTAGTCTACTCGCAGAGTTCGTAACTTCTTAGCTGTATTCTGATAATACTTTCGCTTTTCCCGAGTAGTTTATTTCACAACTGCCCATAAATACCAGAATGGAAAAGATTGTAGCACGTTGTCCGGGAGAGAATGTAAAACTTTCGGCCTAGACACGGCATTCTGTGGCAGCGAAACAAATGACAGATAACCAGCATAATGTTACATTGTTTCATGCAGTGTTTGTGATGCTTGACGAAATGTTTGTGATATTTGGAGAAGTGTATTTAATTAATGTTATTATGACGTAACAGAAATGTATAAAGCCCTAAAGTCTTCAAACATCTGCAAGAGCAAGCAGAAAAATGTGAGAGTAAAGATACACTATGAGAAAACTGAATACATGAGAAAAGCAAGGCCAAGAAAATGACAAACAAAAAAAATCAGATCCACATAGATTTGTATAAGGATTAAAAGAGCACATTCATATAAATATCTGAGGGCTTATTCAACAGCTTCAACATTGTGAGAGATGAAATTAGATCTAGGATACAAGCAGGAAACAACACTTATTTTGTCCTTATACATTTGTTGCAATCAAAACTGCTGTCCCACAACATCAAACTAAATATATACAAGACACAGATTAGATCAGTTGTCTTGTATAGAGCAGAAACATGGAGCACTACATAACAAAATGAAGCAGAGCTACAGATCTTTGAAAATATAATCTTGAGAAGAATTTTGGACCAATTAGCAAAGAAATACACATGGCATTTCATTCTCCACTTTTAACTAGCAATACGAAAAGCAGCAGAGAGAGATGACTCGGACACTTGGAAAAGATGGACCAGAATAAGCAGACAAAAAAGGCTTATACAGGAGTGATTAACGGAGACAGACCACGAAGCAGGCCGATTCAATGGTGGCGTAACAACCTAGAAGATCAACGAGCTCTCAGAGCGGACAGATGAAGATTAAGAACAGGGAGTAGTGGAAACAAGTCCTATCTGCAGCGGTGGCTGGGAAAGCTAAACGAATGAATGAAGTTTGAATATTTTTGAAGATTTTATCTTTTCTAGTATTTTTTGCATAAATCTACTAGTCAATGATTAATAGGCGAGGTGTGTGTATCAGATTAATAAATAATTTGAGTTTTAGCTAGCGAACATTAATACAAGTATATCAAGTAATTGTTACATTTAAAAAACAATTGTCATCGACAACTTCACGACGCATGCAAACTTGAAGATCATACATCCCTACCTCTACACTTATAGATCAGATATCCAAAAGACTTGATGGCCAGTCTCTACACTTATAGGTCAAATATCACAGTCTCTAAAATTATAGGTAAAATATTCCAACGTCTAGACTTATATAGGTCAAATATCCAAGTTTCTAGACTCCGGAATTAAAGTACAAATTTCCCAGTCTCTAGACTTGTAGGTCAAATATCCCAATCTCTAGGCCCATAGATCAACTATCAAAGGCTTTAGAATAATAGGCCGAATATCCCAGTCTTTATAGGTCAAACACCCCAGTTTTTAGATTTATAAGTCAAATATCCCAGTCTCTAAGATTTATAGGTCAAATATCCCAGCCTATATAGGTCAGATATTCCAGTCTCTAGATTTATAGGTCAAATATCACAGTCTCTAAATTATAAATCAAATCTTCCTAAGCTTAGACTTATATAGGTCAGATATTCCAGTTTGTAGGCATATAGAAATGAAGACATTGACAACAAATGTCACACCTAAGCTAAATGTAATTTATGACGAGATTGTGATGACCTTGACAATGACAGAGGAAATTCTAGAAATATGGAAGGAATATTGTAGAGGAATGTATGAAACAACTGATTGTGAAAGCAGAAATCAACAGCATGAATTATTATTGGAAGAGAAAGAACCCTAACCGACAATAGAAGTGTTATGGGCAATAAAGAATCTGAAAAATGGTAAATCACCAGGATGTGATGGGATAATAGCTGAACTTATTAAAGCAGGAGGAAAGGAATGTGTAACAATCTATCATGCACTATGTAAAAAGATAAGACATTCAGGTATTTGGCCAAAAAGAATGGAAAAGAACTGTATTCATACAACTGCCAAAAAAGGGTAACCTGAAATTATGCACAAACTACAGAACTGTTGCCCTGATTAGTCTTGCCAGTAAAATTCTGTTAAAATTCATAATGAAGAAACTTCGTAAGAAAATAGAAGAAGAAGTCAAAATGGTCCAAGCTGGTTTCAGGCAAGGAAGAGAATCAAGAGATTATATATTCAATATAAGATTAATAATAGAGAAATGCAGAGAGTTTAATGTGAATCTATATTTATCTTTTATAGAATACTCAAAGGCATTTGATTGTGTACAACACCAGAAACTTTGTGAAATAATGGAAAAAATGGGTTTTCCAACGCATCTGATTCAATTAACATCACTGTTAGACCAACAAGCAGCAGTAAGAATAAATGGTGAAACAACAACTTGGTTTGACATAAAACAAGGGGTCCGTCAGGGGTGCATATTGTCACCCTACTTATTTAACTTGTATACTGAAAAGGAGATGGACATATGTTGGCCACTTGATGAGAAGAAATGAGCAGAGAATCCCCAAACAAGCTATCAAGTGGAACACAACAGGCCGAAGAAAAAGGGGCAGACCGCGGGAAACTCTGAAGAGAACATTATTAAGAGAGGTCAAATTAACAGGCATAAAATCCTTTGATGAGGTTGAAAGACTCGCCGAAGACAGGAAATATTGGCGAACTACTTTGCGAGCCCTATGTGACGTCTAACGGCACGGGAAGGATATAAGATAAGATACTGAAAATATAATGAGGAATGTTAGAGAAAATGTAGACAAAGAATGTTACGATGCCATAACAATTAGGGGTTATGAAAAACCAGAGATTAGATATGCTGATGACACAGTACTACTGTCTACAGCACTAAAAGGAATTGAAAAACTAAATATGTCAGTCCGTAAGAACAGCGAAGAGCTAAACCTATATCTTAATGCGAAGAAAACTAAATTGATGACAACTGGCATAAAAAATAAAGCAGTTGAAATGTGTATCAATGAGGAAAAATTGGAAGAAGTTGAGAGTTTTAAATATCTTGGATGACTACTAATTAATAATGGAGATGTAATGAGGGAAATTAAAAGAAGGACATATATACTTTTCAGAAAGTAAAACAACTAAAGAATCTGTGGAGAAGAACAGACAGAACTACAAAAATAAGATTTTTAAGGGCATGCATCTTTGCTATCGCAATATATGCCTGTGAGACCTGGATGCTTAACAAAACAACTGATAAACACATAAATGCCTTTGAATGTAAATGCTACAGAAGAGTTCTTTAAATATCAAGGAAACAAAAAAGAATAAATATATCCATACTACAAGAACTTAATATTGAAGAAGGCTGGCTAGTAAATAATATTAAAGTGAGAAAACTTAAATATTTTGGACATATTAAAGGTCATGATAATCTAGAGACGACCTTCTTGGAAGGATACATATATGGGAAAAAGAAAAAGAGAGGAAGAGCAAGGCGAAGGTGGCTGTAAGACATTGTTGATGATCTGCAAATGGATGCATCAGTAGCAGGCCATCTTGCTCACAACCGACAGGCCTACAGGAGTGCTGTTAGGGGGGAAAAGTTCCGTAAGGGCAATGCTTATGAATGAGGCTTATAGGTAAAATAACCCAGTCTCTATAGGTCAAATATCCTAGCCTCCGGAATTAAAGTACAAATGTCCCAGTCTCTAGACTTGTGGGTCAAATATCCCAATCTCTAGGCTCATAGGTCAACTATAAAAGGATTTAGACTTATAAGTCGAATATCACAGTCTCTATAGATCAAATAACCCAGTCTCTAGATTTATAGGTCAAATATCCCAGTCTCTAAGACCTATAGGTCAAATATCCCAGTCTCTAAGACCTATAGGTCAAATATCCCAGCCTCTATAAGTCAAATATTACAGTCTCTAGACTTAAATGTCAAATATCGCAGTCTCTAGACTTACAGGTCAAATATCCTAGTCTTTAGGCTTATAAGTCAAATATTCCAGTCTCTGGCTCCATAGGTCAAATATCCCAACGTCTTGACTTATAGTTCAAGTATCCTAGTCCCTAGATTTATAGATCAAATATTTCATTCCCTAGACTTATAGGTCGAATATTCCAGTCTCTAAAATTATTTGGTAAACTATTCTAACGTCTAGACCTATGTTAGTCCAATATTCTAGTCTCTAGACATATAGATCAAATATCCTAGTGTCAAGATTTATATGTGAAATAATACATTGTTAAAACTTACATACCCCACACTTCAGTCTAAAGATTTATAGGTAAAACAACCTATCCTAAAGATTTATAGGTCATACACCCTAGTCTAAAGATTTATAGTTCGAACAACCAATCCTAAGATTTAAAGGTCATAATCCCAGTCTAAAGATTTAAAGGTCATACACGAAAGTCTAAAAATTTATAGGTCAAACTACCCATCCTAAAGATTTATAGATCATACACCCCAGTTTAAAGATTTATAGGATGCACGCTCTAGCCTCAGAAAGTCATTCATTGAAAATGACATGACTGAATCAAATGTCCAGTTTATATCACTGTACTCACTACCACGCTGCCTTATATATCTTTCCTGAGCGTTAAACATCACATAGGGCTTTCAAGGTAGTTCGCCAAGTTATCCTGTTTTCGGTGATCTTTTCAACCTCATCAAGTGGTGTTATGCCAACTAAACTGGCCTCTTTTACCAATGTCCTCTTTAAAGTTTCACGTGGTCGACCTCTTTTTTCTTCGACCTGGTGTGTTCCACTTGATAGCTTGTTGTGGGATTCACTCACTGTTTCTTTTCATCACATGACCGACATATGTCCATTTCCTTTTCCTGATCACACATGAGACAGGTTGTTGTTTGCTCATCTGCCTTATCTCTGTGTTGTTCTTGAATTCGTTCCACTTTATGCCGAGTAATTTTCTGAGGCATTTGTTTTCCAAAAAGCCTAATTTGTTGTCTATTTCTTTATTTGTTTTCCAACTTTTGCATGTATAAATGAGTGTGGATGTCACATTTGAATTGAGTAATCTTAACTTGGTTTTTTGTGCTTATAACTTTTGAGTACCATATGTTCTCAAGATTCTTGAAGATCGATGCTGCGTTTGCGATTCTAATTCTAACTTCCTTTCTGGTGTCACCAACCTGGTCTATGTAGCTGCCGGGGTATGCAAACTGGTTTACTTCTTCAACAGATGTCCCTTCTTCATATATTTTTCCGTTTTGATTAAAGGGGGAAGTTTCATTGTTTTTGTTTTTTCCTTGTTAATTTCAAGTCCTGTTTGCTAGCCACTGAAAACAGGATATCTGTTTTTTCTTGCATCGAACTCACATTATCACAGACAAAAGTTATATCAACAGCACAATCAAGATCTTCTAGTTGGGTCCCATGTTGTAGCATGGCCTTGTAAGTAATGATTATAGTTATTTTTGTTATTAATGAATATGATTATGAATATATTGTAGGTATAAAAGTAACATCTAACAGCAACAGAAAACGTAAATAGGAAAATTAGAGCAAGGTAGAAAAAACAAATTTCCTTTACACTGTATGACTGGACGCTGACACAAGTAAACAGAATAGAAATGACGAATAGAAAAGGCAGACACGATGAAAAGTAAAGATACAATAAAACTTCCTACATGAAAGATCAAGATAATAACTTAGGTAAATGACAACTGTATAGATAAACTTGACGCAGACTGATACGCATGACACCTATTAGCGTTAGGACGCTATTGCACACAGTTTTTAAGTAAGGGAGTGATCAGCTCGGCCAGCTGATCAATTAAATATTTAGAGGCGTGGCCTATTAGACAACTGACTTAAGGCATATAAGTCACGGGGCAGTTGGAGAGGACAGAGTCAGAAGACGGAGGAACAGGGACGGTCAGTGAATAGAAACCGGTCCAGACGTCAAAGTAAGGTGCACGAGAAGGAAGGAGCCCCCAAGAAGAGGAAGTCTAGAGGCTAGCGGACAAGTGACGGACGATCAGAGAGGAACAGCAAACAGAGAGGGACAATCGAGGGGGAAGCGTCCGACCAAAGACGGTTAGTAAACGAAGGCCGACTGAGACGGCAGAGGAAAACTGTCAGAGAGTATCAGACAGACCAGAGGAGAATCAAATAAGAACAGAAGAAACCGGAATGCAGATCAGAGAAAGAACAGAAGAACAGTAGAGCGGAGGTTACAGAAACACAGAAGAAAATGAAAGAAAACGATACGATATATTATCAGAAGTAAGTATTAGAATGAAGATGTGTTTCAAGTGAGATTAAGATGATTTGATACTTTTGGAGCTTCACGTAAATCGATTTTAGACGAGAAACTAGTTGACCACGTGATGCAGATCTGATATAATACTGAATTAGGAAATGTTCTCGTATCAAGTGTAGAATATTGTGAAGTTGAGAACATTGAGAAATGCTGCACGTAGAATATGATAGAGTTTAATATTGTGAAAAAATGATTAAATGATTCAATCCAAGTGATATTGTCGACAATACATCTTGAACTTATTTGTCAAAATAAATGAATTCAGTGAATGTTTCTTCGGACTTGGTCTAGCTAATGTAGTAATGTTTGTGAAAACTGATCTAGACAACAGTAATCAGATTGTGTGTGAAGATAACCTCAGAAATACTCAACAGTATCAACGATAAAAGTGACAGGATTTACAAGACAGTATGAATAAGAGAACACATCAACCGATTATTATATAATTCAGAACCCCTTCCTTAGTCAGAAATATATAATTCACAAAGTGAAAATATTATACTGTACCCAGTCAGTACCTGTGTTACCTGTGCATCATTTTTTCATCCAAAATACCACGCTACATACAAAACAAAATGCCCCTCCTCATTGAAGTTGTTGGGTACATAAAAAACATTTTATGCTAAGAGCAGAACTGGAATATATAAACTATAAGAAAAAAATTGGGTATCTATTATTACTATGGAAAGTGACCGCATCATTCCAGGCGAAATGATGATTAATTATCTCAGTTTTCATGTCAAAAATTGAAATTAAGCAAAGCAGTATCCTAACCCTTGCTTTCTTTGAAATATATTTTTCTGCTCTTCTGAAGTTGGCGTTGAAAGACATCAGTAATGACATACTCATGCACACACACGTGGTCCTAAGACTCACCTCCAATCAGTGACAAACAGTGTGACAGAAAATATGATATGTTATTGCTGACAATAAGAAACAAAAAAGCATCTTGGATCTGTAGTTACTTCCAAAAAAGTAAATCAATACTCAAATAGGAACAAGAGTTCCAGAAATAGCAAACCAATTAAGAAAGCCCGGAAGAGGGGAAGAGAAAGATTATAATTTATGAAACCTGTAATCTTAGCATGTTCTTATACATGTTTTTAATTGCTTTATAAATATAAAAAAGTTGATTCACAACTGGCAAGAAAAAAAGAAATGCATTTATAGGAAATTTAAAATAAAAAATACACATAATTAATTTTGTTTAATTCAAACATAATAACACAATTGTATTCTACCAATGACTCTGTTTATTCTGAAAGTTATACTGTCAGTAAGTAATTCTTTTATTTTGTCAGTGACTCTGCTATTCTGTCAGTAAGTAATTCTTTTATTTTGTCAGTGACTCTGCTATTCTGTCAGTAATTCTTTTATTTTGTCAGTGACTCTGCTATTCTGTCAGTAAGTGATCCTTTTATTTTGTCAGTGAATGACTCTGTTATTATGACAATGAAAACTTATTTTGTCAACAGATGAGAACTGTTGCTTCATGTATGTTTTATGATGTCTAATGCTGAGAATGATAAGTCTAATTAACGTCTTTTTCATTTCAAATTGTGTTTCCCTTAGCCATGCTGATGTATACCTCACTCATGCTTATGTATACCTCACCTAATCTGTTGTATATCTAACCTGAAGCTGATAATTTGAATGATAAGCTTGATAAACTAGTAATCGATTTTCTAATAACGAAAAACTATTCACATTTTTTAAATGACGTAAAAACGTATCAAGGCAGCTCTCCAAGTGTTTGGACAGCATACAGCCATTCCTGACATTCTGAACTAAATCGTAATCTAACAAGTGATTATCTCTTCAAGCGACTTTCCTGCTACAGAACACTCGTCGAGAGAGAAGAAAAACCTTATCTTTATTCAACCAAAAATGAGGGACTCAGTTTCAAATACTTTCATAAACGTGGCCTGTTGGCCAACATTGTTGTAACCTGTAACCGACAAGCGAAAGAGGAGACGGCAGTGTGTGTGTGTGATGATAGAAAACAAACACTCTTCTATGAAATCATGAAACGGTGAATCTGTGCTAGTCCTGGATAATTGCTGCTGGAGTGAAGACTGTAGTAGACAATAATTGCTGCAATGTTATGTTGTGAGGTTCAACCAAATAGCTAAGAGTATCGAACAACAATAAAAGCTAATTAAAGATTTATAGTTGCCGGGAGCAAAGATAATCGAGTCAAAAACTGTATACCTCTCAATTGTTCCTTCTCATTCTCCAAATATTCGGACTTGTGTAGTCCTAGAAAATTTGAAAACATAGAAAACATGTTCCTTGGTCATACATTGTTTAACAAACATATTCCAAGATGCACTTAAAAATAGAGATATGAAGGTATCCTATTGTATGATATGATGAGAATTCTGGTGATGAGGAGGCCGATGTTGGCGATATGAGAAATGAGGACTGCGGTAAAACTTGTTCTAGTTATGAAATAGTGCATGGTTCAGTTTTACAAAAAGATAGAAAGAATGAAGCAAGTAGGCATAAACAAGATGAGTGAATTGTGACAGACGTCTCATTTGGGCCTGTACAGTGTTCAAGTTAATCGCTAGAGAGTTGTACAGACGCGGTTACAGTTGTAACAACAGAGAATTGTGCATACGCGGTTACAGTTGTAACAACGGTGAGTTGTGCATACGCGGTTACAGTTGTAACAACGATGAGTTATGCATACGCGGTTACAGTTGCAACAACAGAGAATTGTGCATACGCGGTTACAGTTATAACAACAGAGAACTGTGCATACGCGGTTACAGTTGTAACAACAGAGAATTGTGCATACGCGGTTACAGTTGCAACAGCAGAGAATTGTGCATACGCGGTTACAGTTGTAACAACAGAGAATTGTGCATACGCGGTTACAGTTGTATCAACGGTGAGTTGTCCACATACAGTTACAGTTGTAATAACAGTGAGATAGTGTGTATGTCTGATATCAGCAGCCATGTACTGTGTTAGACGTAAGATTATCATGTTGGCTTTATTACACTAAAACACAAGATCCTGCAATATTACACACTTCTCAGACAAAATAAGTAATACCAATTCTCAGCGAATTTTCCAAGCAATGACGGGTGGTTCTCAACAACAATAAATGCTGCTTCATATGAGCATCCAGATGATGATGGAAAAGTGTGACGATGGACGATACGTATCTCAAACTAACCACATGTAGAAAATAACTCCGAGCGGAACCTAACAACAAGTTATCTCGCCGCCAGGAGAACTACTAAAATCTACCACATATCCAACTTTCAAACTATCGGAACCTAACAACAAGTTATCTCACCGCCAGGAGAGCTACTAGCACCTACCACATATCCAACTTTCAAACTATCGAAACCTAAGAATAAGTTATCTCACCGACAGGAGAACTACTAAAATCTACCACATATCTAACTTTCAAACTATCGGAACCTAACAACAAGTTATCTCGCCGCCAGGAGAACTACTAAAATCTACCACATATCCAACTTTCAAACTATCGAAACCTAATAATAAGTTATCTCACCGACAGGAGAACTACTAAAATCTACCACATATCCAACTTTCAAACTATCGAAACCTAATAATAAGTTATCTCACCGCCAGGAGAACTACTAACCCCTACCACATATCCAACTTTCAAACTATCGAAACCTAATAATAAGTTATCTCACCGCCAGGAGAACTACTAACCCCTACCACATATCCAACTTTCAAACTATCGAAACCTAATAATAAGTTATCTCAACGCCAGGAGAACTACTAACACCTACCACATATCCAACTTTCAAACTATCGGAACCTAACAACAAGTTATCTCGCCGCCAGGAGAACTACTAACACCTACCACATATCTAACTTTCAAATTATCGGAACCTAATAATAAGTTATCTCACCGCCAGGAGAACTACTAACACCTACCACATATCTAACTTTCAAATTATCGGAACCTAACAACAAGTTATCTCGCCGCCAGCAGAACTACTAACACCTACCACATATCTAACTTTCAAACTATCGAAACCTAACAACAAGTTATCTCGCCGCCAGGAGAACTACTAACACCTACCACATATCCAACTTCCAAACTATCGGAACCTAACAACAAGTTATCTCGCTGCCAGGAGAACTACTAACACCTACCACATATCTAACTTTCAAATTATCGAACCTAAACAAGTTATCTCGCCGCCAGGAGAACTACTACACCTACCACATATCCAACTTTCAAACTATCGGAACCTAACAACAAGTTATCTCGCCGCCAGGAGAACTACTAACACCTACCACATATCTAACTTTCAAATTATCGGAACCTAATAATAAGTTATCTCACCGCCAGGAGAACTACTAACACCTACCACATATCTAACTTTCAAATTATCGGAACCTAACAACAAGTTATCTCGCCGCCAGGAGAACTACTAACACCTACCACATATCTAACTTTCAAATTATCGGAACCTAACAATAAGTTATCTCACCGCCAGGAGAACTACTAACACCTACCACATATCTAACTTTCAAATTATCGGAACCTAACAACAAGTTATCTCGCCGCCAGGAGAACTACTAACACGTACCACATATCTAACTTTCAAATTATCGGAACCTAACAACAAGTTATCTCGCCGCCAGGAGAACTACTAACACCTACCACATATCCAACTTTCAAACTATCGGAACCTAACAACAAGTTATCTCGCCGCCAGGAGAACTACTAACACCTACCACATATCCAACTTTCAAACTATCGGAACCTAACAACAAGTTATCTCGCCGCCAGGAGAACTACTAACACCTACCACATATCTAACTTTCAAATTATCGGAACCTAACAACAAGTTATCTCGCCGCCAGGAGAACTACTAACACCTACCACATATCCAACTTTCAAACTATCGGAACGGACAACAATAAAACGGACCGCTCGACTCAACTTGAAACTGAGGCTGACTAGCAAGCCACGGTTTCTTGCTTAAGACTCACATTTTTACTCAATCCACGTGCAAAACATAGACGTCTGAGTGTCGAAGTGGTTTTTCTGGAATTGGGGAAGGAAAGGTGGCCAGGCATGATGACGACCATATCACGCTCTAGTGTGTGGTCAAGGAAAATATGGACAAATATGGACACTAACAACATATCACGCTCTAGTGTGTGGTCAAGGAAAATATGGACAAATATGGACACTAACAACATATCACGCTCTATTGTGTGGTCAAGGCAAATATGGACAAATATGGACACTAACACCATATCCCCTGTGTGCCCTACGTGCTAAACCTGTTGTACTCACGCTTGAATATAATATCTCAAAGGAAACTATTTAAAAAATCCCAATTATAAAACATAATATTCAAGAACATTAACTTCCAAAATTTAAATAAGGTTGTTCACCTTATTAAGGAGATATTCCGCTACAGCGTATAAAGGAAGAGTAGACAACAGTCCAATAGTTTGGCCAAAGCTTTTTCCAGAGCTCATACACAAAATCACCACAACATATAAAACATACACACACACATACACACACAACGCAGATGGAAGATTAAACAATTAGCTTTTTTTAGTGTCCTCCTCGTACAAAAGACGGGCACATTATGCGCCTCGATAGACATAGGTAAGCACAAAGTGGAAGCAGGCGATTGGCTGAGAAATGAGGTAAGTGGAGGATGACAAGGGGCACTATATGGTAAACAACATGTTATGCCCCAAGCGGCACCAACTTGTCTACATCGGGTATTTATGTCCTAAAGAAAATCCGCCCGGATAGCATAAATAATAGAAGTGAGAAAACAATATGGGAAGGGAGTGGATTGGATGAAGGAAAGTTAGGAATGAATAGAGAACACTGAGCGAACATGACTGGTCGCTTATGATACATAGACAACAAGTTATCTCCCGCCAGGAGAGCTACTAGCACCTACCACATATCCAACTTTCAAACTATCGAAACCTAAGAATAAGTTATCTCACCGACAGGAGAACTACTAAAATCTAACACATATTCAACTTTCAAACTATCGGAACCTAACAACAAGTTATCTCGCCGCCAGGAGAACTACTAAAACCTACCACATATCCAACTTTCAAACTATCGAAACCTAAGAATAAGTTATCTCACCGCCAGGAGAACTACTAACACCTACCACATATCCAACTTTCAAACTATCGAAACCTAATAATAAGTTATCTCACCGCCAGTAGAACTACTAACACTTACCACATATCTAACTTTCAAATTATCGGAACCTAACAACAAGTTATCTCGCCGCCAGGAGAACTACTAACACCTACCACATATCTAACTTTCAAACTATCGAAACCTAATAATAAGTTATCTCGCCGCCAGGAGAACTACTAACACCTACCACATATCTAACTTTCAAATTATCGGAACATAACAACAAGTTATCTCGCCGCCAGGAGAACTACTAACACCTACCACATATCTAACTTTCAAATTATCGAAACCTAACAACAAGTTATCTCACCGCCAGGAGAACTACTAACACCTACCACATATCCAACTTTCAAACTATCGGAACCTAACAACAAGTTATCTCGCCGCCAGGAGAACTACTAACACCTACCACATATCTAACTTTCAAATCTATCGAAACCTAACAACAAGTTATCTCGCCGCCAGGAGAACTACTAACACCTACCACATATCCAACTTTCAAACTATCGAAACCTAACAACAAGTTATCTCGCCGCCAGGAGAACTACTAAAATCTACCACATATCCAACTTTCAAACTATCGAAACCTAAGAATAAGTTATCTCACCGCCAGGAGAACTACTAACACCTACCACATATCTAACTTTCAAATTATCGGAACCTAACAACAAGTTATCTCGCCGCCAGGAGAACTACTAACACGTACCACATATCTAACTTTCAAATTATCGGAACCTAACAACAAGTTATCTCGCCGCCAGGAGAACTACTAACACCTACCACATATCCAACTTTCAAACTATCGGAACCTAACAACAAGTTATCTCGCCGCCAGGAGAACTACTAACACCTACCACATATCCAACTTTCAAACTATCGGAACCTAACAACAAGTTATCTCGCCGCCAGGAGAACTACTAACACCTACCACATATCTAACTTTCAAATTATCGGAACCTAACAACAAGTTATCTCGCCGCCAGGAGAACTACTAACACCTACCACATATCAACTTTCAAACTATCGGAACGGACAACAATAAAACGGACCGCTCGACTCAACTTGAAACTGAGGCTGACTAGCAAGCCACGGTTTCTTGCTTAAGACTCACATTTTTACTCAATCCACGTGCAAAACATAGACGTCTGAGTGTCGAAGTGGTTTTTCTGGAATTGGGGAAGGAAAGGTGGCCAGGCATGATGACGACCATATCACGCTCTATTGTGTGGTCAAGGAAAATATGGACAAATATGGACACTAACAACATATCACGCTCTAGTGTGTGGTCAAGGAAAATATGGACAAATATGGACACTAACAACATATCACGCTCTATTGTGTGGTCAAGGCAAATATGGACAAATATGGACACTAACACCATATCCCCTGTGTGCCCTACGTGCTAAACCTGTTGTACTCACGCTTGAATATAATATCTCAAAGGAAACTATTTAAAAAATCCCAATTATAAAACATAATAATTCAAGAACATTAACTTCCAAAATTTAAATAAGGTTGTTCACCTTATTAAGGAGATATTCCGCTACAGCGTATAAAGGAAGAGTAGACAACAGTCCAATAGTTTGGCCAAAGCTTTTTCCAGAGCTCATACACAAAATCACCACAACATATAAAACATACACACACACATACACACACAACGCAGATGGAAGATTAAACAATTAGCTTTTTTTAGTGTCCTCCTCGTACAAAAGACGGGCACATTATGCGCCTCGATAGACATAGGTAAGCACAAAGTGGAAGCAGGCGATTGGCTGAGAAATGAGGTAAGTGGAGGATGACAAGGGGCACTATATGGTAAACAACATGTTATGCCCCAAGCGGCACCAACTTGTCTACATCGGGTATTTATGTCCTAAAGAAAATCCGCCCGGATAGCATAAATAATAGAAGTGAGAAAACAATATGGGAAGGGAGTGGATTGGATGAAGGAAAGTTAGGAATGAATAGAGAACACTGAGGACATGATTGGTCGCTTACGATACATAGACAAGAATGAACAGAGAACACTGAGCGAACATGACTGGTCGCTTATGATACATAGACAAGAATGAACAGAGAACACTGAGCGAACATGACTGGTCGCTTATGATACATAGACAAGAATGAACAGAGAACACTGAGCGAACATGACTGGTCGCTTATGATACATAGACAAGAATGAACAGAGAACACTGAGCGAACATGACTAGTCGCTTATGATACATAGACAAGAATGAACAGAGAACACTGAGCGAACATGACTGGTCGCTTATGATACATAGACAAGAATGAACAGAGAACACTGAGCGAACATGACTGGTCGCTTATGATACATAGACAAGAATGAACAGAGACCACTAAGTGAACATGACTGGTTGCTTATGATATCTAGACAAGGAAGCTATGTAAGCCTTCTAGCTGCTAGAGAAGAAATATAATAAGAGTTGAACAACTAACTTTAAATGGCCCACAACGAGAATGAGAAAAAGCAGCGACCTTACTGGGTCTAAGATAAGAAAGTTGGGCATGAGTGCAGAAACAGAAAGAGCTAGCAACGAGGCAGAAATGTAAAGCTGCATTTATTGTTAATTCCAGCTGCTGGAGACAGTCAGTCTGGAAAATACGACAATGTTCCAGAGATCGTTCATCAGAATAACAGGAGCAGATTGCGGTTATATAAAGAAAAGGAGCAGATTACGGTTATATAAAGAAAAGGAGCAGATTGCGGTTATATAAAGAAAAGGAGCAGATTGCGGTTATATAAAGAAAAGGAGCAGATTGCGGTTATATAAAGAAAAGGAGCAGATTGCGGTTATATAAAGAAAAGGAGCAGATTGCGGTTATATAAAGAAAAGGAGCAGATTGCGGTTATATAAAGAAAAGGAGCAGATTGCGGTTATATAAAGAACAGGAGCGGACTGTGGTTATAGAAAGAACAGGAGCGGACTGTGGTTATAGAAAGAACAGGAGCGGACTGTGGTTATAGAAAGAACAGGAGCGGATTCCTGTTATAGAAAGAACCGGAGGGGATTGCATTTTATAGAAAGAACAGGAGCGGGCTGTGGTTATAGAAAGAACAGGAGCGGACTGTGGTTATAGAAAGAACAGGAGCGGACTGTGGTTATAGAAAGAACAGGAGGGGACTGTGGTTATAGAAAGAACAGGAGGGGACTGTGGTTATAGAAAGAACAGGAGGGGACTGTGGTTATAGAAAGAACAGGAGCGGACTGTGGTTATAGAAAGAACAGGAGCGGACTATGGTTATAGAAAGAACAGGAGCGGACTGTGGTTATAGAAAGAACAGGAGCGGATTCCTGTTATAGAAAGAACCGGAGGGGATTGCATTTTATAGAAAGAACAGGAGCGGGCTGTGGTTATAGAAAGAACAGGAGCGGACTGTGGTTATAGAAAGAACAGGAGCGGACTGTGGTTATAGAAAGAACAGGAGCGGACTGTGGTTATAGAAAGAACAGGAGGGGATTGCAGTTAAAGAAAGAACAGGAGCGGATTCCTGTTATAGAAAGAACCGGAGGGGATTGCATTTTATAGAAAGACCAGGAGGGGACCTCGGTTATAGAAAGAACAGGAGCGGGCTGTGGTTATAGAAAGAACAGGAGCGGACCTCGGTTATAGAAAGAACAGGAGCGGGCTGTGGTTATAGAAAGAACAGGAGCGGGCTGTGGTTATAGAAAGAACAGGAGCGGGCTGTGGTTATAGAAAGAACAGGAGCGGGCTGTGGTTATAGAAAGAACAGGAGCGGACTGTGGTTATAGAAAGAACAGGAGCGGACCTCGGTTATAGAAAGAACAGGAGCGGGCTGTGGTTATAGAAAGAACAGGAGCGGACCTCGGTTATAGAAAGAACAGGAGGGGATAGTGGTTATAGAAAGAACAGGAGCGGACTGTGGTTATAGAAAGAACAGGAGGGGACCTCGGTTATAGAAAGAACAGGACGTGATTTCGGTTATAGAAAGAACAGGAGGGGATAGTGGTTATAGAAAGAACAGGAGGGGATAGTGGTTATAGAAAGAACAGGAGGGGATAGTGGTTATAGAAAGAACAGGAGGGGATAGTGGTTATAGAAAGAACAGGAGGGGATAGTGGTTATAGAAAGAACAGGAGGGGATAGTGGTTATAGAAAGAACAGGAGGGGACTAGATTTTTAGAAAGAACAGGAGCATATTGCGGATTGCAGTTATAGAAATGTCCCGACTTCTTTGCTGGTCTCTTTGACAGAAGAGTTTGGCAACCAATATCTTGTATATATCGTGCAGATATTGACGAAACCGATCTCCTAAACGTAACGCAGTCTGGCATACACACTTCATGTCACATCGCTAGCGCATAATGGTACATGTGTGTGTGTGTGTATATATATTTATATATATAAATGACGTTTCAACATATTGTCAGAAATCTACGAATGAGAAAATGGATACAAAAGATGTGAAATCAAAATTTTAATGAGAGGAAATAAACCAGACGTACATATAAATCACAATAAAGCGAGACAGGAGGTAATAGATGGATTTGTTCTTTCAGAGATAAAATGCAATTGACAGAACTGACAGTGCTGAAAAGTACAGAATTAATTAATTACTTCATTCATTCATTCATTAGCACATTCCTTGCGGGACTTTGCCTCCCTATTGAAGGCATCTCAGTTGTAAGCAAGATGCCCTGTTACCAAATCATCAACAATGTGTCGCTATCTTCTCCTTGGCATTCTCTCTTTATTTTTCCCGTTATGTACCTTTCCAAGACTGACTTCTCCAAACTTCCATGACGTTTAATATGTTGGAAATACTTACGTTTTCTCTGTTTAATCTTATTTACCAACCAACTTTCTTCAATATTAAATTCTTGTAATGTGGATATATATCTTTGTTTTTTTGTTCATGATATTTGAAGGAATCTTCTGTAGGATTTGTACTCAAAAGGCATTTAATGCGTTCTCATCTGTTTTGCTGTGTCCAGGTCTCACAAGATTCTGGTTTCTTCAGTGCACCTACTGTCAGATGTTATGATTGTACCTAACTATTTATATCTATTCATCTATGTTATGATTGTACCTAACTATTTATATCTATTCATCTATGTTATGATTGTACCTAACTATTTATATCTATTCATCTATGTTATGATTGTACCTAACTATTTATACAGGAGGGGATTGCAGTTAAAGAAAGAACAGGAGCGGATTCCTGTTATAGAAAGAACGGAGGGGATTGCATTTTATAGAAAGAACAGGAGCGGGCTGTGGTTATAGAAAGAACAGGAGGGGACTGTGGTTATAGAAAGAACAGGAGCGGACTGTGGTTATAGAAAGAACAGGAGCGGACTGTGGTTATAGAAAGAACAGGAGCGGATTCCTGTTATAGAAAGAACCGGAGGGGATTGCATTTTATAGAAAGAACAGGAGCGGGCTGTGGTTATAGAAAGAACAGGAGCGGACTGTGGTTATAGAAAGAACAGGAGCGGACTGTGGTTATAGAAAGAACAGGAGCGGACTGTGGTTATAGAAAGAACAGGAGGGGATTGCAGTTAAAGAAAGAACAGGAGCGGATTCCTGTTATAGAAAGAACCGGAGGGGATTGCATTTTATAGAAAGACCAGGAGGGGACCTCGGTTATAGAAAGAACAGGAGCGGGCTGTGGTTATAGAAAGAACAGGAGCGGACCTCGGTTATAGAAAGAACAGGAGCGGGCTGTGGTTATAGAAAGAACAGGAGCGGGCTGTGGTTATAGAAAGAACAGGAGCGGGCTGTGGTTATAGAAAGAACAGGAGCGGGCTGTGGTTATAGAAAGAACAGGAGCGGACTGTGGTTATAGAAAGAACAGGAGCGGACCTCGGTTATAGAAAGAACAGGAGCGGGCTGTGGTTATAGAAAGAACAGGAGCGGACCTCGGTTATAGAAAGAACAGGAGGGGATAGTGGTTATAGAAAGAACAGGAGCGGACTGTGGTTATAGAAAGAACAGGAGGGGACCTCGGTTATAGAAAGAACAGGACGTGATTTCGGTTATAGAAAGAACAGGAGGGGATAGTGGTTATAGAAAGAACAGGAGGGGATAGTGGTTATAGAAAGAACAGGAGGGGATAGTGGTTATAGAAAGAACAGGAGGGGATAGTGGTTATAGAAAGAACAGGAGGGGATAGTGGTTATAGAAAGAACAGGAGGGGATAGTGGTTATAGAAAGAACAGGAGGGGACTAGATTTTTAGAAAGAACAGGAGCATATTGCGGATTGCAGTTATAGAAATGTCCCGACTTCTTTGCTGGTCTCTTTGACAGAAGAGTTTGGCAACCAATATCTTGTATATATCGTGCAGATATTGACGAAACCGATCTCCTAAACGTAACGCAGTCTGGCATACACACTTCATGTCACATCGCTAGCGCATAATGGTACATGTGTGTGTGTGTGTATATATATTTATATATATAAATGACGTTTCAACATATTGTCAGAAATCTACGAATGAGAAAATGGATACAAAAGATGTGAAATCAAAATTTTAATGAGAGGAAATAAACCAGACGTACATATAAATCACAATAAAGCGAGACAGGAGGTAATAGATGGATTTGTTCTTTCAGAGATAAAATGCAATTGACAGAACTGACAGTGCTGAAAAGTACAGAATTAATTAATTACTTCATTCATTCATTCATTAGCACATTCCTTGCGGGACTTTGCCTCCCTATTGAAGGCATCTCAGTTGTAAGCAAGATGCCCTGTTACCAAATCATCAACAATGTGTCGCTATCTTCTCCTTGGCATTCTCTCTTTATTTTTCCCGTTATGTACCTTTCCAAGACTGACTTCTCCAAACTTCCATGACGTTTAATATGTTGGAAATACTTACGTTTTCTCTGTTTAATCTTATTTACCAACCAACTTTCTTCAATATTAAATTCTTGTAATGTGGATATATATCTTTGTTTTTTTGTTCATGATATTTGAAGGAATCTTCTGTAGGATTTGTACTCAAAAGGCATTTAATGCGTTCTCATCTGTTTTGCTGTGTCCAGGTCTCACAAGATTCTGGTTTCTTCAGTGCACCTACTGTCAGATGTTATGATTGTACCTAACTATTTATATGTATTCATCTATGTTATGATTGTACCTAACTATTTATATCTATTCATCTATGTTATGATTGTACCTAACTATTTATATCTATTCATCTATGTTATGATTGTACCTAACCATTTATATCTATTCATCTGTCTTAATATATATTCACATACACTATAATTCTACATTCTGATATTTTATTTTCCTTGGATATCAACATTGCTTCTGTTTTATTGGTGTTTAACTCTAACCCCTTTTTGTGCTTTCTTCTGTGGCTTAGTCTAGGAGACTTTTTAAAGGCTTTTCTACTCTCTGCTATTAGAACTGTGCCATCTGCATATCTGATGTTGTTTAGTTTCTTTCCTCTAATCTTTACTCCACCTATTTTCTTGATTTCTCTCATTATTATTTCACTGTATAAAGCGAAGAGGTCTAGAGACAGAACATATCCTTATCTCACAGCTCTTTTTATTTGTTGGAACTCGCTGATGATATTGCCCAGTCTCACTGCTGTTTATTGCCAGTAGATGTTCTTTAATATCTTTGTTGCCAGTAGATGTTCTTTACTATTTTTGTTGCCAGTAGATGTTCGTTACTATTTTTGTTCCTAGTATATGTTCTTTACTATCTTTGTTGCCAGTAGATGTTCTTTACTATCTTTGTTGCCAGTAGATGTTCTTTACTATCTTTGTTCCTAGTATATGTTCTTTACTATCTTTGTTGCCAGTATATGTTCTTTACTATCTTTGTTACCAGTAGATGTTCTTTACTATCTTTGTTGCCAGTATATGTTCTTTACTATCTTTGTTACCGGTAGATGTTCTTTACTATCTTTGTTCCTAGTATATGTTCTTTACTATCTTTGTTGCCAGTATATGTTCTTTACTATTTTTGTTGCCAGTGGATGTTCTTTACTATCTTTGTTGCCAGTAGATGTTCTTTACTATCTTTGTTGCCAGTATATGTTCTTTACTATCTTTGTTCCTAGTATATGTTCTTTACTATCTTTGTTGCCAGTAGATGTTCTTTACTATTTTTGTTACCAGTAGATGTTCTTTACTATCTTTGTTGCCAGTATATGTTCTTTACTATCTTTGTTCCTAGTATATGTTCTTTACTATCTTTGTTGCCAGTATATGTTCTTTACTATCTTTGTTGCCAGTATATGTTCTTTACTATCTTTGTTCCTAGTAGATGTTCTTTACTATCTTTGTTGCCAGTATATGTTCTTTACTATCTTTGTTGCCAGTAGATGTTCTTTACTATCTTTGTTCCTAGTATATGTTCTTTACTATCTTTGTTCCTAGTAGAAGTTCTTTACTATCTTTGTTCCTAGTATATGTTCTTTACTATCTTTGTTGCCAATATATGTTCTTTACTATCTTTGTTGCCAGTAGATGTTCTTTACTATCTTTGTTCCTAGTATATGTTCTTTACTATCTTTGTTGCCAGTATATGTTCTTTACTATCTTTGTTCCTAGTATATGTTCTTTACTATCTTTGTTGCCAGTATATGTTCTTTACTATCTTTGTTGCCAGTATATGTTCTTTACTATCTTTGTTGCCAGTATATGTTCTTTACTACCTTTGTTGCCAGTATATGTTCTTTACTATCTTTGTTGCCAGTAGATGTTCTTTACTATCTTTGTTGCCAGTATATGTTCTTTACTATCTTTGTTGCCAGTAGATTTTCTTTACTATCTTTGTTGCCAGCATATGTTCTTTACTATCTTTGTTGCCAGTAGATGTTCTTTACTATCTTTATTCCTAGTATATGTTCTTTACTATCTTTGTTGCCAGTAGATGTTCTTTACTATCTTTGTTGCCAGTATATATTCTTTACTATCTTTGTTGCCAGTAGATGTTCTTTACTATCTTTGTTGCCAGTATATGTTCTTTACTATCTTTGTTGCCAGTAGATGTTCTTTACTATCTTTGTTGCCAGTATATATTCTTTACACTCTGTAGGTCTGTTCCCTTAATTTCCAGTTTCTCAAGCATCTTCAACTTTTCTTCAGCTCCTACTCTCTCAAATGCTTTGGTGTAGTCTATGAAGCGCACGGAGAGATCTCTGGTCACTTCTAGTCATCGTTTTATTAACATCCTTAATATGAAAATTGCATTTGTTATTCCTTTTCTTTCTACAAATTCACATTGTTCTTCTGATATTTCTAGTTTAATCTTGTTTCTCATCCTCATCATTATAATTTGTAAAAGTATCTTTGTGATGATACTAGAAATACCTAATGAAAGAGGAGCAGATTATTTTAATGGGCCAAAGAATACGGTTTAATCATTGGGACATTTGGTTCAAACAACATCAAAGACTGTTCTTCTACACATGGGTACGTCGCGATGGAAAGATTTTTTAAAAACCAGATCGATTATATTCTGATCAACAGACGACCTTGAAATACGTGAACACTTGTTAAAACAATGCCAGGAACAGACCGCTACAATGACCACAAGGTCCTAATAGGCAAGATAAAAGTTAGATTTAAAAAGAATTAGAACCAAAGCCTCATAACACCACATTGCATATGTCAGCTTTAGCAGAAAAAAGAAGGGGTAAGAGCAAAATTCGCCATAGAAGTGAAAAACAGATATGATGCTGGCTATGGAGCATGCAAAACAAGCATTGAGAACTTAAATAATTTCTTTTGTCACAACCAATACCGGTCCTCGTTAGCTAAATCGCTAAGATGCACTTCCAAGTCAGTGCTAATTGGAAAACGGCAGGTTCAATTCCGAGACGAGAAAGAAACAACTCACAGACCTCTGGGAGTCATGACCCAGAGGGGCCCGCCCCCCCCCCCCCCCAGAATGCCAGGAGTTTAATAGGGCCGAAGCACTTGTCTGAAGTGGAGGGGGAACTTCCTCTGATGATCTGAAAGAGTTGTGTTGTTCCGCTCTTCACAGTACAGAGCTTACTGCAATACACTAAATGAAATAACCTGGAAATACTATTCCAAGATACCAATGATAAATAGAACATATGGAAAGAAGCAGTCACAGAAGCAGCCCAAGTCACACTACCAGAAATAGGAGTGAGCATAGAAGGGCTGACTGACAAATACTCGATTTACAGGACAAAAGAAGAGTGAATAAAAACAACACAGTGCAATATGAAAAATCAACAGAGGTCATGAGAAAATGTAATGTAGCAAAAGAAACGTGGCTAGATAAGAAATGAAGAGAGATAGAAACAATGAACATTAAAAACTGTTCTAATGTCCATAAAAAAAAAAATAAAGCAACTAATTGAACATAAAGTTATTTAAAAAAAAAAATATATGTATACATATATATATATATATATATATATATATATATATATACATACACACACACATAAGTAATGCGACTTATTTTATTTAGCCAATCACCAGGGCAGGAGCGAATCTTCAGGGCGTGAAGGTTAGTGGGGGATGTTAGGTAAAGAGTCTCGTCATTGGGCACTGAGCTTTTACAGAGTGCGGATCGCTTGCGAAGCGGACAACCGATTAAGCGCCCCGTAACGGTCAAACTGCAGAGTGTCAAGCCTTACGCAATACATTTTTGGCGTTAAACTTGAAAAATTCGCTACCGAGGTGCTTGCTATGATACAGAAAACTACGAGAATGATGCTTATCAAAAGCATAAATGTTTCGATGGCACAAGACGTTCAACGAAGGAAGAGAGAGCATCGAGGATGAACAACGCGCAGGGTGCCCATTAACATCTCACACTTCCGACAATGCTGATACGTTGAAAACGGTTTTGGACTCTGACCGACAACTGAGTCTTAGATTGATAGCAGATAAATTGGAACTTCCAAAATCCATTCTGCATGAAATCGTTACGAAAGGATTGCACATGCGGAAAAATTGTGCCAAACTGGTTTCTAAGGTTTTGAGCAACAAACAGAAGAAAAACCGTGTGTCGATTTCTCGTGAGCTTTTGGACCATGTGAGGAGCAAACTTCATTTTTTGGAGAAAGTGATAACCGGTCTTTGAGTACAATCCGGAGGCGAAAAGACAGATCTGTGAGTGGCACACTACAGGGTATCCTCGACCAAAGAAGGCTCCAATGAGCAAATCGAAGATGAAATAGTCATTGTCTTCTTTTACTCTAAAGCTGTTGTCCATAAGGAGTGTGCACCAAACAGACAAATGGTCATTGTCTTCTTTTACTCTAAAGCTGTTGTCCATAAGGAGTGTGCACCAAACAGACAAATGGTCATTGTCTTCTTTTACTCTAAAGCTGTTGTCCATAAGGAGTGTGCACCATACAGACAAATGGTCATTGTCTTCTTTTACTCTAAAGCTGTTGTCCATAAGGAGTTTGCACCAAACAGACAAATGGTCATTGTCTTCTTTTACTCTAAAGCTGTTGTCCATAAGGAGTGTGCACCATACAGACAAATGGTCATTGTCTTCTTTTACTCTAAAGCTGTTGTCCATAAGGAGTTTGCACCAAACAGACAAATGGTCATTGTCTTCTTTTACTCTAAAGCTGTTGTCCATAAGGAGTGTGCACCATACAGACAAATGGTCATTGTCTTCTTTTACTCTAAAGCTGTTGTCCATAAGGAGTGTGCACCATACAGACAAATGGTCATTGTCTTCTTTTACTCTAAAGCTGTTGTCCATAAGGAGTTTGCACCAAACAGACAAATGGTCGATGCAACGTTTTAGGTGGGAGTGCTTAAACAGCTGAGGAAAAGAGTCGCGTGCATCTCCCCCCCCCCAGGAGATCGCCAACACTTGGGTTCTTAACCACAACAATGTGTCAAGCCATGCGTCGATGCTAGTGAGAGAGTTTCTGGTGAAACAAACCGTGGTAACGCTGTGCCAACTTCCCGTATTTGGCCCTAGCTGACTTCTTTGTGTTTACCAGGCTCAAATCAATCTTGAAAGGCCACTATTCTGTGACTGTTAATGACGTGCAAGCTTCCATGACGAGTGCTTTGAAGGAGATCAGTGTTCAAGTCTTCCAGGCGAGCTACGATGCGTGGCAGAACAGCTGGCTACCGTGTATTGATGCTCAAGGATGATATTTCGAGGAATTTTAAGTATATGTAGGTATATCCTCATAGAACCTTTATAATAAAACTTGTATTCTGTTCAAGACATTCTACAATCGAGAGAGAGAGAGAGAGAGAGAGAGAAAGGCCATAAGTGATGATGCCCGACATCAGAGCCTTTATCACAAAACGTGCATTCTGTTCAAGACAATTCTAAAAGAAGATAGATAGATAGATAGATAGATAGATAGATAGATAGATAGATAGATAGATAGATAGATAGATAGATAGATAGAGAAAAAGAGAGAGATAAAAAGAGCAAGGCAGAGTGATATATATATATATATATATATATATATATATATATATATATATATATATATGTAGAGAGAGAGACAGAAAGAGAAAAGAGATAAAAATAAAACTGGAGAGCGAGATAGTAAAAAATGTATATATATATATTTACATACAGGCCGAAGAAAAAGAGGCAGACTGCGTGAAACTCTGAAGAGGACATTATTAAGAGAGGCCAAATTAACAGGCATAAAATCCTTTGATGAGGTTGAAAGACTCGCCGAAGACAGGAAAAATTGACGAATTACTTTGCGAGCCCTATGTGACGTGGATATCTCCAGATGATAAAACTAGAAACCAGATAGATTATTTTTGTATTAGAAAGCAATACAGAACATCTCTCATGGATGTAAGGGCTTATAGGGATGCAGATGTCAACAGTGATCACAACCTGTGCATAGGAAAAATAAAACTAAAACTGAAAAGTCAACACAAGAAATCAGTACACAGAAAGATAAACAGCCACAGCCTACAAGAAGAAAATAGTAACATTAATTTCAATCAGGAACTTGCCAATCATTCCAAAACACCCAGTGAAGTTGAGGAGATAGGTATAGATGAGTTATGGAATTCTTACAGCACAGCCATAATCACAGCAGCAAAAGTAAGCGCTGGACTGGAAAAACCAAATAGAAAAGCATGGATATCAGATAAAACATGGAAGTATATACATGAAAGACGAGCAGTCAAATTAGACATGTTGAATGCTAAAACAGATCATGAAAGAGATTTGGCAAAAGCAAAATACAAAGAAATAGACAAGAAAGTAAAAAGTTCAGCTAGAAGGGATAAAAGAGAATACATAGACAATATGGCGAAAGAGGCAGAAAAAGCAGCAAAAACAGGAGACAGCAAAACTTTACATAACATACAAAAGAGGCTAACAGGTACTATTGCATCTAAAGAAAGACCAATCCTTAGCAAAACTGGGACACTATTAACATCAAATAAAGATCAAAAGCAAAGATGGGCTGAACACTTCCAAGAAATACTCAATCGACCACACCCAAAAGAATTGTTAAACCTTGAAACTGACTTACCAGCCCCACAACTAAATGTCAACCTAGATGAAATTAAATTGCATGAAATTGAAACAGCAGTGAATTTAATGGCTAACAACAAAGCTGCAGGTGAAGATGAAATAACAGCCGAAATGCTAAAAGCTATTAATAGTGACAACATGAGACAACTACAGAGAATGTTTAACAAGATTTGGAAAGAAGAAAAGGTCTCCTCTAATTGGAAGAAAGGAATCATTGTTAAAATACCAAAAAAAGGGCAACCTTAGTGACTGTAACAACTGGAGAGGAGTAACCTTAATATCAGTTGTGTCAAAAGTATTTTGCAAGGTCATTTTGAATAGACTCAAAGATATAGTGGATACTGCAATGAGAGAAGAAGAAGCAGGATTTCGAAAAGGGAGAAGCTATCTCAATCAGATCTTTACTCTAAGAATAAAACTTGAATAATATATTGAAAAACAGAAACCATTAATACTGAACTTCATAGATTTTAATAAGGCATTTAATAGCATACACAGAGATTCATTATGGAGAATTTTATGTGTATATGGAATATCATCTAAAATTGTCAACATCATTAAGGACTTATACAATGGATATGTTTGTGCAGTCAAGACAGAAGAAGGGATGAGTGAATGGTTCCAGATTGAAACAGGCGTGAAACAAGGATGTATACTGTCTCCTTTACTTTTTGGGATTACAATAGACTTCATAATGAAAAAATGCTGCACAGGTAACACAGGTATTGACTGGGTACATGGGACCCAACTAGAAGATCTTGATTTTGCTGATGACATAACTCTTATCAGTAATAATGTGAATTTCATGCAAGAAAAAACATATAGCCTTTCTTCACTGGTTAGCAAAATAGTACTTGAAATTAACAAGGACAAAACAAAAATAATGAAAATTCATCTCAATCAAAATGGAAAAATACACATAGAAGGGACAGATATTGAAGAAGTCAATCAATTTGCATACCTTGACAGCTACATAGACCAGGATGGTGACACTAGAAAGGAAGTTAGGATCAGAATTGCAAAAGCAGCATCAATCTTCAAGAATCTGGAGAACATATGGAATTCAAAAGTTATAAGCACAAAAACCAAGTTAAGACTATTCAATTCAAATATAATATCCACCCTCATTTATGCATGCGAAAGCTGGAAAACAACTAAAGAAATAGACAAGAAATTTGACCTTTTGAAAACAAATGCCTAAGGAAAATACTCGGCATCAAGTGGAATGAATTCAAGAACAATGCAGAGATAAGACAGATGACCGAACAACAACCAGCCTCATGGGTGATCAGGAAAAGGAGATGGACATATGTTGGTTACTTGATGAGAAGAAATGATCAGAGAATCCCAAAACAAGCTATCAAGTGGAACACAACAGGCCGAAGAAAAAAGGCAGACCGCGTGAAACTCTGAAGAGGACATTATTAAGAGAGGCCAAATTAACAGGCATAAAAACCTTTGATGAGGTTGAAAGACTCGCTGAAGACACGAAAAATTGGCGAACTACTTTGCAAGCCCTATGTGACGTTTAACGGCACGGGAAAGATATAAGATATAAGAAGATATATGTAGAGAGAGAGAGAGAGAAAAAGAGATAAAAATAAAACTGGAGAGCGAGATAGTAATATATATATATATATATATATATATATATATATATGTAGAGAGAGAGAGAACGAGAAAAAAGATAAAAATAAGACTGGAGAGCGAGATAGTAATATATATATATATATATATGTATATGTAGAGAGAGAGAGAGAGAGATATAGTAATATATATATATATATATATATATATATATATGTATATGTAGAGAGAGAGATTGACTGATTGATCTTTATTTCAAAATGGTTAAGAATTGGGCACGCAGGACCGTCTGACATTCTGCCCTTTATCATACATCTTTCACTCTATTCCAGACATTCTACAAATATGCTGTTCATATAACAAACATAACTAACACTGAAGCTGAGAGACATAAAATAAAATATAACATTTACGTTTCGCTCTTAAACATTCACTCAGTACAGAAGTAACTACATACATTATAAATGACTATCTACTAAACAAAATTTTCGGGACTATTCAGAAAACAATTAATTGTATTCGGTGTCTGTAAGAGCAGCTTAAGATAACTTTTAAGTTTTATAATTCATGGAGGCATGTAGTCGACATCAAATAGATACTGAGAAAGCTTGTAGTTGTAGGAAGGAGTATAATTTATATTTTTTATATAGGATGGGAGGGTGTTCCAAAGATGAGCAGCAGAATAACTAAAGCTTTTCTTGTAAAGATCAAGTCTAGGTTTTGGAAGACATATGTTGTTCAAGCGTTGGCTGCACTTTGGGCTAAATTTAAACAGGTTCCATGGTTAAGGCGGGGCATGCCATGAAAGAATTTGATGTACTATCTTGGCTTTGTTGAAGAGGAACCTGTTCTTAAGAGGTAGTATTTTGATACGTTTGTGATGATTAGTTGTTTGTGCTTGATCTTTGTCACTAATAAGCTTTACTGCTCGCTTTTGGAGAGAGCAAAGCCTCTTTGTATTTGACACTGAGCAACCATCCCAAACTGTTGAGCAGTCTAAATGTGTTTGTATATGAGCTATGTAGTATGTCTTCCTAGTGTCTTGATCTATGAAGTGCTTAATTTTAGCTAATTTGTATACTTTTTGTGCGATGAGTTTTGTTAGACATTGCACATGAGAGTTCCAGGTCAGATGTTGGTCAAGTGTCTAGTGTTTTGTGCTCGCTAACGTTTTCTATCTGTGATGTTTCTGTACAGAGCCGAAGTGTTGTTTTTGTTGCGTTTTGTAGTTTCTGTCTTGTTGTTATGAGCATTGATTTTGTTTTATCGGTGTTTATAATCATGCCATTATTTTTCCTCCATCCAATTAAATTGTATAACTCGATCTGAAGAGTTGATTCTAGATTAACACAATCGTAGTCACTGGTGTAGACTGTGCAATCATCGGCAAAAAGGTCACAAGAAGAGCGTTTAAGATGAAGTGGAAGATCATTGATATAGATAGCAAAGAGCAACGGGCCTAGAATAGAACCTTGCGGAACACCAGTGTCAACTTCAGCAGAATTTGATAGAGAATTGTTGAAGAATACTACCTGTTGTCTGTCTGAAAGAAACGATGCAATTAATTTTATTAGGTCAGGGTGCAGTCTATAAGTCTTTATTTTTCTTACAAGAATATCGTGGTCAGTCATATCAAATGCCTTTTTAAAGTCGACAAAGATGGAACCACATAATCTGTCGTCATTTATGTTTACTAACCAGTTTTCTGTCATTTTGGTAAGAGCTGTGTGGCAGGAATGATTGGGTCTAAAGCCTGACTGACTGTCTATGAGTAAATTGTTCTCTTGCATGTGTCGTAGAGTTATTTTGTGTATGTGTTTTTCGAGTGGTTTTGATAATGACGGTAAGATTGTTAGATGAGCCAGATTTAAAGCGAGGATACACCTTAGCAGTTTTAAAAGCCTCAGGAAAATAACATTTTGCAATGCACTGGTTGTAAATATATGTTAGTGTATATGAAATGACAGGTGCAGCATAACGTAAGATCTTATTACTAATATCATCAAGCCCAGCTCTATTGTTATTTTTTAAAGTTAAGAGATAATTGTGAACTTCACTGACTGTTAAGAATGGAATGTGTAACTGTTTAAAATCAGTACATCTGCTGTCCAGGAATATTTGTAGTTCATGTAAGTCGCATACAGGAGCTGATACTGAATATAAATACATATATATATTACTATCTCGCTCTCTCTCTCTCTCTCTCTCTACATATACATATATATATTACTATATATATATATGTATATGTAGAGAGAGAGAACGAGATAGTAATATATATATGTATATGTAGAGAGACAGAGAGAGAGCGAGATTGTAATATATATATATATATGTATATGTAGAGAGAGAGAGAGCGAGATAGTAATATATATATATGTATATGTAGAGAGAGAGAGAGAGCGAGATAGTAATATATATATATATATGTATATGTAGAGAGAGAGAGAGAGGCCATGGTTGATGATGCCCGACCTCAGCGCTTTTATCGTAAACTTGTATTCTGTACCAGACATTCTACAAGGAAGAAAGAGAGAAAGAGAGAAAAAGAGATAGAAAGCGAGAGAGAGAGATAAAAAGATAAAGGCAGAGCAAGATAGTAATAGAGAGAGAGAGAGAGTGAGAGTGATGCCAAGGATGGTGATGGCCGGGTAGCATGACCTTGTAGATAACGGATAGTGTTGTTATTATTATTATTATTATTAATGAATATGATTATAAAAATATACTCTAAAGAAAATAGTAAATCGAATAGCGACAGAGAAAAATGAAGAAGAAAGGAAGAGAAAGGTATAAAACTTCCATGACATTAGAACAAGACACGGACAAAAGTAAACAGTGGAAACAGTGAATAGAAAAAGACGAGACAGTGACGCTGAGATATAGATATTACAAAGGAAGGACGCCAGAAAATAGGATGGTCCAGTGATAACAAAATGGTGACTGGACGTTGACACGTCTAAACAAAATAGAAAAGACAAATATAAAAGGCAGACACAATGAAAAGCGCGGACACAATAAAACCTCCGACAGGAAAGAGCAAGATAATGACTTAAGTAAATAGCAATTGTATAGACGAAACTGATACATACTGACACGCGTTGTGGATCGATTGCACACGGTCTTTAAATAAAGAAGTGACCAACTCAGCCAGCTGACCAATTAAATATTTAGAGGCATGGCCTACTGGACAATTGATTTACGACATATAAGTCACGGGGCAGTTTGAATGACGGACAATCAGAACGCTCATGGGAACCGGTGGATATCTGAAGGGTGGAGCCAAAATACTTATAGGCTAATCCATCAAGCTGCACTTGAAGATAAAAAGGAGAGAGGAGAGACAGGAAGGTGAACGAGTAAGAAGAAGAGACAGACTAGGGAGCCCGAAGATGGAAGAACAGACAATAAGAACGAAGAAGAAGAAGAGACAGAGGAGGGAGCCCGAAGACAGAAGAACAGACAATAAGAACGAGGAAGAAGAACGAAGAAAGAAGAAGAGGTAGAGGAGAGGAGACAGAGGACGGAGGAACAAGGACGGTCAGTGAACTGAGACCGGCCCAGACAAGGGAAGAAGAGAAGGACAGATAATCAGAGAAGAACAACAGAAGGAGAACACACACCAGAGAAGACATGAGAGAGAAAGAAGACGTAGTTAACGACATTTGGAATAGATGGACAATTAGAGCAATAGATACTCAGGAAAAATAGATTTGAAGAAGTAGTTCTAGGACAGATTGAAGCTGTGTTTCAAGTGATTCAAGTGATTATGAAAATTTGTTACTTTGAAACTTCGAGTACAGTGATTTAGTCGTATAACTGATTGACCATGTGTTGCAGATGGAATATAGTACAGAGTTTAGAATTGTCCTCTTATCAAATGTGTAGAATATTGTGAAATAGGGGAACATTGAGAATTGCTGCATATAGAACATGATAGTTTGATACTGATATGCTTCAATGACAAAACTAACGAAGAGTATGTCATATTGCATCTTAGTACAAGTGATGTTGTAAATTCTAAGTCGAATATTTTATTTGTCAGAATTAAATGAATTCTGTAGAGAACTTTTCATCGGACTTCCTCTGATTAGTGAAGTGTAATATTCGTGAAACCTTTATGTGTTATGATCAGAGAACCAAAGAACACTTCTACTATCAGTCATTACAAGAGAAATATATAATACACAACTTGTCAATATTATAATGGTGCCGTCAATAATATGATAGTGCACACATTGACTTTGTTATAATGGTGCCTTCAATAATATGATAGTGCATACATTGACTTTGTTATAATGGTGCCCGTGCCTATATCCGAAATTCCGGAGGAGACTATCTGGCGTAAAAGTGAACACAATGCCAAGTACTAGACGATCTGGCGTAAACGTGAACACAATGCCAAGTACTAGACCACCTGATGGAAAGGTGAACACAATGCCAAGTACTAGACCACCTGGCGTAAAGGTGAACACAATGCCAAGTACTAGACCACCTGGCGTAAAGGTGAACACAATGCCAAGTACTAGACCACCTGGCGTAAAGGTGAACACAATGCCAAGTACTAGACCACCTGGCATAAAAGTGAACACAGTGCCAAGTACTAGACGACCTGAAGTAATAGTGAACACAATGCCAAGTACTAGACCACCTGACGTAAAAGTGAACACAATGCCAAGTACTAGACGATCTGGCGTAAAAGTGAACACAATGCCAAGTACTAGACCACCTGATGGAAAGGTGAACACAATGCCAAGTACTAGACCACCTGGCGTAAAGGTGAACACAATGCCAAGTACTAGACCACCTGGCGTAAAGGTGAACACAATGCCAAGTACTAGACCACCTGGCGTAAAGGTGAACACAATGCCAAGTACTAGACCACCTGGCGTAAAGGTGAACACAATGCCAAGTACTAGACACCTGGCATAAAAGTGAACACAGTGCCAAGTACTAGACGACCTGAAGTAATAGTGAACACAATGCCAAGTACTAGACCACCTGACGTAAAAGTGAACACAATGCCAAGTACTAGACGATCTGGCGTAAAAGTGAACACAATGCCAAGTACTAGACCACCTAATGGAAAGGTGAACACAATGCCAAGTACTAGACCACCTGGCGTAAAGGTGAACACAATGCCAAGTACTAGACCACCTGGCGTAAAGGTGAACACAATGCCAAGTACTAGACCACCTGGCGTAAAGGTGAACACAATGCCAAGTACTAGACCACCTGGCATAAAAGTGAACACAGTGCCAAGTACTAGACGACCTGAAGTAATAGTGAACACAATGCCAAGTACTAGACCACCTGACGTAAAAGTGAACACAATGCCAAGTACTAGACGATCTGGCGTAAAAGTGAACACAATGCCAAGTACTAGACCACCTGATGGAAAGGTGAACACAATGCCAAGTACTAGACCACCTGGCGTAAAGGTGAAAACAATGCCAAGTACTAGACCACCTGGCGTAAAGGTGAACACAATGCCAAGTACTAGACCACCTGGCGTAAAGGTGAACACAATGCCAAGTACTAGACCACCTGGCATAAAAGTGAACACAGTGCCAAGTACTAGACGACCTGAAGTAATAGTGAACACAATGCCAAGTACTAGACCACTGACGTAAAAGTGAACACAATGCCAAGTACTAGACGATCTGGCGTAAAAGTGAACACAATGCCAAGTACTAGACCACCTGATGGAAAGGTGAACACAATGCCAAGTACTAGACCATCTGGCGTAAAGGTGAACACAATGCCAAGTACTAGACGATCTGGCGTAAAAGTGAACACAATGCCAAGTACTAGACCACCTGATGGAAAGGTGAACACAATGCCAAGTACTAGACCACCTGGCGTAAAGGTGAACACAATGCCAAGTACTAGACCACCTGGCGTAAAGGTGAACACAATGCCAAGTACTAGACCTGGCGTAAAAGTGAACACAATGCCAAGTACTAGACCACCTGGCATAAAAGTGAACACAGTGCCAAGTACTAGACGACCTGAAGTAATAGTGAACACAATGCCAAGTACTAGACCACCTGCGTAAAAGTGAACACAATGCCAAGTACTAGACGATCTGGCGTAAAGGTGAACACAATGCCAAGTACTAGACACCTGATGGAAAGTGAACACAATGCCAAGTACTAGACCACCTGGCGTAAAGGTGAACACAATGCCAAGTACTAGACGATCTGGCGTAAAAGTGAACACAATGCCAAGTACTAGACCACCTGATGGAAAGGTGAACACAATGCCAAGTACTAGACCACCTGGCGTAAAGGTGAACACAATGCCAAGTACTAGACCACCTGGCGTAAAGGTGAACACAATGCCAAGTACTAGACCACCTGGCGTAAAGGTGAACACAATGCCAAGTACTAGACCACCTGGCGTAAAGGTGAACACAATGCCAAGTACTAGACCACCTGGCATAAAAGTGAACACAGTGCCAAGTACTAGACGACCTGAAGTAATAGTGAACACAATGCCAAGTACTAGACCACCTGACGTAAAAGTGAACACAATGCCAAGTACTAGACGATCTGGCGTAAAAGTGAACACAATGCCAAGTACTAGACCACCTGATGGAAAGGTGAACACAATGCCAAGTACTAGACCACCTGGCGTAAAGGTGAACACAATGCCAAGTACTAGACCAACTGGCGTAAAGGTGAACACAATGCCAAGTACTAGACCACCTGGCATAAAAGTGAACACAGTGCCAAGTACTAGACGACCTGACGTAAAAGTGAACATAATGCCAAGTACTAGACGACCTGAAGTAATAGTGAACACAATGCCAAGTACTAGACCACCTGATGTAAAAGTGAACACAATGCCAAGTACTAGACCACCTGACGTAAAAGTGAACACAATGCCAAGTACTAGACCACCTGACGTAAAAGCGAACACAATGCCAAGTACTAGACCACCTGACGTAAAAGTGAACATAATGCCAAGTACTAGACGACCTGAAGTAATAGTGAACACAGTGCCAAGTACTAGACGACCTGACGTAAAAGTTAACACAGTGCCAAGTACTAGACGACCTGACGTAAAAGCGAACACAGTGCCAAGTACTAGACGACCTGATGTAAAAGCGAACACAGTGCCAAGTACTAGACGACCTGACGTAAAAGTGAACACAGTGCCAAGTACTAGACGACCTGACGTAAAAGCGAACACAGTGCCAAGTACTAGACGACCTGACGTAAAAGCGAACACAGTGCCAAGTACTAGACGACCTGACGTAAAAGCGAACACAGTGCCAAGTACTAGACCACCTGACGTAAAAGCGAACACAGTGCCAAGTACTAGCGATCACGTGGTGATGTTATAACCAAACTTTTTTGTGATTTAGACAGACATAGAACAGTGTATCTTTCTAAGGATGATGGTATTCAGAATTCAGACATTATCAACATTAATAATGAAATCAAAGAGGAAAGGACAAGTCGAAGTACAGACGACCACGTGCTAGAAAGAATTGATGTGATTTAGGCAAAGAACAATTGGTTGTTTAATAGTGGTGGTGTACAGAGAACATTAATTAGACATTCGCAAAGAGCGACAACATCAACGAAGGAGGGACAGTGTATTCGGCCAAGAACAAGAGACAGTTAAGTTATATATTAGTTAGATTGTTGTTGTTATTACAGTGTTTATTTGTTTGATTTATACTGCTTTGTTAGTATATTTTTTCACTAGAAATTGTTGATTATTTCATAGAGTGAGAATAATACAGAGATTTTTCAGAGAGAATGTTCGAGAAAATGACACGACAGATTGCAGAAACACCTGAAATAGATATACTAAAATGGGAGATCAGATATCTAAGGAGAGAAGTAGCTAGGTTAGGTAGAGAGTTGAGGCAAGAAAGAAATATGAGAACACTTTGCAGTTTTTATCTAAGAACAACTTTAGACAGACACAAAACTCTTGTTATAGAAATGAGAGACATGGAAAAAGAAACAAATATCAAAACCAGGAACACTATACAGACATGAGTTATCAAAACAAAACCAGGGACACTATACAGACATGAGTTATCAAAACAAAACCAGGAACACTATACAGACATGAGTTATGATAACAAAACCAGGGACTTTATACAGACATGAGTTAAGATAACAAAACCAGGGACACTATAGAGACATGAGTTATGATAACAAAACCAGGGACACTATACAGACATGAGTTATCAAAACAAAACCAGGGACACTATACAGACATGAGTTATGATAACAAAACCAGGGACACTATACAGACATGAGTTAAGATAACAAAACCAGGGACACTATACAGACATGAGTTAAGATAACAAAACCAGAGACACTATACAGACATGAGTTAAGATAACAAAACCATGGACACTATACAGACATGAGTTATGATAACAAAACCAGGGACACTATACAGACATGAGTTAAGATAACAAAACCAGGGACACTATACAGACATCAAAACAGACAAACAGCCTGCAACGACACAGGGTACGGAGAAAAATACCAGCACAATTCGTTTAAAAGAAATGACTGCAGATATATGCCACACAACACCGAAATGTTTGATAAGAATATGAAGAAAGAAAGAAATGCTGTGGTGCGTACGAAATCAGACAAAGATAGACGACATAATAAAGAGACGAAGAGGAATAAAACTAGGGTAGAATTAGTCTAGGCTGGTAGCCAGACAGTTGAGGACAATAGAGACAGGTCAACAAACACAGATATAGTAACCAGAGACGCACACACCTCTATGTCAGACAATGGTCGATGTAAGTGTTGGGGTGAGGCGGAATAGTACTCACAATGGTTTAAGTAAGTGTTGGGGTGAGGCGGAATAGTACTCACAATGGTCGATGTAAGTGTTGAGGTGAGGCGGAATAATACTCACAATGGTTTAAGTAAGAGTTGGGGTGAGGCGAAATAGTACTCACAATGGTTTAAGTAAGTGTTGGGGTGAGGCGGAATAGTACTCACAATGGTCGATGTAAGTGTTGGGGTGAGGCGGAATAGTACTCACAATGGTTTAAGTAAGTGTTGGGGTGAGGCGGAATAGCTCTCACAATTGTCGATGTAAGTGTTGGGGTGAGGCGGAATAGCTCTCACAATGGTCGATGTAAGTGTTGGGGTGAGGCGGAATAGCTCTCACAATGGTCGATGTAGGTGTTGAGGTGAAGGAGGATGGTTTTGTAAGAAAGAGTGATGTAGCCACAAACACTGTACCCACTGAAACAGATAATATAAGCCAAGGAACAGACAGGCTCTTGTTAAAAGACGTAGGTACTCAGTTATTCTGTTCCAGACATTCTACAAGAATGAGAGAGAGAGAGAGAGACAGACAGACAGGAAGAGAGAGAGACAGGAAAAAAGGCAGAACGAGATAGTATTATATATATATATATATATATATATATATATTGAGGCCATAGGTGGTGATGCCCGACCTCTTTATCATAAAACTTGCATTCTGTTCAAGACAATTCTATAAGAAAGAGAGAGAGAGAGAGAGAGAGAGAGAGAGAGAGAGGGGAGGGGGACAGAGAGAAAGAGATAAAAATAAAACTGCTGAGGGAAAAAGTAATATATATATATATTGAGGGTGGTGATGCCCATCTCAGAGTTTTATCATAAAACTTGCATTCTCTTCAAGACATTCTACAAGAACGAGAGAGAGAGAGAGAGAGAGATAAAGATAGAGAGAGATATATATAGAAAGAAAGAGAGAGATAGAGAGAGAGATACATAGAGAGAGAGAGAGATAAAAAGAACAAGGCAGAGCGAGATCTTAATATATTTGTACAGAGTGAGGTCAAAGGTGGCGATGTCCCACCTGAGAGCCTCTATCACAAAACTTGCATTCTGTTTAAGATTCTACAGGAGAGAGAGAGAGAGAGAGAGAGAGAGAGAGAGAAAGAGGGAGATAATAAGAAAACGGCAAAGCGAGAACGTCATATATATATATATATATATATATATATATATAGAGAGAGAGAGAGAGGTAAAACGAAAAAGATAAAGAAAGAGGCAGAGAGATAGTAATAGAGAGAGAAAGAGGCACAGAGAGATAGTAATAGAGAGAGTAAGATGCAGAGAGAGAGAGATAGTAATAGAAAAAGAAAGAGGCACAGAGAGATAGTAAGAGAGAGAAAGAGGCAGAACGAGAGAGATAGTAAGAGAGAGAAAGAGGCAGAGCGAAATAGTAATACAAAGAGAAAGAGGCAGAGCGAGAGAGATAGTAAGAGAAAGAAAGTGGCAGAGCGAGATTGTAATAGAGAAAGAAAGAGGTACAGAGAGATAGTAAGAGAGAGAGAGAGAAAGAGGCAGAGAGAGATAGTAAGAGAGAGAAAGAGGCAGAGAGAGATAGTAATAGAGAGAGAAAGAGGCACAGAGAAATAGCAATAGAGAGAAAGAGGCAGAGAGGGATAGTAATAAAGAGAGAAAGAGGCAGAGAGAGAGAGAGAAAGGTAGTAATAGAGAGAGAAAGAGGCAGAGAGAGAGATAGTAAGACAGAGAGAAAGAGGCACAGAGAGAGATAGTAATAGAGAGAGAAACAGGCACAGAGAGAGATAATAAGAGAGAGAGAAAGAGGCACAGAGAGAGATAGTAATAGGGAGAGAGAGAGGCAGAGAGAGAAAGATAGTAAGAGAGAGAAAGAGGCAGAGCGAGATAGTAATAGAGAGAGAAAGAGGCATAAAGAGAGAGAGATAGTAATAGAGAGAGAAAGAAGCAGAGAGAGAGAGATAGTAATAGAGATAGAAAGAGGAAGAGAGAGATAGTAATAGAGAGAGAAAGAGGCAGAGAGAGATAGTGAAAGAGAGAGAAAAAGGCAGAGAGAGATAGTAATAGAGAGAGAAAGAGGCAGAGCGAGATAGTAATAGAAAGAGAAAGAGGCAGAAAGAGATAGTAATAGAGAGAGAAAGAGGCAGAGAGAGATAGTAATAGAGAGAGAAAGAGGCAGAGCGAGATAGTAATAGAGAGAGAAAGAGGCAGAGCGAGAAATATAGTAAGAGAGAGAGAGAAAGAAGCAGAGAGAGATAGTAATAGAGAGGGAAAAGGCAAAGAGAGAGAGATAGTAATAGAGAGAGAATGAGGCAGAGAGAGATAGTAATAGAGAGAGAAAGAGGCATAGAAAGAGAGAGATAGTAATAGAGAGAGAAAGACGCAGAGAGAGAAAGATAGTAATTGAGAGATAGAGGCACAGAGAGAGAGAGAGTAATAGAAAGAGAAAGAGGCAGAGAGAGATAGTAATAGAGAGAAAGAGGCAGAGCGAGAGAGAGAGAGTAATAAAGAGAGTAAGATGCAGAGAAAGAGATAGTAAAAGAGAGAAAGTTGCAGAGCGAGATAGTAATAGAGAAAGAAAGAGACAGAGAGATAGTAAGAGAGAGAAAGAGGCAGAGCGAGAGAGATAGTAAGAGAGAGAAAGAGGCAGAGCAAGATAGTAATAAAGAAAGAAAGAGGCACATAGAGATAGTAAGACAGAGAAAGAGGCAGAGAGAGAGAGAGAAAGATAGTAATAGAGAGAGAAAGAGGCAGAGAGAGATAGTAATAGAGAGAGAAAGAGGAAGAGAGAGATAGTAATAGAGAGGTAAAGAGGCAGAGAGAGATAGTAATAGAGAGAGAAAGAGGCAGAGAGAGATAGTAATAGAGAGAGAAAGAGGCAGAGAGGGATTATAATAAAGAGAGAAAGAGGCAGAGAGAGAGATAGTAAAAGAGAGAGAAAGAGGCAGAGCGAGAGAGATAGTAAGAGAGAAAGAGAAAGAGGCAGATAGAGATGGTAATAGAGAGAGAAAGAGTCAGTGTGAGAGATATAGTAAAAGAGAGAGAGAAAGAAGCAGAGAGAGATAGTAATAGAGAGGGAAAGAAGCAGAGAGCGAGAGATAGTAAGAGAGAGAGAGGAAAAGCAAGAACGAGAGAGATAGTAAGAGAGAGAAAGAGGTAGAGCGAAATAGTAATAGAGAGAGAAAAAGACAGAGAGAGAGATATAGTAATAGAGGGAGAAAGAGGCAGAGAGAGATAGTACTAGAGAGAAAGATGCAGAGCGAGAGAGATAGTAATATAGAGAGTAAGATGCAGAGAGATAAGAGAGAGAACGAGGCAGAGCGAAATAGTGATACAAAGAGAAAGAGGCAGAGCGAGAGAGATAGTAAGAGAGAGAAATTGGCAGAGCGAGATAGTAATAGAGAGAGAAAGAGGCAGAGAGATAAGAAGAGAGAGAAAGAAGCAGAGCTAGAGAGATAGTAATTAAGAGAGTAAGATGCAGAGAAAGAGATAGTAAGAGAGAGAAAGTGGCAGAGCGAGATAGTAATAGAGAAAGAAAGAGGCAGAGAAATAGTAAGAGAGAGAAAGAGGCAGAGCGAGAGATAGAGAGAAAGAGACAGAGCGAGATAGTAATAAAGAAAGAAAGACGCACAGAGAGATTGTAAGACAGAGAAAGAGACAGAGAAAGAGGGAGAGATAGTAATAGAGAGAGAAAGAGGCAGAGAGAGAGATAGTAATAGAGAGAGAAAGAGACAGAGAGAGATAGTAATAGAGAGAGAAAGAGGCAGAGAGGATGGTAATAGAGAGAGAAAGAGGCAGAGAGAGAGAAAGGTAGTAATAGAGAGAGAAAGAGGAAGAGCGAGAGAGATAGTAAGAGAAAGAGAGAAAGAGGCAGAGAGAGATAGTAATAGAGAGAGAAAGAGCCAGAGCAAGAGAGATAGTAAGAGAGAGAGAGAGAAAAAAGCAGAAAGAGATAGTAATAGAGAGGGAAAGAAGCAGAGAGAGAGATAGTAAGAGAGAGAGAAAGAGGCAGAACGAGAGAGATAGTAAGAGAGAGAAAGAGGCAGAACGAAATATTAATAGAGAGAGAAAGAGGCCGGAGAGAGAGATAGTAATAGAGAGAGAAAGACGCAGAGAGAGAGATAGTAATAGAGAGAGAATGAGGCAGAGAGAGAGATAGTAATAGAGAGAGACAGCGGCAGAGAGATATATATAATAATATAGAGAGAAAGAGGCAGAGAGAGAGAGAGTAATAGAGAGAGTAAGATGCAGAGAGAGATAGTAGGAGAGAGAAAGATTAAGAGCGAAATAGTGATACAAAGAGAAAGAGGCAGAGTGAGATCGTAATAGAGAGAGAAAGAGGCAGAGCGATAGAGATAGTAAGAGAGAGAGAGAACGAGGCGGAAAGAGATAGTAATAGAGAGATAAAGAGGCAGAGAGAGATAATAAGAGAGAGAAAGAGGCAGTGAGATATAGTAATAGAGTAAAAGAAAGAGGCATAGAGAGATAGTAAGAGAGAGAAAAATGCAGAGCGAAATAGTAATAGAGAGAGAACGAGGCAGAGAGAGATAGTAAGAGAGAGAAAGATGCAGAGCGAAATAGTAATAGAGAGAGAAAGAGGCATAGCCAGATAGTAATAGAGAGAGAACGAGGCACAGAGAGATAGTAATAGAGAAAGAAGGAGGCAGAGCGAGATAGTAATAGAGAGAGAAAGAGGCACAGAGGGATGGTAAGAGAGAGAAAAAGGCAGAGTGAGATAGTAATAGAAAGAGAAAGAGGCACAGAGAGATAGTAATAGAGAGAGAAAGAGGCAGAGCGAAATAGTAATACAAAGAGAAAGAGGCACAGAGAGATAATAAGAGAGAGAAAAAGGCATAGCGAGATAGTAATAGAGAGAGAAAGAGGCAGAACTAGATAGTAATAGAAAGAGAAAGAGGCAGAGCGAAAGAAAAAGAAAGAGAACCTTTTCACCGTGACAGACACAAAGAAGAAAAAGAAGAGAAACTCACACCTATGCTAATCTAAGCCCTCCTTAAAGCAACACCCGTGTGATATCATTCTGTCACAGTTAACCGCCGAGTTTCTTGCATCTGATCAGATCGGCTCACTCGGTCCGCGCTCGAATAAACTCAGTCCAGATATTCTTTCTTTTGTGTTGCTTTATCAGAAATAATAATTTACAACCGGAAATAAGCATAAACTTAAACAGAAAACATGATGTTCTCCAATGAGAAGAAAACCATACGTGGAATTAGTTTGTCGTATTTAACTCTAATATATTACTGAGCAAAAGTTAAGGGCCACTTGCTAGAACCCTTAAAAAATAATACATATGCAGCCAATATCAGAAAAACTGAAATCAGAATTAACAGCATTTAAAATGGAACACATTCATACAATTTTTATGCAAAATTTATAAGCCTGATAAGAAACTCACACACCATCATAAAAGTCACAAGATAAATACTATTAAATGTGATGTATCAAAATCTGGTATAACCAACATTTGCAGCCAGGCATTCGATACATCTTTATGCTTGGAGTCCACAAGGTTCTAAGAACATCCTGGGCCAGACATTCGATACATCGTTATGCTTGGAGACCACAAGCTTCTAAGAACATCCTGGGCCAGACATTCGATACATCTTTATGCTTGGAGACCACAAGGTTCTAAGAACATCCTTGGCCAGACATTCGATACATCTTTATGCTTGGAGACCACAAGGTTCTAAGAACATCCTGGGCCAGACATTCGATACATCTTTATGCTTGGAGACCACAAGGTTCTAAGAACATCCTTGGCCAGACATTCGACACGTCTTTAATGCTTGGAGTCCACAAAGTTCTAAGAACATCCTGGGCCAGACATTCGATACACCTTTGATGCTTGGAGTCCACAAAGTTCTAAGAACATCTTGCAGAGCAGCCTGCCACTCTTGATGAAGAAACAGAGTAAGGTGCGCAATATCATCTGGCAGAGGCTGATTAATTGACGCTCTCTATCCAAGAACATCACAGAGGTGTTCAGTTGGAGCAAGATCAAGTGAAGGAGTGGGTCACTCCGTCCTGACGATTTCCTGGTGTTGAATGAACTCATTAACGTTACGAGCTCAATGAAGCCGAGGATTGTCATCCTACAAGACTACATCATCAACGACGGCCTCCAGAGCAGCCTGAATAAGAGGTCACAGTATCTCATTTTAGTACTTTAGGTCGGTCAATGTGTCATGGATGACATGAATAGGGCTCTTTCCTTGAAGTCACCCCAGACCATGACAGAACCTCCTCCATAGCCTCCCACTTCTTGAATTATGTCATTAGAAAAACGCTTTCCTTGCCTTCTCCAAACACGAACCTGTCATTATTAAATGAAAGAGTGAAGCGGAACTTGTCTGTAAAGAGAACTTAACTCTGCTAGCATCTTGTCCGCCTGATGTCCTCACGACACCAGGCAACACAGACTCTGTGATATGACACCAGGCAACACAGACTCTGTGATATGACACCAGGCAACACAGACTTTGCGATGAGCTGGAGTGACACAAATTCTGATTTCTGGTCTTCGTGAAGCAAGTCCTAATTCATGTAAGCGCCTGCAAACTGTCATCTTGCTGACTTTAAATGTTGCTGTATTCATCAGCTGATGAGGTAAAGTGATACAGTTGGCGAAGGGCAGACAATAAGAGATATGTGTCAACCTGCTGACTTTAAATGTTGCTGTATTCATCAGTTGACGTGGTAGAGTGGTACAGGTGGTGAAGGACAGTCAATAAAAGGTATCTCTCATCCTGCTGGCTGGTACAACATGAACGTCCTGAACGGATTCTGTCTTCTACTCAACTGATGGCTCTAAATCTCTCCCAAAACTTTGTTAGATCGTGAAGTTCATAAAAGTCATGAAACCTGACAAGCGGATTCGCCGTTCTCAGCCCATGCATTAGCTCGAACACGTTTTAATGTGCTAAGACTCCTCTGAGACTTGTTTTCTGCAACTGGCAAAAGCGTCCTCACATTCGTTCAGTAAGAGTCACTACTGCACTTGCATCACGAATCTGTGTGATTAATTTCCCTGCGTGGGTTGGCGGAAAGCGTGAATCATACCCTCAATTTACCTTTAACATAACGTTATTGTATGTGATTTTTACACTCATCATGAGAATTAATTATTACTTTTCATACCTCATATGCATAGAGAACTGTTTGTGTTTTGACACTAAAACAAGTTTCAACGAAATTGTTTTTTTTTAATTGTATCAACTTATAACATAATTTGTTTAATCTGTTGCAGACTGTGGGTTTGACTGTAGGTCAAGGGTTTGTTGACCACAACGCAGCTGTTTAAGTGAGCGCGGACTAAGTCATAGCTCCGTGTTCCGATTCGCTAGTTTGGGTCACGGAGTCTGAGTTGGCGGGATGCATGAAAGAAAGTTATGTGGGAAATGCTCGTCCGATAACACAAGTGTTAAGTTCTGTCGAGATGTTAGACAGATAGGATGTGTTCTGTGGAGATGTTAGGCAGATAGGACGTGTGTTAAGTTCTGTGGAGATGTTAGACAGCTAGGATGTGTTCTGTGGAGATGTTAGACAGCTAGGATGTGTTCTGTGGAGATGTTAGACAGATAGGATGTAGGTTAAGTTCTGTGGAGATGTTAGACAGATAGGATGTGTTCTGTGGAGATGTTAGACAGATAGGATGTAGGTTAAGTTCTGTGGAGATGTTAGACAGATAGGATGTGTTCTGTGGAGATGTTAGACAGATAGGATGTGTTCTGTGGAGATGTTAGACAGATAGGACGTAGGTTAAGTTCTATGGAGATGTTAGACAGATAGGACGTAGGTTAAGTTCTGTGGAGATGTTAGACAGATAGGACGTAGGTTAAGTTCTGTGGAGATGTTAGACAGATAGGACGTAGGTTAAGTTCTGTGGAGATGTTAGACAGATAGGATGTGTTCTGTGGAGATGTTAGACAGATAGGATGTAGGTTAAGTTCTGTGGGATGTTAGACAGATAGGATGTGTTCTGTGGAGATGTTAGACAGATAGGACGTGTGTTACGTTCTGTGGAGATGTTAGACAGATAGGATGTGTTCTGTGGAGATGTTAGACAGATAGGACGTAGGTTAAGTTCTGTGGAGATGTTAGACAGATACTACGTAGGTTAAGTTCTGTCGAGATGTTAGACAGATAGGATGTGTTCTGTGGAGATGTTAGGCAGATAGGACGTGTGTTAAGTTCTGTGGAGATGTTAGACAGCTAGGATGTGTTCTGTGGAGATGTTAGACAGCTAGGATGTGTTCTGTGGAGATGTTAGACAGATAGGATGTAGGTTAAGTTCTGTGGAGATGTTAGACAGATAGGATGTGTTCTGTGGAGATGTTAGACAGATAGGATGTAGGTTAAGTTCTGTGGAGATGTTAGACAGATAGGATGTGTTCTGTGGAGATGTTAGACAGATAGGATGTGTTCTGTGGAGATGTTAGACAGATAGGACGTAGGTTAAGTTCTATGGAGATGTTAGACAGATAGGACGTAGGTTAAGTTCTGTGGAGATGTTAGACAGATAGGACGTAGGTTAAGTTCTGTGGAGATGTTAGACAGATAGGACGTAGGTTAAGTTCTGTGGAGATGTTAGACAAATAGGATGTGTTCTGTGGAGATGTTAGACAGATAGGATGTAGGTTAAGTTCTGTGGAGATGTTAGACAGATAGGATGTGTTCTGTGGAGATGTTAGACAGATAGGACGTGTGTTACGTTCTGTGGAGATGTTAGACAGATAGGATGTGTTCTGTGGAGATGTTAGACAGATAGGACGTAGGTTAAGTTCTGTGGAGATGTTAGACAGATACTACGTAGGTTAAGTTCTGTGGAGATGTTAGATAGATAGGATGTGTTCTGTGGAGATGTTAGACAGATAGGACGTGTGTTAAGTTCTGTGGAGATGTTAGACAGCTAGGATGTGTTCTGTGATGTTAGACAGCTAGGATGTGTTCTGTGGAGATGTTAGACAGATAGAATGTGTTCTGTGGAGATGTTAGACAGATAAGACGTAGGTTAAGTTCTGTGGAGATGTTAGACAGATAGGATGTGTTCTGTGGAGATGTTAGACAGATAGGATGTGTTCTGTGGAGATGTTAGACAGCTAGGATGTGTTCTGTGGAGATGTTAGACAGATAGGATGTGTTCTGTGGAGATTTTAGACAAATAGGACGTGTGTTAAGTTCTGTGGAGATGTTAGACAGCTAGGATGTGTTCTGTGGAGATGTTAGACAGCTAGGATGTGTTCTGTGGAGATGTTAGACAGCTAGGATGTGTTCTGTGGAGATGCTAGACAGATAGGACGTAGGTTAAGTTCTGTGGAGATGTTAGGCAGATAGGACGTAGGTTAAGTTCTGTGGAGATGTTAGACAGAACATGTGTTAAGTTCTGTAGACATAAGTTCTGTCGAGATGTTAGACAGATAGGACGTAGGTTAAGTTCTGTGGAGATGTTAGATAGAACATGTGTTAAGTTCTGTAGACATAAGTTCTGTCGAGATGTTAGACAGATAGGACACGTTTTAAGTTCTGTCGAGATGTTAAACAGACAGGACACGTGTTAAGTTCTGTCGAGATGTTAGAGATATAGGTTGTGTTAGTTTTGCTCTGGAAGGTTTGTTAGGACGGTTACTTCGTAATTTAAGTTGTGGTTGATTGTCCTTTTTTGGACAAATGTGTGTTAAAGTTAGTATGTAGACTTGTAAATTGATTTGTCCTTTCTTAGCACTGTTGTTTATCACGTAGTAGTGTTGTCTATTTGAATTGTTCCCTTTTGAACAGGGATGAATTCTTGGTAGAAAGATATGTTGGAGTTTCAGTTTATATGTAGTTAGCATGTTTTTGCTTGTGTGTTAGATCGATAGTCCCATGGCGATGTTAATCGTCCGGACGGTTTTTTTAAAAATATCCATTGTGATTTGTCTCACCAATTTCCATTCTACATTCATCTGCACCACTAATGTACAAATGGGGATTTCATCATTAAACTTTTGTTATCTTTTTGTAACTTCTGAATCCTGTACCCTATGGCTCTATATTGAGTGGGCAAACTTTTGTACTAGTGTTGAGTTGTTACATATTCATGTTGAGTGTGCCAACTGTTGTGCTAGTTTTGAAATATTTCATGTAAACTGATTATGTTCGTGTACAGATTTCTAGTGGTTGTTTGTCATAGGTGCTTGTCTTGTTACATGGTGTATATAACGTCTGTTGTGTCACTTGTGCAGCAGTCAATGTCTGCTCTGTAATAGTGACGTGAAGTATTCTACAGTCAAATAACTCTTTAGCTGGTGTGTAAAACATCTACATTCACGTTAACAGATGAGTAGGCCAACATCAGGCCCAATACATGTTTAGTGTTGCAGTAATAGACACAGTCATACTTGTTTAGTGTGTGCAGTAATACTATTTCAGTGTTGCAGTAATAGACACAGTCATACTTGTTTAATGCGTGCAGTAATACTATTTCAGTGTTGTAGTAATAGATACAGTCATACTTGTTTAGTGTTGTCATTAATACTATTTCAGTGTTGTAGTAATAGATACAGTCATTCTTGTTTAGTGTTGTCATTAACACTATTTCAGTGTTGTAGTAATAGATACAGTCATTCTTGTTTAGTGTTGTCATTAATACTATTTCAGTGTTGTAGTAATAGACACAGTCATACTTGTTTAGTGTTGTCATTAATACTATTTCAGTGTTGTAGTAATAGACACGGCCATAGTTGTTTAGTGTGTGCAGTAATACTATTTCAGTGTTGTAGTAATAGACACAGTCGCACTTGTTTAGTTTGTGCAGTAATACTATTTCAGTGTTGTAGTAATAGACACAATCACACTTGTTTAGTTTGTGCAGTAATACTATTTCAGTCTTGTAGTAATAGACACAGTCACACTTGTTTAGTTTGTGCAGTAATACTATTTCATTGTTGTAGTAATAGACACAGTCACACTTATTTAGTTTGTGCAGTAATACTATTTCAGTGTTGTAGTAATAGACACAGTCGCACTTGTGTAGTTTGTGCAGTAATACTATTTCCGTGTTGTAGTAATAGACACAATCACACTTGTTTAGTTTGTGCAGTAATACTATTTCAGTCTTGTAGTAATAGACACAATCACACTTACTTAGTTTGTGCAGTAATACTATTTCAGTGTTGTAGTAATAGACACAGTCACACTTGTTTAGTTTGTGCTATAATACTATTTCATTGTTGTAGTAATAGACATAGTCACACTTATTTAGTTTGTGCAGTAATACTATTTCATTGTTGTAGTAATAGACACAGTCACACTTACTTAGTTTGTGCAGTAATACTATTTCCGTGTTGTAGTAATAGACACAGTCACACTTGTTTAGTTTGTGCAGTAATACTATTTCATTGTTGTAGTAATAGACACATTCACACTTGTTTAGTTTGTGCAGTAATACTATTTCATTGTTGTAGTAATAGACACAATCAAAATAAACGGGTGGCTCTTAACTTTTATGCCCTAGTATATAGATTTGCACGAAAATATTGCTTTGTTATTTATTGTTCTCATCTCATTCTACTGTAGTATTTTACAGCATGACCCACAGATAATTCCTGAATATCAGAATACCAACAAACCTAGTTGTTTTTATGAGAAAAACAGAGCGAGAAAAATATCACGCAGCTGGATATGACATTTTTATATCAGTGCCCCCATCCCCAACACATTTTCTTTTACCCTCCCCCTCCTCCCAACCTCCCACCCCACTACCACCCCACTACCACCAGCCAAAAGAAAATGCGACAAGAATACTTGTGATCAAGCATCTTACATGTGATCGAGAATACTTGTGATCGAGCATCTTACATGTGATCGAGAATACTTGTGATCGAGCATCTTACATGTGATCGAGAATACTTGTGATCGAGCATCTTACATGTGATCGAGAATACTTGTGATCGAGCATCTTACATGTGATCGACAGTACTTGTGATCGAGCATCTTACATGTGATCGAGCATCTTACATGTGATCGAGAATACTTGTGATCGAGCAGAATCTTGAGGTGGTCCTATTATTTTCTTGTACACACAACAAACACAAGCTGTCACCAAACTTTCGCCTGGACGCCGACATGCGAATACTTACTACAAGATTTCTCATCTGTTGTAAATGATATCCCTGACATAAATATTAAGAAATTCTACAACATGTGTAAGTCATGTAGGAGGGAAATATGATGGTGTGTTATAGAAAACATAAAACATGCACAGTAACATTCCAGGTCAATTATTATTTTCAAACATAATACCCCCATTTGCACACACAAAAAAATTGTTAAAGAAAATGATATTATAAACTGTACACTTTCTCTTCTTTACATCATAAATGTTTATAGTTATGTGACCAATTAAACACTAGCCAGCTGTAAAAAAATACGTAAATAATCAAGTAACAACAACAACAACAACAACATTTTAATTTTCAAATCAGTTCAGAAACTTCTCATTAAACTACACTTTTGTTGTTGTTGTTGTTACCAGCAATCTGCAATCTTGCTGTTTTTTTGTTTTTTTTTAAATTCTTCGCTTGTTTTAAAAGAAAAACTGCACTGCCCTTTCACATGGCACTGAAATATTTGCTTCTAAAACTGGCCGTAAAGGAGCGATGTTTTAAAAGTGAGAAAATAATGAAGTGTTACTTGGAGACAACACCCGAACAGAAATGGTCTTTAGTTGGTTATTTTCTAAAGAAGTTACTAAAAGCCTACCAACTTTTACCGTCAATCTTGTGATCTGCATAGTGTTATTTCTTGGGTCTAGGAAAGACAGTACAGTTTACATTACCCAAGAGTCATGCCATGGTAAGTATAAACCAATGAAACCAGCCTCACTTCCTTTCTTCTTTGTTTATAACATGCAATTTTCTCAACAAAAAATCGCTTTCCTTGACTAGTTTTCAGTTACAAATAATGCATCCAATTTCTAAAAAGGTCGGAGGCAATGGTTACTGCTTGCAGTAATATTTCTATCACTGTTGTTATTGCTACCATTAATATTTCTATTACTGTTGTTACTGGTACAATTAATATTTCTATCACTGTTGTTATTGCTACCATTAATATTTCTATTACTGTTGTTATTGCAATACTAAATAGTTCCTAATGACACCTTGAGAGGACTAGCACTAGATATTTCCTACAACAATCTTTGTGAGAACTATCATTCAAGCAGTTCATATAACAAACTTTGAAAGAATTACAACTAACCAGTTCGCATAACAATCTTTGGCAGATTTATATCTAAATAGTTCGCATAACAATCTTTGACAGATTTAAATCTAAATAGCTCCCATAACAATCTTTGTCAGAGTTATAACTAAATATTTGCTACAATAAAATTCGGAAAAGCTTTCACCAAAGTGGGAGAACTGTTGCTTGTGAAGCTTCATTTATTGTTTATCCTCATATTCCCTAATTTACTGTCATATCAGCAACATCTAACACTATATGTCAATATATCAGCAACATCTAATACCACAGGCAACATATCAGCAACATCTAACACTATATGTCAATATATCAGCAACATCTAACACTATATGTCAATATATCAGCAACATCTAATACCACAGGCAACATATCAGCAACATCTAACAAAATATATCAGCAACATCAAACATTACATGTCGGTATATCAGCAACATCTGACACTACATGTCAATATATCAGAAACATCTAACTTGGGTATCTAAACAAATCATAAACATCCAGAAGAGCAAAGAAACTCCACCAAGATGGCCCAACAACCTCACATACACAAAGCAACCTTATACAATCATTTTGCATATTTCCACCACGGAAAACCTAAAAAAAAAAAAAAACCACCAGAACTGAGAGATCAACTCCCACGCATACAGAAAAAGGAAATCCTAACTTAAAAGAAAAAAACTGTGAAAGAAGAACCAAGTGATACCACCGGATTACATACAAATAAGAAAAATTTACAAAAAGTACTGCACACCAGTCCAATCAGCTACAAACACCACAGAAAATGGAAGTGGGGACATATTTATAAAGCTAAAACAAGAACAAACAATACATTAGACTATACCAACAGGTGCCTACTGCAATAACTACATGCCACAGGCAGAAGCAATGGAAACTGCAGCAATGAAAATAGAAGAACACACAAACTACGCCAAGAGGTTAGCTGTATATTTCCCAGACTCACAGTCTACAAGCACTAAAACGTCGAGCAACCTGACAGAAGCCCTATCACAAGAAATCACAACATTCAATAAAGCAGTCATACAATGGACATCATCCCACAGTAATATCCAAGAAAATGAAGAAGCAAACAGAGAATGGAGAAAGAATGCAAAAGACTGACAGATGGTCAACATAAACAAACAAACAAATAAAAAAAAACACACTAAAAGCAATATATAAAGACAAATGGACAAAACAACACACTAAAAGCAATATATAAAGACAAATGGACAAAACAACAGACTAAAAGCAATATATAAAGACAAATGGACAAAACAACAGACTAAAAGCAATATATAAAGACAAATGGACAAAACAACAGACTAAAAGCAATATATAAAGACAAATGGACAAAACAACAGACTAAAAGCAATATATAAAGACAAATGGACAAAACAACAGACTAAAAGCAATATATAAAGACAAATGGACAAAACAACAGACTAAAAGCAATATATAAAGACAAATGGACAAAACAACAGACTAAAAGCAATATATAAAGACAAATGGACAAAACAACAGACTAAAAGCAATATATAAAGACAAATGGACAAAACAACACCCCCCCCCCCCCAGCAGAAAATGACCATCTGGTAATTTTCCGACTGAGAACAAGACATTGCAGGCTGAGACATCATTTAAACCAGAAGCTGAAAATTGTCCCAACAGGCCTGTGTGCCAGCAGCAAAGAGTAACAGACACCACATCACGTCCTCCATACTTGCCAGCTTCACAACCCACTCAGGCAAAGGACCTGGCCAGACGCCAGAACCCTACAAGAGAAGCTCTACAGCCATGTTGACCTGACCCCAGACCCCTACAAGAGAACCTCTACAGTGATGTTGATCTGACCCCAGACCCCTACAACAGAACCTCTACAGTGATGTTGACTTGACCCCAGACCCCTACAAGAGAACCTCTACAGAGATGTTGACCTGACCCCAGACCCCTACACGAGAAACTCTACGGTGATGCTGACCTGATCCCAGACCCCTACAACAGAAACTCTACAGTGATGTTGACCTGACCCCAGACCCCTACAACAGAAACTCTACAGTGATGCTGACCTAACCCCAGACCCCTACACGAGAAACTCTACGGTGATGCTGACCTAACCCCAGACCCCTACACGAGAAACTCTACAGTGATGTTGACCTGACCACAGAAACTCTACGGTGATGCTGACCTAACCCCAGACCCCTACACGAGAAACTCTACGGTGATGCTGACCTAACCCCAGACCCCTACACGAGAAACTCTACGGTGATGTTGACCTGACCCCAGACCCCTACACGAGAAACTCTACGGTGATGCTGACCTAACCCCAGACCCCTACACGAGAAACTCTACAGTGATGCTGACCTAACCCCAGACCCCTACACGAGAAACTCTACAGTGATGCTGACCTAACCCCAGACCCCTACACGAGAAACTCTACAGTGATGTTGACCTGACCACAGAAACTCTACGGTGATGCTGACCTAACCCCAGACCCCTACACGAGAAACTCTACGGTGATGCTGACCTAACCCCAGACCCCTACACGAGAAACTCTACAGTGATGCTGACCTAACCCCAGACCCCTACACGAGAAACTCTACAGTGATGCTGACCTAACCCCAGACCCCTACACGAGAAACTCTACAGTGATGTTGACCTGACCCCATACCCCTACACGAGAAACTCTACGGTGATGCTGAAAAAATGAGACAATTGCCACATTTCTGAGAGAGATTGATGTCGATGTCTGAGCGAACGAAGGCTAAGAAGAATAATAGTTCACCACTACATGTGAACACATCAGCAACATCTAACATTACATGTGAACACATCGGCAACATCTAACATTACATGTGAACACATCGGCAACATCTAACATTACATGTGAACACATCGGCAACATCTAACACTATACGTGAACACATCAGCAACATCTAGCACTACATCTGAAAACATCAGCAACATCTATAACTACATGTAAATACATCAGCAACATCTAACACTATATCTGAACACATCAACAACATCTAACACTACATTTGAAAGCGTTAGCAACACAGGAACACACAATACTACATTTGAACACATCAGCAACATCTAACACTACATCTTAACACATCAGCAACTTTTCTAACACTACATCTTAACACATCAGCAACATCTAACACTACATCTTAACACATCAGCAACATCTAACACTACATTTGAACACATCAGCAACATCTAACACTACATTTGAAAACATCAGCAACATCTAACATTACATTTAAACGCTTCAGCAACACAGTAACATCTAACACTACATTTGAACACATCAGCAACACAGCAACATTTAACATTACATGTTAACACATCAGCAACATCTAACACTACATTTGAACACATCAGCAACACAGCAACATTTAACACTACATCTTAACACATCAGCAACATCTAACACTACATTTGAACACATCAGCAACACAGCAACATTTAACACTATATCTGAACACATCAACAACATCTAACACTACATTTGAAAACATCAGCAACATCTAACATTACATTTAAACGCTTCAGCAACACAGTAACATCTAACACTACATTTGAACACATCAGCAACACAGCAACATTTAACATTACATGTTAACACATCAGCAACATCTAACACTACATTTGAACACATCAGCAACACAGCAACATTTAACACTACATCTTAACACATCAGCAACATCTAACACTACATTTGAACACATCAGCAACACAGCAACATTTAACACTACATCTTAACACATCAGCAACATCTAACACTACATTTGAACACATAAGCAACATCTAACATTAAATTTGAACGCGTCAGCAACACAGCAACATTTAACATTACATTTGAACGCGTCAGCAACACAGCAACATCTAACACTACATTTGAACACGTCAGCAACACAGCAAAATCTAACACTACATTTGGATGCGTCAGCAACACAGCAACATCTAACACAACATTTGAACACACTCGCAACATTTAACACTAAATGTGACCATGTAAGCAACATCTAACACTACATCTGAACACATCAGCATCATCTATAACATGAACAATATCTACAACTGCATCAAAACATACAATCAGCAAATGACCCTTCAGTAGAACATACTATAACTAAACACATCAGCAGCACCTAACTCGGGAACTAAAATTACTACTACTGCTATGACAACAACAGCAACATCTATTACTACTACTACTACTATGACAACAACAACAACAACAACAACATCTACTACTACTACTACTGCTACTACTGCTGCTGCTGCTGCTGCAATATCAACTACCAATACTACTGCAATAACTATTATATATACAATAGCAACAAAAACAACTACAACTACAATTACTAATACTACTACTACTGCTGCTACTACCACTACTACAAGTAGTACTGTAGTATTTTTTTCTAAATTTCTTATTTGCTCTTTTTATAGAAGGTCTACGTTCTACATAACGACTTGGCAGGAAATTCATGTTAAAGTAAATCTTCGCATATGGTAGAAAAGGTACAATTACATACAGTCATAACCGCCATCACCATTATTTCTGTTATTTTTATCAGTAGATACATATTATTGTTATACTTATCACTAGTCATATGTTACTGTTACCACTAGCCAATGTTATACTTATCACTAGCCACATGTTATTATTACCACTAGCCAATGGTATACTTATCACTAGCCACATGTTATTATTACCACTAGCCAATGGTATACTTATCACTAGCCACATGTTATCATTACCACTAGCCAATGTTATACTTATCACAAGCCACATGTTATTATTACCACTAGCCAATGTTATACTTATCACTAGCCACATGTTATTGTTACCACTAGTTAAATGTGTCGTCTCCTACAGAAGCAGCAGCGATCAACTTGGAACAAAAAGTGGTGATGATTGTATTTAGAGCTGGCTACTTGTCGGAGCAGATTTTCCTAGATTGGGGAATGCTAGGGTGTCCAAATATTTGGCCTGGATTACCAAGTTCTTGAAGACGGGTGTATTAAGACGCCGAGGGGTGTGGAGAGAAGGTGGGGCAACTCAAGTGAGGGGAACTCGGGGGCGGGACAATGACGCGTGACGCAGACAGAAGACATACCCCGAGTTGGCGTGGCACTAGCTTGTCACACGAACAGGTAGATGTAGCTATTGTTGAGACAAGCGTTTCACTCTCACCTGCTTGTTCTTGACTGGCGGATTTCTGCCTTGTTGCTTATTGGTCAAAATCTTTCAACAAAGTCACGTCTTCTGAGACAGCACGCCATGGCGCTCAGAGCAGCCAGTAATGCTTCAAGTGTCATTCTTACTGAAACATTTGCATTTTCTTCCTCTTCTTCTATTGTTAATTAACTCTTGTTCTTCGCATGCCATCATGTTTTCCAGTGGATTACAAGGACTTCCTTTAAATACGCGATAAGGATCCCAGATACTCAGTAGAGTCCACCACCCTAGAACCGGAACCAGTCCTATCCGATTAGACAGCCTGAAGGAGTACATCAGCCTTTTGCAAGATACACCATGAGGAAGTCGGATAAGGAGCTGGCCTGTTCAGATTCACTGGCCACATCTCTTTACTGTACTCAGCTATGTTTGTCCATCTATGTGTTTCTTCGATTCTTTATCTGTTTATTTGACTTTTCGTCCGCCTGTTTTTGTCTGTTTGCATGTTTATCTGTTTTCGTGTATGTGTGTGTGTGTGGCCGTATCAGCTATTAATCTGCAACTATATTTACGAATCAGTATAAATGTAGTCTAAATGTGGCTCATCTTCGCGAATGTATAATACTAATATGTAACTTTGATCTGAAAAACAGATGTTATGTCTCTCTTACTTTTATTCAAATCAATTTTAATCATTAACACATACAATTCTTTGCATAATAATTCATATCTTACTCTGACATGTCAAATATTCCATACATGCTAACCATTTCAAACAGGAAATACGTTCGCCTGAAAGTCTGCATTGACTGAAAGATAAATTCCCTCTGTTCTAGAGTCATACCTACAATAAAGGGATTTCTGCATTTCACACGTTATAAGATAAGACATAATCCTTGAACTATGTGAACAATACTGGATACTGGATAAGACCAAGCTCTACTGGTGGACCCTTGGAGGATTACACTCTGGGCACGCCCATTAATGTTCTACATACAACATCAGGATGTCCGTTAGTGTCGTTGCCGATGTGAGTGCAATAATATGTTAGTTATAAACTGGTCATGTTCTGGCGCATATCATGGATTTGCTTCCACTTGCTCTAACCACATGTAAGGTTGTAAATTGTGCGTGGTATGAACTTTCGGGGAAGGCTTTCTGTGCTGAATCTTCGATTTGCTGTTTGAAAGATTGATATATGTTTTGTTTGTCTAATTTGATGTTGCTATGTGGGCTAGCCTGTGCTGTTAGTTGATCAGCCTTTTAGTTGCCAGCAACTCCTGAATGCCCCGGTCAGTATAGCCATGCGATGTTTTGAATGTGAGATTTGGATATAATGTCCAATCATTCACTTCTTATAGTATAGCCATGCGATGTTTTGAATGTGGGATTTGGATATAATGTCCAATCATTCACTTCTTATAGTATAGCCATGCGATGTTTTGAATGTGAGATTTGGATATTATGTCCAATCATTCACTTCTTATAGTATAGCCATGCGATGTTTTGAATGTGAGATTTGGATATTATGTCCAATCATTCACTTCTTATAGTATAGCCATGCGATGTTTTGAATGTGAGATTTGGATATTATGTCCAATCATTCACTTCTTGTAGTGCTTTGTTCTATTTTTCTTTGAGAGTCAATGATGACTGTAGCTTGTACTTCCTGGGCCATCAGTCATTTCAAGGCTTGCGTGACATCTTCAGTTTCCATCCTCAGCTAGACCAGGTGGCGACGTAAGCTCCAGAAATGATCTTGAGTATTTTACCTTTGAGGTCTGCTGCCAAACCCCGCCAGCTTTAAAAGAAAAGTTCACTGTGTATTGATCCATCCATTTGGATGATGATATCTTCATGGTTCGAAATTTTCTTAACTAATTCTTTGATTTCGTCTTGTGTTTTTCCTGCAGGCCAGTTCCGACATTTCCTGTTCAGTGTGATGTGAACTTTGGTGAGATTTTGGTACAGTAAACTGTTACACTGAATCCAGTCTGGGTCTGGTGATATATGTTGAGAATCATTACTGTATGTATTGAATCTTCTGCATTGTCATGATTTCCTTATGTTTAATCTGACTACTTTCCTAATGTGTAAATGTTTATGGATGGGTTTTGTTATTACTGATTTTAAGGTATTCCTTAACTTGTGCACACTTTTGGAGGGTACTTAAGTTTGTCAGATCCAGGATGTGTCTCACAGCAGTCGGTGGTGAGTTTCATGTACATCCCGGTATGAATCTCATTGCCTTATTTCTTGTTACCAGGTCCACCTTGGCAAATTGTATATGTGACAAGGTCAATATGACAAGGTCATAATATATTTTGAATAGAACTCTTGTTTTCATGAAGGTAAATAGTGTTTGTTGTAATCGTAGATAGCAGATGAGTTTGAGGACTGAGAGCTGAGTTTAAACTTATGTACCCTGTGTCAGGCCAAATTGTCAGGCATAAAATCCTTTGATGAGGTTGAAAGACTGGCCGGAGACAGGACAAATTGGCGAACTACCTTGCGAGCCCTATGTGACGTTTAACGGCACGGGAAGGATATAAGATATAAGAAGACCCTGTACTTGCGTTCGCTGAAAGCCAAAGTGCTGTCTATGCTTATACCTGAGGACTTTAAGTTCTGGCTTCTCTCAATAGGTACAGTTGCGTTTGTGATGTCGGACATGTTATCTTGGACAGTTCTATTGTTGAAGAAGCACCAGAGAGCTTTCATTTTTTTTATTTGTGTGACTTTTTAGTGTTCTTGATACCACTTGTTTACATTATTAATCTGTTCTTGACATCATTTGTTTACATTATTAATCTGTTCTTGACACCATTTGGTTGCATTATTAATCTGCTTTTGAACTTCTGACGCTATGACCCATAGATTTTTATCGTGTACATATGTGAGGATATCTACAAATGAAAATAGCTTGCAAGCAGTTTAGCTAAGTCGGCTGTGTACATGTTAAATGCTATTAGTTTATAACGGATATCCGTGATCCAGAACTGGAAAAATTTGTTTTGGCTGAGATGTCCACGTTTTATAATTAAGCTCTATGGTACTTCTAAATAAGGACTTTGCTAATATGGTGGAGTGAATTTTTGGTGATGTGAATCTCAGTGATCATACGAAGGTAATAAATGTGATGTGTAATACATATCTACACCAAATAAGTGTGATGTGCAATACACATAAACGCGAAATAAAATGTGACATGTAATACACCGATACAGGAAATTAACGTGATGTGCAATACACATATACACAAAATAAACATGATGTGCAATACACATGTGCACAAAATAAACATGATGTGCTATACACATATGCACAAAATGCACATGATGTGGAATACATATATACAAGACATAAAAGTGATGTGAAACACACATGCGTGATATGCAATGTACTTTTACACGAAATAAACGTGACGTGATACACATATACACGAAATGAACATGATGTCCAATACGCAGATGCACGAGATGAACGTGATATGCAATACACATATACGTGAAACGAACACACACATGCACGAAATGAACGTGATATGGAATACGCGTATACACGAAATAAGTGTGATGTGCAATACACATATATCTGAAATAAACGTGATGTGCAATACACATCTACACGAAATAAACTTGAAGTACAATATACATATACGGGAAATGAACCTGATGTGCAATACGCAGACACACGAAACGAACATCATGTGCAGTATACACATACACAAAATAAACGTGATTTCCAATACACATATACACGAAATAAACGGGATGATGTAATACACACATACAAGAAATGAACACAGATATACACGAATTGAACGAGTTGTCCAAATCACATACACACGAAATCAATGTGATGTCCAATACACAGATGCACGAAATGAAGGTGATGTGAAATACACATATACGTATACGCCAAATGAACATACATATGCACGAAATTAACGGGATATGGAATACACATATACACGAAATAAGTGTGATGTGCAGTACACATATATGCGAAATACACGTGATGTGCAATACACTTATACATGAAATAAACTTGAAGTGCAATGCACGTATACGGGAAACAAATCTGATCTGCAATACGCAGACACAGGAAACGAACGTCATGTGCAATATACACATACACGAAATGAACGTGATATGGAATACACACGCATACGAAATAAATGTGATGTGCAATACACACATTCAGGAAATGAACGTAATGTGCAATAGATACACGAAATAAACGCGATGTGCAATACACATATACATCAATTGAAAGAGACGTGCATTACACATATACACGAAATGAACCTGATGTGCAAAACAATTAATACAAGCAATTAATACACATATGGGAGAAATGAACATGATGTACAACTCAAATATATACCAAATAAACGTGATGTGCGATACACATACACACGAAATAAGCACGATGTGCTCTACACATGTACACGAAATAAACGTGATGTGCAATACACATATACATGAAATAAACTTAATGCGCAATATACATATACACGAAATGAAGGTGATGTGCAGTACACATATACAAGAATAGTACTTCATTTGCAGTACACTGAAATATGCAATAAAATTGATATGCAGTACACATACAGACAAAATGAACGTGATATGCAATAAACATTTACACGAAGCAAACGTGATATGGAAAGCACAGATATACGAAATGAACTTGATGCGCATTACACAGATACGCGAAATGATTATGATGTGCAATAAACATGTACACGAAATGAACACACATATACAAGAAATAAACGTGACGTGCAATACACATATACACGAAATGAACGTGATGTGCAATACACATATACACGAAATAAACGTGATGTGCAATACACATATACACGAAATAAGCTTCATGTGCAATACACATATTAAAGAAATGAACGTAATGTGCAATATACAGATACACGAAATGAACGTGGTGTACAAAATACAGATGCAAGAAATGAACATGCTATGCAATACACACAGACACGAAATGAACGTGGTGTGCAATACACATATACGGGAATGAATGTGATTTGAAAAAAAAAACAGATACACTAAATGAAAGTGATATGCAATGCACATATACACGAAATGAACGTGATGTGCAGTACGCAGATACACGGAATGAACCTGATGTGCAATACGCATATACACTAAATAAACGTGATGCGCAAGTGACATATACACGAAATAAACGTGATGTGTAAAACACATACACAAAAACAAACCTGATTTCCAAAACAGAGAACGTGATGTGCAGTATACATATACGTGAAAAAAGCGTGACGTGTAATACATATATACATGAAAAGAAGGTGATGTGCAAATCACATATATTCCAAATATATGTGATGTACAATACACATATGCAGGAAACGAAAGTGACGTGCTGTGCACATATACACGTCGCAAAACGTTATGTCTAATACACAGATACAGGAAATTAACGTGCTGTGCAATACACACATACACGAAATAAATGTGACGTGCAATACACACATGCACGAAATAAACGTGACGTGCAATACACATGTCCACGATATAAACTTGGTGCGCAATAAACAAATACACGAAATAAACGTGATGTGCAATAAACATATATACAAAATAAACGTGATGTGCAATAAACATATACATGAAGTGAACACACACACATATATATATATATATATATGAAATAAACGAAAACACATACACACGAAATGAACGTAATGTGCAGTACACATATACACGAATAGTAAGTCATTTGCAATACACTGAAATATGCAATAAAATTGATATGCAGTACACATACAGACAAAATGAACGTGATATGCAATAAACATTTACACGAAGCAAACGTGATATGGAAAGCACAGATATACGAAATGAACTTGATGCGCATTACACAGATACGCGAAATGATTATGATGTGCAATAAACATGTACACGAAATGAACACACATATACAAGAAATAAACGTGACATGCTATACATATATACAAGAAATGAAGATGATGTGCAATACACATATACACGAAATAAACGTAAAGTGCAATACACATATACATGAAACGAAAGTCATGTGCAATACACAAATGAACGATATTAACATGTTGTGCAATGTACAGATACACGAACTGACCGTGATGTGCAACATACAGAAACATGAAATGATTCTAAATAGTGCATTGGCTGTGCACTTCATAATCCACATGTCTATACCGTTGTCTAGAATTATTGTTAGGAGGGTTGTGTATTAGACATAATTGTCTTCAAGGTTTGTCACTATTGTAAGGAAAAAACTCACAAATATCTGGAAGGCATGACTCAAAAACTCACAAATATCAGGGAGGTATGACTCACCAACTCACAAATATCTGGGATTCATGACTCACCAACTCACAAATATCTGGAAGGCATGACTCAACAAATCACAAATGTCTGATAGGAATGACTCAATACTTCAGAAATATCTGAGAGGCAAGACTTAGTAACAAACAAATATCTGAGAGGCAAGACTTAGTAACAAACAAATATCTGAGAGGCAAGACTTAGTAACAAACAAATATCTGAGAGGCATGAATTAACAACTCACAAATGTCTTGGAGGCAAGACTCAACAACACACAAATATCTGAGAGGCAAGACTTAGTAACAAACAAATATCTGGGTGGCATGACTAAACAAATCACAAATCTCTGGCAGGCATGACTCAACAACTCCCAAATATCTGGAAGGTATGACTGAACCACTCACAAATATCTCGGAAGTATGACTCAACAACTGACACATCTCTGGAAGGCATGACTAAACAACTCACAAATATCTGGGAAGCATGACTCAACAACTCACAAATCTGTGGGAGGCATGGTTCATGAACTCACAGATATCTGGGAGGCATGACTCAACAATTCACAAATCTCTTGGAGGCATGCTTCAACAACTCAAAATATCTGTAAGGCATTACTCAGCAACTCACAAAAATCTGGGAAACATGATTGAGGAGCTCACAAATATCTGAGAGACATGACTGAAGAAATCACAAATGTCTGAGAGACATGACTGAAGAAATCACAAATATCTGAGAGACATGACTGAAGAAATCACAAATATCTGAGAGACATGACTGAAGAAATCACAAATATCTGAGAGACATGACTTAACAACTCACAAATATCTGAGAGACATGACTGAAGAAATCACAAATATCTGAGAGACATGACTGAAGAAATCACAAATGTCTGAGAGACATGACTTAACAACTCACAAATGTCTGAGAGACATGACTGAAGAAATCACAAATATCTGAGAGACATGACTGAAGAAATCACAAATATCTGAGAGACATGACTTAACAACTCACAAATGTCTGAGAGACATGACTGAAGAAATCACAAATGTCTGAGAGACATGACTGAAGAAATCACAAATATCTGAGAGACATGACTGAATAAATCACAAATGTCTGAGAGACATGACTGAAGAAATCACAAATATCTGAGAGACATGACTTAACAACTCACAAATGTCTGAGAGACATGACTGAAGAAATCACAAATGTCTGAGAGACATGACTGAAGAAATCACAAATATCTGATAGGCATGACTGAAGAAATCACAAATATCTGAGAGACATGACTGAAGAAATCACAAATGTCTGAGAGACATGACTTAACAACTCACAAATATCTGATAGGCATGACTGAAGAAATCACAAATGTCTGAGAGACATGACTTAACAACTCACAAATATCTGATAGGCATGACTGAAGAAATCACAAATATCTGATAAGCATGACTCACCAACACAGAAACATCTGAGAGGCAAGACTAAGCAAACAAACAATATCTCAGAGGCATGTCTCAACAACTCACAACTATTTGAGAGGCATGACTCAAGAAGAAACAAATAAATGAGAGGTATGTCGCAACAACTCACAAATAACTGGGAAGCATGACTCAAAAACTCACAAAGATTTAGGATGCATGACTCAGCAACTCACAAATATGTGAGAGACATGACTCTACAACTCACAAATATCTGAGAGGAATGATACAACAACACTCAAATATCTGAGAGACATGATTCAACAACTCACAAATATCTAGGAGGCATGGCTCAGCAACTTAAGAATATCTGAGAAGCATGACACAGAAACTCAGAAATATCTGGCGGGCATGACTAAACAACTCACAAATGTCTGGAAGGCATGACAACTCTTAAATATCTGGGAGGTATGACTCAAACTCTGAAATGTCTGGTAGGCATGACTCAGTAACTCACAAATCTCTGCAAAGCATGACTCAATAACTCACAAATATCTGGAAGGTATGACTCAACAACTCACAAATATCTGGAAGGTATGACTCAAACTCTGAAATGTCTGGTAGGCATGACTCAGTAACTCACAAATCTCTGCAAAGCATGACTCAACAACTCACAAATATCTGGGAGGTATGACTCAACAACTCACAAATATCTGGGAGGTATGACTCAACAACTCACAAATATCTGGGAGGTATGACTCAACAACTCACAAATATCTGGGAGGTATGACTCAACAACTCACAAATATCTGAGAGGTATGACTCAACAACTCACAAATATCTGGTATGTATGACTCAACAACTCACAAATATCTGAGAGGCATGACTCAACAACTCACAAATATCTGAGAAGCATGACTCAACAACTCACAAATATCTGGGAGGTATGACTCAACAACTCACAAATATCTGGGAGGTATGACTCAACAACTCACAAATATCTGGGAGGTATGACTCAACAACTCACAAATATTTGGGAGGTATGACTCAACAACTCACAAATATCTGGGAAGCATGACTCAACAACTCACAAATATCTGGGAGGTATGACTCAACAACTCAGAAATCTCTGGGAAGCATGACTCAACAACTCACAAATATCTGGAAGGTATGACTCAACAACTCAGAAATCTCTGGGAAGCATGACTCAACAACTCAGAAATCTCTGGGAAGCATGGCTCAACAACTCACAAATATCTGGGAGGTATGACTCAACAACTCACAAATATCTGGGAAGCATGGCTCAACAACTCATAAATATCTGGGAGGTATGACTCAACAACTCATAAATATCTGGGAGGTATGACTCAACAACTCATAAATATCTGGGAAGCATGGCTCAACAACTCATAAATATCTGGGAGGTATGACTCAACAACTCACAAATATCTGGGAAGCATGGCTCAACAACTCATAAATATCTGGGAGGTATGACTCAACAACTCATAAATATCTGAGTGGCATGACTCAACAACTCAGAACTCTCTGGGAAGAATGACTCAACAACTCAGAAATCTCTGGGAAGAATGACTCAACAACTCAGAAATCTCTGGGAAGAATGACTCAACAACTCAGAACTCTCTGGGAAGCATGGCTCAACAACTCACAAATATCTCGGAGGTAAAGTTGTCCATCCTATTAGAATATCATTAGTTTTGAAATGCCGAAACGCTTGTTTGTGTCGGTGGTTGAGAGTGGAGAAGGTAAGGGTTACTTGTTCTGGTGATCTAGGATGTTGTGTATTTGTTACGCTTCCTATAGTAGAATTTGTCCAGCATAGCAACATTCAGACACAGAAGTTTATGTAACACAATAATTAGTGTCACTCTCTCTCCCCTCCCTGGTTCCCATCCACCACCCCCAGTTACAACCCACTGACCACATGTCACAGGTCTCTATTTAAACAGTCTCCACGTCCCACTAGATCCATTCCTGACACACACCGCCGGACAAGCCACACCTTGCAATTTACAGCTAAGTACTCTTTTAACAAAATTTTTTTTTGTAGTAGTATTCATGTGAATCTATACTTTATCTCCTCTCTCTCTATTTCTTCGTCCTGTATGTTTTTGTATGATTAAGGCTCACGCCGAAACGTCACAACTTTGTAATCGTTAAGTAATAAAGCTGCTCCTATTTTTTTCCTATTTTATACATAGAAGTTTATGTAACGCCAAGCAATTACTTCTTGCTAATCTGCCATGTAACGCCAAGCAATTACTTCTAGCTAATCTGCCATGTAACGCCAAGCAATTACTTCTAGCTAATCTGCCATGTAACGCTAAGCAATTACTTCTTGCTAATCTGCCATGTAACGCCAAGCAATTACTTCTTGCTAATCTGCCATGTAACGCCAAGCAATTACTTCTTGCTAATCTGCCATGTAACGCCAAGCAATTACTTCTTGCTAATCTGCCATGTAACGCCAAGCAATTACTTCTTGCTAATCTGCCATGTAACGCCAAGCAATTACTTCTTGCTAATCTGCCATGTAACGCCAAGCAATTACTTCTTGCTAATCTGCCATGTAACGCCAAGCAATTACTTCTTGCTAATCTGCCATGTAACGCCAAGCAATTACTTCTTGCTAATCTGCCATGTAACGCCAAGCAATTACTTCTTGCTAATCTGCCATGTAACGCCAAGCAATTACTTCTTGCTAATCTGCCATGTAACGCCAAGCAATTACTTCTAGCTAACCTGCCCACGATTTGACCGTGTACATCAATGATGTGTACTGTGAGAACAGCTAACCTGCCCACGATTTGACCATGTACATCAATGATGTGTACTGTGAGAACAGCTAACCTGCCCACGATTTGACCATGTACATCAATGATGTGTACTGTGAGACGGGGCTGCGCGCCCAATTCTTCACACTTTTAAAATAAACATCATCCATCCATTCATTCTGTCTGTCTGTCTGTCTGTCTCTGTCTCTCTCTGTCTCTGTTTGTCATTGTCTCTCTCTGTCTTGAGATTCGCTCTGTTTCATTCTGTTTCTCCTCTCTCCCTAGATCACTCTCTCCCTAACACTGTCAACATCATTTAGGATCTCTACAACGGACATGTTTGTGCAGTCAACACAGAAGAAATAATAATGAAATGGTTTCAGATCGAAACAGACGTGAAACAAGAATGTGTATTATCTCCCTTGCTTTTTTGGAATTGCCATAATTTCATAATGAAAAAACAAATGCTGCACAGGTAAAAGGGATATTGACTGGGTACATGGGACCCAACCAGAAGATCTGGATTTTGCAGATGACATAACTCTTATCAGTGATAATGTGAACTTGATGCAAGAAAAAAAATCTTACCTCTGTCTTCATGGCTGGCTAAATATGACTTGAAAGTAACAAGGACAAAACAAAAATAATGAAACTTTTCATTAATCAAGAAGAAAAAATATACGTAGAAGGAATAGCTGTTAAAGAAGAACGCCAATTTGCATACCTTGGCAGCTAGATAGACCAGGATGGTGAAACCAGAAAGGAAGTTAGAATTCGAAATGCTAAAGCAGCACTGACTTTCAAAGAATCTTGAGAACATATGGCATTTAAAAGTTATAAGCACAAAAACAAGTTAAGAGTAATCAATTCAAATGTAATATCCCCCCCCCCCCCCATTTATGCATGCGAAAGCTAGAAGACGACTACAGAAAATAACAAGAAATTAGACTATTTAGAAAACATATGAATAAGAACAATATCCGGAATAAAGTGGAAAGAATTCAAGAAAACGGAGAGATAAGACAGACGAGCAAACAACGGCCTGTCTCATGGCTGATCAGAAAAAGAAGATGGACGTATGAGTCATGTGATGAGAAGAAACAATCAGAGAATTTTTAAAAAGCTATCAAGTGGAACACAACAGTCCGAAGAAAAAGAGGTCGACCACGTGAAACTCTAAAGAGGCCAGTTTAGCAGGCATAACATACCTTGATGAGGTTGAAAAACTCGCCGAAGACAGGAAAAATTGGCGAACTTCCTTGCGAGCCCTATGTGACGTTTAACGGCACGGGAAGGATCTAAGACACATTATTTACACTGTAATACACACATATTATTTATGCCCTACTACACATATTATTTACAATGTAGTACACACATATTATTTATGGCCTATTCACATATTATTTACACTGTAGTACACACATGTTATTTATGCCCTACTACACATATTATTTACACTGTAGTACACATATTATTTATGGCCTACTACACATTATTTACACTGTAGTACACATATATTATTTACACTGTAGTACATACATTATTTACACAGTAGTACACACGTTTTATTTATGCCGTACTGCTCATATTATTTACAATGTACTCATCATCATCATTATCATTAATCATCATCATCCTCATCATCATCATCATCAGATGCCGTGCCGACTGGTGTTTGGCTATTATGCTTCTAGAGAGTACACTATCCTTCATGCAGGCCATCAATTCAGTTGGTGATCTCCTCTCACACCGTACACTATCCCTCATGCAGGTCATCAGTTCAGTTGGTGATCTCCTCTCACACCATCCCGTCAGACTGTCCAGTATCATTTCTCTTGGTCTTCCTCTTGATCTTCCTCCTTCTATTTTTTCCTGTTGTTATAATATTTTCAATGCCCTCTCTTCTCATTGCATGTCCTATGAAAGTACATTATCTCTCTCTTATATTTTTTGACCAGATTTTTTGTCTCTCCAGCTCTTCTCATGCATTCTTCATTAGTTATTTTTGCTGTCCAGGGGATTGGCAACATTCTTCTAATAAACCATATTTCTGCTGCTTCCAATGATTTTTGTGCAGACTTGCCTAATGTCCATGATTTACTTCCATATAACAAGATAGGTTCAATATAGCATTTTAGGACTCGTTTTCTAACATTCATTGATAAGGATGTGTTGGCTAATATGTTTCTCATTCTCTGAAATGCAGTCTTTGCTTGGCCTATTCTGTTCCTAATTTCCGTTCTGCATTTCCCATCTTAAGTTTTTACTGCTCCAAAGTATTTGAATTTCTGCACCTGCTTTAGAATAGTTCCATTTAATTTTATACTGCATTTTGGTGGATTCTGTTTCTTAGACATAACCATAGTCTCTGTTTTTTTTTATGTTTAAAGTAAGGCCTTTCTATTCACTTCTTTTAGCGACTTTATCCAAGAGATTTTGCAGGTCTTGTTGGTTCTCAACTATCAATACTGTGTCGTCAGCATACCGAAGGTTATTAATATTGTATCCTACAATTTTTATGCCTGGTTCTGTGATGATCGTTCTTAGAATATTCTCGCTGTACAGAGAAAAAAGAGGTCTGGAGATAGTACACATCCTTGTCGCAACCCTTGTTTTATAGGTTGATATTTTCCAGTTCTATTTTCAACTCGAACTGCTGCTTATTGCTGCCAGTATAGATGTTATACAATCCTCAGGTCTTTGCCGTCTATATTGATGTCTTCAAGCAATTTAATAATTTCATTATGTTTCACCATGTCGAATGCCTTGATGTAATCAATAAAGCATAAGTAGAGATCTTTCTGTACGTCTAAGGCTCTTTCTGTTAGTGTTCGTACAGCATAAATGGCATTGTGTGTTCCCTTTCCTTCAACAAATCCAAACTGTTCATCTGCTATTTTCATTTTTATCTTTTTTCTTGTTCTTCTCATAATTATTCTCAGAAGTAGCTTTGTTATGTGACACGAGAGGCTGATAGTCCGGTGGTCGTCACATTCCTTTGCACCTAGTTTCTTTGGTAGTGCTATAAACGTGGATTTAAGCAGGTCACTGGGCATATAACCACTGTTGTAAATGTCATTCAGTAACTTGGTTATTATTTTAATTCCTATGTCCTCTAGTGCCTCTATTTCTTCTATTGTTATATTATCAGGCCCAGTCGCTTTTCCTTTCTTCATGTGTTTGATGGCATCTATGATTTCATCTTCAAGTATTGATGGTCCCTCACAGTTTTCAGTATCTGGTGTTAATTCTGTTCTTTCTCCTCCATATAGCTCACCGATATGCTCTGTCCACCTGTCCACAATGTCTTCTTTTCCCATTAACATTTTACCTTCTTTTGATTTCAGGCATCCTGTGGTATATTTTGTTTTCCTGCCTATGATTTCACTAATTCGTTTATACATGTTTTTGCTGTCTTTATTATGAGAGTCCTCTATTTGTGTGCACTGTTCATCTAACCATACTTCTTTTGCTTCTCCGTATTTGCGTCTTTTTTCTTTATTTGTCTTGCTGTATTTTTCTTGGTTATTTTTACTCCTCCTCCTCTTGTCCATCAGTCCTAAGACGTCGTCTGTCATCCATTTATTTTTAGTGGGTTCTTTTTTCGTGGTATTATCTCCTTAACAGTTTGGTGGATAGAGTCTCTTAACAGTTTGGTAGATAGAGTCTCTTAACATTGCCAATTGTTCATCTATACTATTTATCTTTCTTTTGTTGCATTGTATCTTTTGTTATAATAACTCTGTATTGTTCTCACAGTTCTTGGTCATTTTTAAGAAGTTCTGTATTCAGTTTGATGTTTCTCACTTTTCTGCCTGCTTTCTTTAACTTTATTCTAATTTTTCCACACAGTGGATCGTGGTCACTATTGCAGTCAGCTCCTGGCATGGTTTTTGTTGTCAATAATGCATTCCAGAACCGTTTGTTGATTCATATGTAGTCTATCTGGTTAAAAGTCTTTTTGTCTGGGCTGCTCCACGTTGCCAGTCTTCGGGGATGTTGTTTAAACCAGATGTTTCCTACAACCATGCTATGTATTTTTGCACATTCAATTAATTTACTACCTCTGTCATTCCTCTCCCCCAGTCCATAGTCACCAAAGATGTCTGAAGTTTTTACTTTACCAACTTTGGCATTAAAATCTCCCATGACTATAGTAACTTCATGTGACTTTGTTTTAGGGCTGTCTCTGTGTCATTATAAAATAGTTGTTCATCTTCTTCAGATGTTGGAGCGTACACTTGATATCCTACAGTTGTCCTTGCTGTTTGTTTGTCAAATATTATTTCTACTCCACTTTCATGTTTCCCACTTCCTGAATATATTATTGTATATTTATCAGAGTTTATCTTCCCCGCACCTGTCCATCTAATTTCACTCATTCCTAATATGTTGATATTCATCCTTTCTATTTCCCTCTTTATATTTTCTAATTTTCCAGCCTGGAATAAAGTTCTAACATTCCATGTTGCTGCTTTAAACTTGTTAGTTTTACCACCAGTAGCTTGATGACTACAATGTACTACGCACATAATATCTATTCCCTACTACATATATTATTTACACTGTAGTATTCACATATTGGTTACACTGTAGTACACACACATTATGTACACTGTAGTTCACACATTTATATCCTATTACACATATTATTTACACTGTACTACACACATTGTATGCTCTATTACACATATTATATACACTGTAGTACACACACATATTACTCTTGCCCTATTACACAGATTATTTACACTGTAGCACAGGCATATTATTTATGGCTGACTACACATATTATTTTTTAATTACCACGAAGGAGTGGGTATAATTATGTCAACTGTAGCAGAAAAGAACCTTACAGAATAGGAACAAGTGAACAAGCCTATAGTAAGAGCATGGTATAAAATAAGGCATGGAATAATGACAATCATACAATGCTATACATCCATGAACGATGCAGATGATGAAATAAAAGACGATTTCTATCACCAACTACAAAATTCCCATTAACAGAGTCCCTAAACACGACATCTTTATTGTCATTGGAGACTTCAACGCTAAGGTAGGGAGAGATAACACCGAAATCGAAAAAGTAATGGGGAAAGAAGAGATTAATACTGTAAATCAGAACGGAGAAAGATTCATTGATCCATATGTAACAACGGGCATGGTCATTGGAGGAACAGTATTTCTACACAAAGAAATACATACAACAACATGGATATCTCCAGAGGATAGAACCAGAAATCAGATAGATTATTTTTGTATTAGAAAGCAGTTTAGAACATCTCTGATATATGTAAGAGCATACAGGGGTGCAGACATCAACAGTGATCACAATCTATGTATAGGAAAAATAAGACTAAAACTGAAAAGACAACATAAGAAATCAATACACAGAAATATGAACAGGCACAGCCTACAGGAAGATAATACAAACAGTAATTTCAATCTGGAATTTACCAAACAGTTCGCATACCTGATGAGGTTGAGGAGACATATATAGATGAATTCTTACAGCAGAGGTTAAGACACTACTGGCGAGATTCTTCATATGCCGCCCGTGGAGTGAAGCTCCTCCCGGCCAAGGAAGAACATGTGGAAAAGGATTGCCGTGCGGCGCCGATGGGAAAAGGTGATGGAAAGGATAAAGTGAAGCTTTATCGGTATGTCCGGTAGTACCGCGGTGAGAGCTACTCATACCACGGCGCCTCTGTTCTAGAGGTCAGCCAAGTCCGAAACACACCCATACTGGTGAAATATGCCTAAACCGGCTTACACCAGGGGTGAAACTTGATGGCTACGTATGTCACGGTACCTCTGCCCTAGAGGTCGATCATGTCCTAAACACACCCATACTGGGATAATATGCCTAAATCGGCTCAACCCAGGGGTGGAAGTCACTAGTGGCGAGGATTCATCCTCCTGGACAAAGCTCCGTCCTGGTCACAACTAGGAAGGGTAGCGGCCACGACCACAAAATGCTGCAGTCGGAGACACTGGACCAGGGCAGTCTAGATGGGCAACCACCTCTCACATACAAGAAAGAAGTGCAGCTAAACTAGCCATGTCGAATGTAAAGACAAATAGTGGAAAAGATATGGTAAAAGCAACATACAAAGAACTAGACAATAAAGTAAAAAGTTAAGCTAGAAGGGATAACAGAGAATATATGGACAATATGACGAAAGAAGCGGAGAAGGCAGCAAAAACAGGAGACAGGAAAACTTTATATAACATACAAAAGAGGCTAACATGTACTACTGCATCCAAAGAAAGACCAATATTTAGCAAAATTGGCACCCTGTTAGCATCAGGTAAAGACCAAAAGCAAAGAAAAGCCGAAAACTTTCAAGAAATGCTTAATCGATCACACCCAAAAGAATTGATAGACCTTGAAACTGACTTACCAACCCCAGAACTAAATGTCAACCTAGATGAAATTACATTGAATAAAAATGAAACAACAGTGAATCTAATGGCTAACAACAAAGCTGCAGGTGAAGATGAAATAACAGCCGAAATGTTAAAAGCTATTAACAGTGACAACATGAGCCAGCTACAGAGAATATTTTATAAAGTTTAGAAAGAAGAAAAGGTCCCTTCTAAATGGAAAATGAGTCATTGTTAAAATACCCACAAAAAAGCAACCTTAGCGACTGCAACAATTGGAGAGGGATAACCTAACTATCAATTGTGTCAAAAGTGTTTTTCAAAGTTATTCTGAATAGATTTAAAGATATAATGGATAATGCAACGAGAAAGGACCAAGCAGAATTTAGAAAAGGGAGAAGCTGCCTCGGCCAGATCTTTACTCTAAGAATAATACTTGAAGAACATATTGAAAAGCAAAAGACCATTAATACTGAACTTCATAGACTTTAAAAGGCATTTGATAGCATACACAAAGATCCATTGTGAAGAATTTTAAGAATATATGGAATACTATCTCACATTGTCAACCTCATTAAGAATCTCTACAACGGATGTGTTTGTGCAGTCAAGACAGAAAAAGGAATGAGTGAATGGTTCCAGATTGAAACAGGCGTGAAAAAAGGATGTATATTATCTCCCTTGGTTTTAGGAATTGCCATAGACTTCATAATGAAAAAATGCTGAAAAATAAAACGGGCATTGATTGGGTATGTGAGATCCAACTAGAAGATCTTGATTTTGCAGATGGCATAACTCTTATCAGTGACAATGTGAATTTCATGACAGAAAAAACAGATACCCTGTCTTCACTGGCTAGCAAAATAGGACTTGAAATTAACAAGAAAAAAAACTTCTCATTAATAAAGAAGGAAACATATATGTAGAATACCTGTTGAAGAAATCAATCAATTTGTGTATCTCCGTAACTGCATAGGCCAGAATGGTGACACCAGAAAGTAAGTTGTATTGATATTCAAGAATCGTGAGAACATATGGCATTCAAAAGTTATAAGCACAACAATCAAGTTAAGACTATTTAATTCAAATATAATATCCACCCTCATTTACGCATGTGAAAGCTGGAAAACAACTAAAGAAATAGACAAGAAATTAGACTCTTTTGAAAACAAATGCCTAAGACCAATGTTCAATATAAAGAGGATGGAATTAAAGAACAACGCAGAGACAAGACAGATGAGCAAACAACAACGTGTTTCATGGGTGATCAGAAAAAGAAGACGGGCATGTGTCAGTCATATGATGAGAAGAAACAATCAGAGAATAAAAAAAAAGATATAAAGTGGAATACAACAGGCCGAAGAAAAAAGGTCGACCACGTGAAATTCTATAGAGGACAATGTTAAGAAAGCCCAGTTTAGTGGGCATAACGTCCCTTGATGAGGTTGAAAAGCTCGCCGAAAACAGGAAAACTTGGCGAACTACCATGCGAGCCTTATGTGACGTTTAACAGCACGGGAAGGATGTAAGATGTAAGACATATTATTTCCACTGTAATACACACATATTATTTAAGCCCCACTCATTCATTCATTCATTTGTATGTCCCTTGCAGAATTTTGCCTTCCTAACAGCACTCCTGTAGGCGTCTCGGTTGTGAGCAAGATGGCATGCTGTTGATGCATCCATTTACAGATCATCAACGATGTCTTGCAGCCATCTTCGCCTTAGTCTTCCTCTCTTTCTTTTTCCCATTATGCACCCTTCCAAGACAGTCTTCTCTAGATTGTCCCGACGTTTAATGTGTCCAAAATATTTAAGTCTTCTCAGTTTAATCTTCTTTACTAGCCAGGCTTTTTCAGTGTTAAGTTCTTGCAGTATGGATATATTTGTTCTTTTTTGTGTCCATGATATTTGGAGAACTCTTCTGTAGCATTTACATTCAAAGGCATTTATGTGTTTCTCAGCTGTTTTGTTAAGTGTCCAGGTTTCACAGACATATGTTGCGATGGGAAAGATCCATGCCCTTAAAAATCTTTTTTTGTGGTTCTGTCTGCTCCTCTCCACAGATTCTTTATTTGTTTTACTTTCTGAAGAGCGATAGATGTCCCCCCCCCCTTTTAATTTCCCTCATTATATCTCCATTATTAATTAGTAGTGATCCAAGATATTAAAAACTCTCCACTTCTTCAAAACTTTCCACATTGTTTTGTCAGTTGTTATCAGTTTAGTTTGTTTCGCATTATAATAGAGGTTTTTGCTCTTCGCTGTTCATACGGACTGACATAATTAGTTTTTTCATTCTTTTTTTGTGTGTTGTGGACAGTAATACTGTGTCATAAGCATATGTAATCTCTGGTATTTCGTAACCTCCAATTGTTATGGCATCGTAATATTCTTTGTCTACATCTTCTCTAACATTCCTCATTATATTTTCAGTATACAAGTTAAATAAGTAGGGTGACAATATGCACCTCTGACAGACCCCTTGTTTTATGTCAAACCAAGTTGTTGTTTCACCATTTATTCTTACTGCTGCTTGTTGGTCTAGATACAGCAGTGATGTTAATTGTATCAAATGTGTTGGAAATCCTATTTTTTCCATTGTTTCCCAAAGTTTCTGGTGTTGTACACAATCATGTGCCTTTGAGTAGTCTATAAAAGATAAATATAGATTCACATTAAATTCTCCGCATTTCTCTGTTAATAATCTTATATTGAATATATTATCCCTTGATCCTCTTCCTTGCCTGAAGCCAGCTTGGATCATATCGACTTCTTCTATTTTCTTACGAAGTCTACTATTATGACTTTTAACAGAATTTTACTGGCATAACTAATCAGGCCATCAGTTCTGTAGTTTGTGCATAATTTCAGATGACCCTTTTTTTGGCAGTTCTTTTCCACTCTTTTGGCCAAATACCTTAATGCCATATCTTTTTGCATAGTGCATGATAGATTGTTGCACATTCCTTTCCTCCTGCTTTAATAAGTTCAACTGTGTTATCTCATCACATCCTGATGATTTACCAGTTTTCACATTCTTTATTACTCATACAACTTTTTCTATTGTCGGTTCGGGTTCTTTCTCCTCCAATAATAATTAGCACTGTTGATTTATGCTTCCACAGTCGGTTGTTTCATACATTCTCCTGCAATATTCCTTCCATATTTCTAGAATTTTCCACGTCTCTGTCAAGGTATTCCCCATCTCGTCACAAATGACATTTAGCTTAGGTGTGACATATCTCGTGAATGTCTTCATTTCTTTAAACATTTTACTGTCTCTTCCACATTTATGATGTCGCTCTATTCTTTCACAACAACCTTGTATGTATTGTTTTTTTATCTTTTCCATTGTTTCCCAAAGTTTCTGGTGTTGTACACAATCATGTGCCTTTGAGTAGTCTATAAAAGATAAATATAGATTCACATTAAATTCTCCGCATTTCTCTGTTAATAATCTTATATTGAATATATTATCCCTTGATCCTCTTCCTTGCCTGAAGCCAGCTTGGATCATATCGACTTCTTCTATTTTCTTACGAAGTCTACTATTATGACTTTTAACAGAATTTTACTGGCATAACTAATCAGGCCATCAGTTCTGTAGTTTGTGCATAATTTCAGATGACCCTTTTTTTGGCAGTTCTTTTCCACTCTTTTGGCCAAATACCTTAATGCCATATCTTTTTGCATAGTGCATGATAGATTGTTGCACATTCCTTTCCTCCTGCTTTAATAAGTTCAACTGTGTTATCTCATCACATCCTGATGATTTACCAGTTTTCACATTCTTTATTACTCATACAACTTTTTCTATTGTCGGTTCGGGTTCTTTCTCCTCCAATAATAATTAGCACTGTTGATTTCTGCTTCCACAGTCGGTTGTTTCATACATTCTCCTGCAATATTCCTTCCATATTTCTAGAATTTTCCACGTCTCTGTCAAGGTATTCCCCATCTCGTCACAAATGACATTTAGCTTAGATGTGACATTTCTCGTCAATGTCTTCATTTCTTTAAACATTTTACCATCTCTTCCACATTTATGATGTCGCTCTATTCTTTCACAACAACCTTGTATGTATTGTTTTTTTATCTTTTGAATTGTTTCTTCGTACTTCTTTTGTTAAAGATTTATATTCCTGTTTTTTGTTGTTTGTCACTTTCCATTGCATCTTCATTTCTCTACATTGTTTTATTAGTTCTAGTATGCCTGCTGTAATCCATCCATTCTTTTTTGTTTTCTTTACTGGAACGATGTCTTCCGCTATTGTTATTAAGATATCTCTGGTCTGGGTAGACAATTCATCTGGTGCCATCTCCTCCTGTACAGCCATCAGAATTTCGAAACGGTTCTTCACTTCTATACCGTATTGTTCTGGTATTTGTGTAAAATCAAAGCGAAGTGGTCTTGATCCCGTAACTGTCTTTTTTATCTTTATCTTCATGTCTGCTATTCCAACACGTACAGTATATATTTGTTAAACCTCAGTATAATTAGCAACCCCCTAGACATGAGAGTACAAAACATTGTCCTCTCTCTCTCCCTCTCCCTCCCCTCTCTCTCTTTTACACACACACACACTCTCTCTCTCTCTCTCTCTCTCTCTCTCTCTCTCAAGTAACAAGATACTACGCTACGCTGCACCAGTTTTTACAGACACGTTAACATACTTATACAATTTGTCCATTGACAAACACTATTTCTCTGACGCTTTTAAACTCGCCAAAGTGTTTCTTCTTTTTAAATCTGGACAGACTAGTGACCTCTCAAACTATAGACCCATATCCATTCTGTCATCACTGTCTATACCTCTTGAAAAACATATACAAAAGTTAACACTTCTACACATGCAAGAAAACAATCTACTAATAGACAGTCAGCCAGGTTTTAGACCAAATCACTCCTGCCACACAGCATTAACTAAAATGACAGAAAGCTGGCTAAAAATAAAGATTACTCATTCATTCATTCATTCATTCCCTTTAGTGAGCACAGCACACTTTCTTTTGTATCTGAACCACTTTCTAACAACCTGAAGAAAAATATTAAGAAGAAACTATAAAAACATGGACAGGAAAGAACAACGCTGTAAAAACCAAAAATAGCAACAGGAAAGAACAAAAATATAAGACTAAAAATAGCAACAGGAAAGAACACAAATATAAAACTAAAAATAGCAACAGGAAAGAACACAAATATAAAACTAAAAATAGCAACAGGAAAGAACACAAATATAAAACTAAAAATATCAACAGGAAAGAACAATACTATAAAACAAAAATAGAAACAGGAAAGAACAATACTATAAAAACAAAAATAGCAATAGGAAAGAACAATCTTATAAAAAAAACAGCAACATCACAGAAAAATATAATAAAGTACATCATCAGCACATAGCAACATCTGCGAACCCAAATTGCAAGAACATCAAGGAACAACATCAAAAATACAATACTGTCCTACCATTTGAAGTGTGCCACCAGTACTGTCCTACCATTTGAAGTGTGCCACCAGTACTGTCCTACCATTTGAAGTGTGCCACCAGTACTGTCCCAGCATTTGAAGTGTGCCACGTTCCCTAGTCAATTCACCATAAAACTGAGCGAGCCATCTCATGTTTCAGGTAGTGAATCCCGCAAACTGCATCCAGGTGTATGTACTGACACACTGCACCAGCACTCATATCTGTCAGTAGATACTATCATATAGGATACTTATACACTGCGCCAGCACAAATATCTATCATTACCTATTATCATATAAGATACTTATACACTACACCAGCACAAATATCTATCAGTAGGTATTATCATATAGGATACTTATACACTGCACCAGCACAAATATCTGTCGAAATATTATCATATAGGATACTTATACACTGCGCCAGCACAAATATCTATCAGTAGGTATTATCATATAGGATACTTATACACTGCGCCAGCACAAATATCTATCAATACCTATTATCATATAAGATACTTATGCACTACACCAGCACAAATATCTGTTGATACCTATTATCATATAGGATACTTATATACCCCACCAGCACAAATATCCATCAGTGTGCATTATCTTGTAGGATACATATCCAATGGAAACATGAAAGAATATAAATAATCACAGTGGACCAGTATTACCAGCCGAGTGTACCTTTAGTCATATTTTCCTAATACAAGCACCAAAAGTATCTTTAATCACATTGTGCCAATACAAACAGCCGAAAGTGCGTCTAATCATATTTTACCAGTATAAACAGCCGAAAGTGCTTTTAATCACATGTACCAGTACAAACAGCCGAAAGTACCTTTAATCACATGTACCAGTACAAACAGCCGAAAGTACCTTTAATCACGTTTTACCAGAAATTAGCTGTTATCACATTGTCGCAATACACAACGACCAACAACGAAGTAAAACAACATAAACATCGCTAGTGAAGGCCACGTTACACTTATACCAGACAATCTGAGCTTAATGTCGCCACCAGCAGACAATATCAGCATCATGTTGCTTTTAGCGGCTACGAGAACCAATTATTCGGCCCCCTGTAGAAAGCGATAAAACACCAAATAATTAATAATGGACTTTTTACTGTATTTCATTATATAAACTCAGTATGTTCTGAAAATATAACATGCAACAAATGACATATTAATTTGATGTAATTCGGTAACAGAGACAATACACTTTTAATTACATCTACTCTTTACAAAAATTGTAGTTTGTGTGTGAGAAACACTTTTTAACAAACAAAAAAAAAATCAAGTCAAAGCACTTTTAATTCAGTAAAAAATGCTTTCTTTGCTCACAATCGAGCCTTTACTAACACGTGATATTTGCGTAAATCTTTCATGGCTAACGATAACTATTTTGTTTGATTTTATTACATATCATGACTACATGCAAGTACTTTTGTTGTACTTATACCACCCTAGCAGTCGCTATATGCTTACAGAACACGGATCAATTTCTTTATCACTTTGACTGTAACTCGTGTGGGAGAATGCAAAATAGTTTTATCTAGTCTTATATTCTCTCTCTCTCTCTCTCTCTCTCTCTCTCATACAACTTTCAGTATTGCTGGGACACACAGACATCTTGATAGGGTTTGGCAGTCTGGTTCATATAATAGGATATTAAAAGTTTATGTAATTTCCTCCCTCCACGTCTTGCGTGAACACCCTCTTCCTCTGTTTCCTAAATTGTTAGCTTGAATGTTTTTGTGGTATACTGTCTGGTTGTAGTCATGCAAGGTGGCCAAACTATTTGATCTGTTGTTTCTGAAAGTAGCGTAGAAGTGCTCTTAATACAACCTTTCCTCTGATGGTGTCTTTTCTCATTTTGGCCAAACAAAGTTACATTAAACATTTCATTTCCGTCCTGATAAGTTTCTTTTTTTTTTTTTCTTTAAGCTGTTAGAGTCCATGGTTAACACTGGTAGATAAAGTGTTGTATGACTGTATTTTTTATGCTTCACTAGCGATATATTCGTTTTTAAATAAATGTATCGTATATTTTATTTATATATTATGTTGATGAATATATGGAGGAAAGGTTAAACGCCTTCGTCGCTCATTTCGTATAGTTCTTTCTTCTGATATCTTATATCTTTCCCGTTCCGTTAAACGTCACTTAGGGCTCGCAAGGTAGTTAGCCAAGTTTTCTTATTTTTGGCGAGATTTTCAACCTCATCAAGGGATTTTATGCCTATTAAACTGGCCTCTCTTAATAATGTTCTCTTTAGAGCTTCACATGGTCGACCTCTTTTTCTTCGGCCTGTTGTGTTCCACTTGATAGGTTGCTTTGGGATTTTCCGATTGTTTCTTCTCATCACGTGACCGATAAACGTCCATCTCCTTTTCCTGATCACCAATGAGACAGGTTGTTGTTCGATCATGTGCCTTAATTCTGAGTTGTTCTTGAATTCCTTCCACTTTATGCCGAGTATTTTTCTTAGGCATTTGTTTTCAAAAGAATCTACTTTCTTGTCTGTTTCTTTAGTTGTTTTTCATGTATCTCATGCATAAGTGAGGGTGGATATTACATTTGAATTGAATATTCTTAACTTGGTTTTTATTGAACGCCAAAGGTTCTCAAGATTATTGAAGTTCGATGGTGCTTTTGCAATTCTAACTTCCTTTCTGGCGCCACCATCCTGGTCTGTGTAGCTGCCAAATATGCAAATTGATTGACTTCTTCAACATCAGTCCCTTCTATTTTTCTTTTTTGATTACTGGGAAGTTTCATTAGTTTAGTTTTTTTCCTTGATAACTCCAAGCCCCCTTCTCTATTTTTGCATAGTTCTTTACGCATATATAATGCTATTATTAAAGTGATGTTGAATGAATATTTTAAAATTAAAGTTGAGAGATGAAGGATAGACGGTCCTGGGCGTCTAGTTCTTCATATTTTGGAAGAAAAGTTCGTTCTTTGTTCATTCCTTCATCTAACATGGAGAGAGAAACAGTTCATGCAACGTTACAAATCATTCATCATACAAGTGTAACGATTTATTCTTATCAAAATTCCTCTTACAAATCATTCATCATACAAGCGTAACGATTTATTCTTATCAAAAATCCTCATACAAATCATTCACTGTACGCTTTACTTAACTAAATAACTTAACATATAATTTACCATACAAATTTTTATAATCTACTTCTAGCCTAAATTATAATAAAAATCATATCAAAGCTGACATCTCACAGCGAACACACTCAGATTTAATATTTCATACTTTAATAAAACTACACCATTCTCATCCCCTCATCTAAATTAATATCTCACATTTAACAAACAACCCAGCAGACAATATCTCACACTTAACATTTTCACACATAACATTCTAACACCTAACATTCTCACACATAAAATTTCTAACATCTAACATTCCAACATCTAACATTTTCACACATAACATTCTCACATCTAAAACATCTAAACATACAACAGTTAAACATGTAACATTCAAACATCTAACATTCTAACATTCGAACATACTGACATCTAACATTCTAACATCTAACATTCGCACATCTTATATTCTCACACCTAACATTCAATATCTAACATCCTCACACCAAACATTCTAACATTCTCACATCTAACATTCTCACTTCTAACATTCTCACTTCTAACATTCTCACTTCTAACATTCTCACTTCTAACATTCTCACTTCTAACATTCTCACTTCTAACATTCTAACATCTAACATTCTCACGTATAGCATCTTACACCTAACATCTCACACGTAATGCCTTATACGTACCACCTCACAGCTAATATCTTACACGTCACGCATTAAACCTAACACCTCACACCTAACATCTTTCACGCCACGCCTTATACCTAACATATTACACATCACGTCTTATACCTAACATATTACACGTCACGTCTTATACCTAACATATTACACGTCACGCGTTATACCTAACATATTACACATCACGTCTTATGCCTAACATCTTACACGTCACATCTTACACCTAACATCTTACTCGTCAGGCCTTATACCTAACAATTTACACCTACCATCTTACACCTAACATCTTACATGTCACTCCTTATACATAACACCCCACATCTAACATCTTACACCTAACATCTTACTCGTCAGGCCTTATACCTAACAATTTACACCTAACATCTTACATCTAACATCTTACATGTCACTCCTTATACATAACACCCCACATCTAAAATCTTACACCTAACATCTTACTCGTCAGGCCTTATACCTAACAATTTACACCTAACATCTTACATCTAACATCTTACATGTCACTCCTTATACATAACACCTAACATCTAAAATCTTACACATTACGCCATTTACCTAACACCTCACACCTTAGACATTACATGTCACGTCTTATACCTAAAATCTAACACCTAACATATCACGGGTCACGCCTCTTACCTAACACCTCACACGTCACGACTTACACCTAACATCTCACACGTAATGCCTTATACGTACCACCTCACAGCTAATATCTTACACGTCACGCATTAAACCTAACACCTCACACCTAACATCTTTCACGCCACGCCTTATACCTAACATATTACACATCACGTCTTATACCTAACATATTACACGTCACGTCTTATACCTAACATATTACACGTCACGCGTTATACCTAACATATTACACATCACGTCTTATGCCTAACATCTTACACGTCACATCTTACACCTAACATCTTACTCGACAGGCCTTATACCTAACAATTTACACCTACCATCTTACACCTAACATCTTACATGTCACTCCTTATACATAACACCCCACATCTAACATCTTACACCTAACATCTTACTCGTCAGGCCTTATACCTAACAATTTACACCTAACATCTTACATCTAACATCTTACATGTCACTCCTTATACATAACACCCCACATCTAAAATCTTACACCTAACATCTTACTCGTCAGGCCTTATACCTAACAATTTACACCTAACATCTTACATCTAACATCTTACATGTCACTCCTTATACATAACACCTAACATCTAAAATCTTACACATTACGCCATTTACCTAACACCTCACACCTTAGACATTACATGTCACGTCTTATACCTAAAATCTAACACCTAACATATCACGGGTCACGCCTCTTACCTAACACCTCACACGTCACGACTTATACCTAACACCTCACACGTCACGACTTATACCTAACACCTCACACGTCACGACTTATATCTAACACCTCACACGTCACGACTTATACCTAACACCTCATACTTAACATCTCACACGTCATGACTTATATATAACACCTCACACGTCACGACTTATATCTAACACCTCATATTTAACATCTCACACGTCACGACTTATATCTAACACCTCACACGTCACGACATATATTTAACACCTCATACTTAACACCTCACACGTCACGACATATATCTAACACCTCATACTTAACATCTCACACGTCACGACTTATACCTAACACCTCATACTTAACACCTCACACGTCACGACTTATACCTAACACCTCATACTTAACACCTCACACGTCACGACTTATACTTAACACCTCATACTTATCATCTCACACGTCACGACTTATACCTAACACCTCATACTTAACACCTCACACGTCACGACATATATCTAACACCTCATACTTAACATCTCACACGTCACGACTTATATCTAACACCTCATACTTAACATCTCACACGTTACGACTTATACCTAACACCTCACACGTCACGACTTATACCTAACACCTCATACTTAACATCTCACACGTCACGACTTATATCTTACACCTCATACTTAACATCTCACACGTCACGACTTATATCTTACACCTCATACTTAACACCTCACACGTCACACTTTATACCTAACACCTCATACTTAACATCTCACACGTCACGACTTATATCTTACACCTCATACTTAACATCTCACACGTCACGACTTATATCTTACACCTCATACTTAACATCTCACACGTCACGACTTATATCTTACACCTCATACTTAACATCTCACACGTCACGACTTATATCTTACACCTCATACTTAACATCTCACACGTCACACTTTATACCTAACACCTCATACTTAACATCTCACACGTCACACTTTATACCTAACACCTCATACTTAACATCTCACACGTCGCAACTTATATCTTACACCTCATACTTAACATCTCACACGTTACACTTTATACCTAACACCTCATACTTAACATCTCACACGTCACGACTTATATCTTACACCTCATACTTAACATCTCACACGTCACATTTTATACCTAACACCTCATACTTAACATCTCACACGTCACACTTTATACCTAACACCTAACACTTCTTAACATTTCGCACGTCACGACTTATACCTAACACCTCACACTTACAATCTCGCACGTCACTATCTTAAACCTAACACCTCACACCATGCATCTAACGTCCTCATAGCTTACAGTAACAGCTGACATCTTACATCGCACCTTTCACTAATATCTACACAGCTTATTCCTTACAATTTACACGTCACAAAATGCATTTAATATCATTACACCTTAGAACTTACACATTGACCTTCCTTACACCTTACAACTTACACACTGACAGCTTGCACCTTACATTTCACACGTCATGTCTTACACCACACGTCTCACTTTTAACACATCACACCTAACACCTTACATCTCACACCTACACGGAGTATACACTCACGGTTCGCACCTTATATCTCATGCATAGACCCTCACACATAATACCTTACACTTAACAAGCACATACTATTCACCTTACAACTAACATCTTCACACTTTACATCTCACACATTACACCCATTGACTCGCACTTTACACCTTACAGCTCACATCTCAAACCTCACCAAACCTTACATATTACACCTTATACCTTACACATTACACCTTATACCTTACACTTAACACCTTACACCTTACATGTTACACTTAACACCTCACACCTTACACATTACATCTTACATCTTACACTTAACACCTCACACGTTACACATTGCACCTTACATCTTACACTTAACACCTCTCACTTTACATTTTACACCTTACACCTTACATCTTACATTTAACACCTCACAACTACATCTGACATTTAACACCTTACGCCACTTCTTCTTCGTCGTCTTCTTCTTCTTCTTCAGTTCCGAGTCATTAAGGCTCACTGCTGCAGATAAAGTTCACCTCTATTCCTAATCTTCTCTCTCCAGTTGGTGACACCAATTTCTTTTATATCCTCTTCTATGTTGTCTTTCTATCTCCGTCTTGGTCTACCACTTGGTATTGTCTCTGTCATCTCTTGTGCGTAAATAACTTTCGTTTGTCTGTTCTCTTCCATTCTTCCTACATGGCCCAGCCAGCGTAGTCTGTTCAGCTTCAAGACATTTATAATTTGTTAGGATTTAAATAAGCTGTTCAACTCAGTGTTCTTTCTAGCGCCCCATTCTCCATTGCTGGTATCATTTATGGGCCAACAGATTCTTCTAAGGATCTTTCTCTCAAAGATCTGCAATTGTTGTTCATCTTTCTTTGTTGTACTCTACGTTTCCGATCCATACATGACGACTGGTCTTATTATATCGGGTCTTATTATAGCTGGTCTTATTTTAGCTGGTCTTATTATAGATGGTCTTATTATAGATGGTCTTATTATAGATGGTCTTATTATAGCTGGTCTTATTATAGCTGGTCTTATTATAGATGGTCTTATTATAGATGGTCTTACACGTCAAGCCATGGAAATTACATCTTATAATTAACACGTCACACCTCATACCTTGTCTTATACTTAAAGCTTAACACTTTACACTTTATATCTTACACCTAACACCTCACATCTAACATTTTACATCTTATGTCTTACACCTAACACTTAGCACTTTATGTCTTACACTTAATGCCTCACTCATAATGTCTTACACTTAATATCTCACACTTAATATCTCACACATAACACTTTACACCATATGTCTTACACCTAATACTTTACAATTTGTATTACATCAAACACTTTACGCCTTATGTCTTATAACTATACATTTACGCCATATGTCTTATATCTAACATTTTACACCTTATATCTTACACCTAACACCTAACATTCTATGTCTTGTATCTAACACTTTACATCTAACAGTTTCCACGTTATGTCTTACCCCTAACAACTCACACCTAACACTTTACATCTGTGTCTTATACCTAACAATTCACACCTAAAAATTTACATCTTATGTGTTACACCTAACACCTCACAGCTAACACTTTATATCTTATGTCTTACACCTAATACCTCACACCTAGCAGTTTATATCTTATGTCTTACATCTAACAACTCACACCTAAGACTTTATATCTTATGTCTTACACCTAACACCTCACAGCTAACACTTTATATCTTATGTCTTACACCTAACAACTCACAGCTAACACTTTTTATCTTATGTCTTACACTTAACACCTCACAGCTAACACTTTACATCTTAAGTCTTACACCTAATACCTCACACCTAACACTTTATATCTTATGTCTTACACCCAACAACTCACACCTAACACTTTATATCGTATGTATGACAACTAACACTTTGCATTTTATTTCTTAAACCTAAGAATTTAAACCTTATGTTTTACACCTAACACTTTACACCTTATTGTCTTACGCCTAACACTTTACATCTTATGTCTTACACCTAACATTTTACATCTTATGTCTTACACCTAATATCTTTCACATAACACTGTATATCTTATGTTTTACACCTAACAACCCACACCTAACACTTTACATCATATGTCTTACACCTAAGACCTCACACCAAACACTTTTCATCTTATGTCTTACACTTAATATTTTAAATCTTATGTCTTACGCCTAACAATTCACACTTAACACTTTACATCTTATATCTTACACCAGACAACTCCCATCTAACAATCTACACCATATTTGTTACACCTAACAACTCAAATCTAACACTTTAGATCTTACGTGTTGCACCTAACACCTAAAAATCTATACCTTATTTGTTACACCTAACATCACATACTTAATACTCCTAACACCTCACACCTAACAATCTCCACCTTATTTGTTGCACCTAACTCCTAAAAATCTATACCTTATTTGTTACACCTAACATCACATACCTAATACTCCTAAAACCTCACACCTAACAATCTGCACCTTATTTGTTACACCTAACACCTAAAAATCTATACCTTATTTGTTACACCTAACATCACATACTTAATACTCCTAAAACCTCACACCTAACAATCTACAACTTATTTGTTACACCTAACATCACATGTCTAATACTCCTAACACCTCACACCTAACAATCTGTAACTTATTTGTTACACCTAACATCACATGCCTAATACTCATAACACCTCACACCTAACAATCTGCACCTTATTTGTTACACCTAACATCACATGCCTAATACTCCTAACACCTCACACCTAACAATCTGCACCTTATTTGTTACACCTAACATCACATGCCTAATACTCATAACACCTCACACCTAACAATCTGCACCTTATTTGTTACACCTAACATCACATGCCTAATACTCATAACACCTCACACCTAACAATCTGCACCTTATTTGTTACACCTAACATCACATGCCTAATACTCATAACACCTCACACCTAACAATCTGCATCTTATTTGTTACACCTAACAACTCACACCTAACACTTTACACCTTATGTAATACACCTAACATTTCACGCCTAACAATCTATACCATATTTATAATACAAAAGCGTAAAACCATTTACACCTTATGTCTTACACATAACACTTCACATCTAACAATCTACACATTATTTATTACGCCTAACAATTTAAAACTTATTTCTTACACTGAACACTTTATACTTTATATCATATACCTAACACCTCACTAATACACTTCACATCTTATTTCTTACATTTAAAACTTTACATCACATGTCTTACGCCTAACAGTTTACATCTTATGTCTTACATTTAACAGTTCACATCTAATACTTGACATCTTATGTCTTATACCTAACATCTATCGTAGTACACCCCGCGTCTTGTATCTCAGACCTTCTATCTAACATTCGCACATCAATCGCAGTACATCTCACGTCATGTATCTCACACCTTACATCTAACATTCGCACATCTATCGTAGTGCACCTCACGTCTTCTACCTCAGACTTACATCTAACATTCGCACATTTATCGAAGTACAGCTCACGTCTTCTACCTCAGACTTACATCTAACATTCGCACATTTATCGAAGTCCACCTCACGTCTTCTACCTCAGACTTACATATAACATTCGCACATTTGACGTAGTCCACCTCTCGTCTTCTACCTCAGACTTACACCTAACATTTGCACATCTATCGTAGTACACCTCCCGTCTTCTAATTCAGACTTACACCTAACACTCGCACATTTCTCGTAAAACACATCCCGTCGTATATCTCAGACTTTGCACCTAACATTCGCACATCTATCATTGTACACCTCACGTCCTGTATCTCAGACCTTGCATCTAACATTCGCACATCTATCATTGTACACCTCACGTCTTGTATCTCAGCCTTACACTTAGCATTCGCACATCTATCGTAAAAAATCACGTATTCTACCTCAGACCTTACATCTAACATTCGCACATTTATCGAAGTACACCTCACGTCTTCTACCTCAGACTTACATCTAACATTCGCACATTTGACGTAGTCCACCTCACGTCTTCTACCTCAGACTTACATATAACATTCGCACATTTGACGTAGTCCACCTCTCGTCTTCTACCTCAGACTTACACCTAACATTTGCATATCTATCGTAGTACACCTCCCGTCTTCTAATTCAGACTTACACCTAACACTCGCACATTTCTCGTAAAACACATCCCGTCGTATATCTCAGACTTTGCACCTAACATTCGCACATCTATCATTGTACACCTCACGTCCTGTATCTCAGACCTTGCATCTAACATTCGCACATCTATCATTGTACACCTCACGTCTTGTATCTCAGACCTTACACTCTCTTCCCGAGCTTGCGATCAGGATACTGACACTTCCGGTTTTCCCGTTGCGACCGTGTGGTCAGGATCCTGACAATTGTTTGTTTCATTAAGACAAGCGGTGTGTAACATTTACATTGTACATATTTCGTCCTCGATTCCGGTGACACTTTCAAAATGGCGAATGCGTGCCTAGTTACGAGCGATGCCGAGCGAGAAAAAGGACGAGAAGCATGGAAATTTTTCAATTTTTGACGATGTAGATAGGGGTATGGGCATAGCCTATGGCCACCCCGCTGCTCTTGAATGTTTTCTACGTAGATCTAGACATATTTAGATGACTGGAGAAGTAGTTAGGAGTTATTTCAGACATTATTTAACGAGAATGCAACATAGAATCAGAATACGAGATCGACAAGTAGATCTACACATCTCAGATGGTAAGTAGGGGTAAGTAGCGCGAATCTAGACCTAGCCGATGGTGAGCTGGCCACACTCAGTCTCTAAAAACATCACATTACTTCTTTTTTCCTAAAAAACTCTGCATTTCTGAAATTTTCATTCATTTAGCTACACGTTGACACATATTACGTATACGGAAGTAAATGGAAATACTGTTTTCAATCCCATTTTACAACTAGACCCCCTTACAGACAAGACCCGCGTTTTACTCCCGCACGCCACGACACGTCCGTGTTTCTTCCTCCGGCACGGAAAGAGTTCATTCGCACATCTATCGTAGTGCACCTCCCGTCTTGTATCTCAGACTTACACCTAACATTCGCACATCTATCGTAGTACATCTCCCGTCTTGTATCTCAGACTTACATCTAACATTCGCACATCTATCGTAGTGCACCTCACGTCTTGTATCTCAGACTTACATCTAACATTCGCACATCTATCGAAGTACACCTCACGTCTTCTACCTCAGACTTACATCTAACATTCGCACATCTATCGTAGTACACCTCACGTCTTCTACCTCAGACTTACATCTAACATTCGCACATCTATCGAAGTACACCTCACATCCTGTATCTCTGACCTTGCACCTAACATTCGCACATCTGTCGTAGTACACCTCATGTCTTGTATCTCAGACCTTGTACCTAACATTCGCACATCTATCGAAGTACACCTCACATCCTGTATCTCAGACTTACACTTAACATTCGCACATCTATCGTAGTGCACCTCACGTCTTGTATCTCAGACTTACACTTAACATTCGCACATCTATCGTAGTGCACCTCACGTCTTTTATCTCAGACTTACACTTAACATTCGCACATCTATCGTAGTGCACCTCACGTCTTTTATTTCAGACTTACACCTAATATTCGCACTTCTATCGTAGTACACCTCACGTCTTGTATCTTAGACCTTGCACCTAACGTCTTCACACCTAACACTTTACTCGTATCTAACAATTTACACTTCACACCTAACATCCTAACATCTAACACCTTACACCTCGCATTTAACATCCTAACATCTTACACCTCTCACTTAAAATTCTCAAATCTAACATCTTACCCTTCACACCTAACATCTTCACATCTAACATCTTTCTCATCACACTTAACATCCATATATCTTACACTTCACACATAACATGCTCACATCTAACACCTTACACGTCGCACTTAACATCCTCACATCTAAAACCTTACACCTAATATCCTTATATCTAAAACCTTACACCAATTATTCTCACATCTAAAACCTCACACCTAATATCCTCACATCTAAGAACTTACAGCTCGCGCCTAACATTCTCACATCTTATATATCTTATATCTTATATCCTTCCCGTGCCGTTAGACGTCACATAGGGCTCGCAAAGTAGTTCGCCAATTTTTCCTATCTTCGGCGAGTCTTTCAACCTCAACAAAGGATTTTATGCCTGTTAACTTGGCCTCTCTTAATAATGTCCTCTTCAGAGTTTCACGCGGTCTGCCCCTTTTTCTTCGGCCTGTTGTGTTCCACCTGATAGCTTGTTTTGGGATTCTCTGGTCATTTCTTCTCATCAAGTGACCAACATATGTCTGTCTCCTTTTCCTGATCACCCGTGAGACTGGTTGTTGTTCAGTCATCTGTCTTATCTCTGCATTGTTCTTGAATTCATTCCACTTGATGCCGAGTATTTTCCTTAGGCATTTGTTTTCAAAAGAGTCTAATTTCTTTTCGATTTCTTTAGTTGTTTTCCAGCTTTCGCATGCATAAATGAGGGTGGATATTACATTTGAATTGAATAGTCTTAACTTGGTTTTTGTGCTTATAACTTTTGAATTCCATATGTTCTCAAGATTCTTGAAGATTGATGCTGCTTTTGCAATTCTGATCCTAACTTCCTTTCTAGTGTCACCATCCTGGTCTATGTAGCTGCCAAGGTATGCAAATTGATTGACTTCTTCAATATCTGTCCCTTCTATGTGTATTTTTCCATTTTGATTGATGGGAATTTTCATTATTTTTGTTTTGTCCTTGTTAATTTCAAGTCCTATTTTGCTAGCCAGTGAAGATAGGCTATCTGTGTTTTCTTGCATGGAATTCACATTATTACTGATAAGAGTTATGTCATCAGCAAAATCAAGATCTTCTAGTTGGGTCCCATGTACCCAGTCAATACCTGTGTTACCTGTGCAGCATTTTTTCATTATGAAGTCTATTGTAATCCCAAAAAGTAAAGGAGACAGTATACATCCTTGTTTCACGCCTGTTTCAATCTGGAACCATTCACTCATCCCTTCTTCTTCTGTCTTGACTGCACAACCATATCCATTGTATAAGTCCTTAATCACATCTAACACATTAAATTAAAAATCTAACATTCTCACATCTAACACATTAAATTAAAAATCCTAACATCTAACATTTTCACATCTACTACCTGTCAGTTAACGCATAACATCCTCACATCTAACACATTGCACCACATGGCAAACATCCTTACATCTAACACATTGCACCACACGGCAAACATCCTCACATCTAACACATTGCACCATAAGGCAAACATTCTCACACTTAACACCTTACACCTTACACCAAACATCATCACATCTAACACCTTACAACTCACACCAAAATACTCACAGCATGCACTTTACATCTAACTTCCTCCAGACGTAATAGAATATGCCACAACTAACATCTAACTTCCGCCAAAAATAGTAGAGTTTGTCACACCTAACAGAGTATGCCACACCTAACATTTAACTTCCTCCAAACTTAATATCAAGTGGAACACAACAGGTCAAAGAAAAAGAGGCAGACCACGTGAAACTCTGAAGAGGACATTGTTAAGAGAGGCCAAATTAACAGGCATAAAATCCTTTGTTGAGGTTGAAAGACTCGCTGAAGACAAGAAAAATTGGCGAACTACTTTGCGAGCCCTATGTGACGTTCAACGGCACGGGAAGGATATAAGATATAAGAAACTTAATACAGTACGCAACATCTAACATCTAATTTTCTTTACACTTAATAGAGTATATCACATCTAGCATCTAACTTAATCCAAACTTAATAGAATATGCCACATCTAAAATCTAAAGTCTTCCGAAGTTAATACCTTATGCCATACAGAAAATCTAACTTCCTATAAAAACGTAATAGAGTATGACACAATTAACATCTAACTTCCTCTAAACTTAATGGAGTACGACACACCTAACACATATCTTCCCGAAACCTGATAGAGAATGCCACACTTAACATCTAACTTTATTTTTATTTAATAGAGTATGCCACAGCTAATATCCAACTTCCTTCAAATGCAATTGAGTATGACACACATAATATATAACTTCCTCCAATCTTAATAGTGTATGCCACATCTAACATCTAACTTCCTCTAAACTTCATAGAGCATGCCACACCTAACATCTAACTTCTTCCAAACTTAACAAATCTAACATCTAACGTCCTCTAAAATTAACACCTAATGCCACACCTAACATCCACCTTCCTCCAAATTTAATAGAGTATGACACACCTAACATTTAACTTTCTCCAAACTTTATAGAATATGCCACACGTAACATATAACTTCTTCCAAACTTTATAGAATATGCCACACGTAACATCTAACTTCCTCCAAACTTTATAGAATATGCCACACGTAACATCTAACTTCCTCCAAACTTTATAGAATATGCCACACGTAACATCTAACTTCCTCCAAACTTTATAGAATATGCCACACGTAACATCTAACTTTCTCCAAACTTTATAGAATATGCCACACGTAACATCTAACTTCCTCCAAACTTTATAGAATATGCCACACGTAACATCTAACTTCCTCCAAACTTTATAGAATATGCCACACGTAACATCTAACTTCCTCCAAACTTTATAGAATATGCCACACGTAACATCTAACTTCCTCCAAACTAATTAGAATATCTTCTCTTATATCTTATATCCTTTCCGTGCCGCTAATGGTCACAGAAGGCTCGCTAGGTAATTCGACAATTTTTCTTGTTTTCGGCAAGCTTTTCACCCTCATCTAGGGATTTTGTGCCGTGTAATTTGATCTCTCTTAACAATAAACTATTTGTAGTTTTCCGTGGTCTGCCTCTTTTTCTTTGGCCTGTTTTGTTTCACTTGATAGCTTGTTTTGGGATTATCTGATCGTTTCTTCTCATCACGTGACCACCTTATGTCCATCACATGTTCCTGATCACCCATAAGACTGGTTGATGTTCGCTCATCTGTCTTATCTTTATGTTGTTCTTGAATTCGTTCCACTTGATCAGGAGTATTTTCCATAAGCATTTGTTTTCAAAAGAGTCGAATTTCTTATCTATTTTCTTAGTTGTTTCCAGGTTTCGCATGCATAAATGAGGGTGGATATTACATTTGAATTGAATAGTCTTAACTTGGTTTTTGTGCTTATAACTTTTGACTGCTATATTTTCTCAACATTCTTGGACATCGATGCTGCTTTTGCTATTCTAATTATAACTTCCTTTCTGGTGTCACCATCCTGTTATATGTAGCTGCCAAGGTATGCAAATTGATTGACTTCTACTGCAGCTGACTTTGTACTTGTATTTTTCACTTTTAAGTAGTGGGGATTTTCATTTTATTTCTTTTGGTTTTGTTAATTCTATGTCTTATTTAGCTAACCAGTGAATACATGATATAATATAGTATACCACAAGATATAATAGATAGGATATAATATAGTATGCCACAAGATATAATAGATAGGATATAATAGAGTATACCACACTTAAAATCCAACCTCTTCAAAACATATTAGAGTAATCCACACCTAACATCTGATTTCATTCAAAATTAATAGGGCATGACACACTTAACATCTAACTTACTCCAAACGTAATAAAGTATGAAACACCCAACATCTAATTTTCTCCAAACTTTATAGAGCATGCCAGACCTAACATATAACCCCTTACAAACTTAATAGAGTATGCCAGACCTAACATATAATCCCCTACAAACTTAATAGAGTATGCCAGACCTAACATATAACCCCCTACAAACTTAATAGAATATGACGCACGTAACATCTAAGTTTCTGCAAACTTATTAGAGTATGACACACCTAACATCTCACTTTCTCTAAACTTAACAGCGTATGCCACACCTAAAATCTGACATCTTTCGACATAATAGAGTAATCCACACCTAATATCTAATTTCCCACAACCTTAATAGAGTATGACACACCTTACACCTAACTTTATCCAAACTTAATATAGTATGCCACATCTAAAATCTAACTTATTACAAACATCATAGAATAATCCACATCTAAAATCTAACTTATTACAAACATCATAGAATAATCCACACAAAACACCTAACTTCCTAGAAAACTTAATAGGGTATGACACACCTACCAACTAACTTTTAACAAACTTAATACTTTATACCACTCCTAATTTCTAACTTTCTCTAAAATTAGTAGAGTATGCCACACCTAACTTCGATCTTTCTCCCAACTTAATAGAGTTTGAAATTCCAAACATTTAACTTTCTTCACACTTATTAGAGTATGTCACACCTAACATCTAACTCTGTCAAAATTTAATAGAGTATGACACACTTAATATCTTACTGTCTACACACGTAATAGAGTATGATACACCTAAAAGAGTATGCCACATCGAATATCTAACTTCCTCCAAAATTAATAGAGTATGACACACCTAATAACACATGACACACCAAAGATCTAATTTTCTCAAAACTTATTAGTGTATGACACACCTAATAGCGTATGACACACCAAATATCTAACTTCCTCCAAACTTAATAGAGTATGTCACCTAACATCTATCATCATCATCATCATCATCATCATCGTCATCATCATCAGGTGCCGTGCCGATTGGCGTTGGCTATTATGCTTCTCCAGAGTACCCGATCCTTCATGCAGGCCATCAGTTCAGTTGGTGATCTCCTCTCACACCATCCCGTCAGACTGTCCAGTATCATTTCTCTTGGTCTTCCTCTTGATCTTCTTCCTTCTATTTTTATTTTCTATGCCCCCTCTTCTCATTGCATGTCCCATGAAAGTACATTGTCTCTTTCTTATCTTTTTGACAAGGTTTTTTGTCTCTCCAGCTCTTCTCATACATTCTTCATTAGTTATTTTTGCTGTCCAGGGGATTCGCAACATTCTTCTAATAAACCACATTTCTGCTGCTTCCAATGATTTTTGTGCAGACTTGCCTATTGTCCATGATTCACTTCCATATAACAAGATAGATTCATGCTGCTTTAGCAATTCTAATTCTAACTTCCTTTCTGGTGTCACCATCCTGGTCTATGTAGCTGCCAAGGTATGCAGATTGATTGACTTCTTCAATATCTGTCCCTTCTATGTGAATTTTTCCATTTTGATTAAGTTTAATTATTTTTGTTTTTCCTTGTTAATTTCAAGTCATATTTTACTAGCCATTGAAGACAGGCTATCTGTTTTTTCTTGCATGGAATTCACATTGTTACTAATAAGAGTTATGTCATTAGCAAAATCAAGATCTTCTAGTTGGGTCCCATGTACCCAGTCAGTACCTGTGTTACGTGTGCAGCATTTTTTCATTGTGAAGTATACTGTAATTCCGAAAAGCAAAGGAGACAGTATACATCCTTGTTTCACACCTGTTTCAATCTGGAACCATTCACTCATCCCTTTTTCTGTCTTGACTGCACAAACATATCCATTATAGAAGTCCTTAATGATGTTGACAATTTTAGATGATATTCCATATAGACTTAAAACTCTCCACAATGAATCTCTGTGTATGCTTCAAATGCCTTTGTAAAGTCTATGAAGTTCAGTATTAACGGTTTCTGCTTTTCAATATGTTCTTCAAGTATTATTCTTAGAGTAAAGATCTGGTCGAAACAGCTTTTCGAAATCCTGCTTGTTCTTCTCTCATTGCGTACCCACTATATCTTTAAGTCTATTCAAAATGATCTTACAAAATACTTTTAACATGACTGACATTAAGGTTACTCCTCTCCAATTGTTACAGTCACTAAGGTTGCCTTTTTTTGGTATTTTAACAATGATTCCTTTTTTCCATTTACAAGGGACCTTTTCTTCTTTCCAAATCTTATTAAACATTCTCTATAGCTGTCTCATGTTGTCATTATTGATAGTTTTTAACATTTCGGATGTTATTTCATCTTCACCTGCAGCTTTGTTGCTAGCCATTAAATTCACGGCTGTTTCAATATCATGCAGCGTAATTTCATCTAGGTTGACATTTAGTTGTGGGGCTGGTAAGTCGGTTTCAAGGTTTAACAATTCTTTTGGGTGTGGTCGATTAAGTATTTCTTGGAAGTGTTCGGCCCATCTTTGCTTTTGTTCTTTACTTGATGTTAACAGGGTTCCAGTTTTGCTAAGGATTGGTCTTTCTTTAGATGTAATAGTACCTGTTAGCCTCTTTTGTATGTTATATAAAGTTTTGCTGTCTCCTGTTTTTGCTACTTTCTCTGCCTCTTTCGCCATATTGTCTATGTATTATCTTTTATCCCGTGTAGTTGAACTTTTTACTTTCATGTCTATTTCTTTAATAGATTATACCACACCGAATATCAAACGTCCTGTTAAAATTAATATAGTATGCCACTACAAACATCTAACTTCCTCCAAACTTAATAGAGCATGACACACCTAATAGAGTATGCCACACCAAACATATAACTTTCTCCAAACTTAATAGATTATGCAACTTAACATCTAACATCTTTCAAAATTAGTAGAGTAATCCACATCTTACAGAGTATGCCACACCTAACATCTAATTTCCTCCAACATTACTATGGTATAGCACAGCAAACATATAACTTCTTCCTAACTTAATAAAGCATGTCACACATAACATCTAATTCCCTCCAAAATTATAGGGTATGCCACAGATAACATTTAATTTCCTCCAAACTTAATTGACTACGTCACACCTACTATCTATCTTTCTCCAATCTTAACAGACCATGCCACACCTAATATACTATGCCATACCAAATATTTAACTTCCTCCAAACTTAATAGCGAATGCCAGATCTAACATCTAACCTCCCATAAAATTAATAGAGTATGATACACCTGCCATCTAATTTTCTCCAAACTTAACAGTGTATGCCAGACCTAAAATCTAACTTCCACCAAATTTAATAGAGTGTGCCACACCTACCATCTAACTTTCTCAACAATTAATAGAGTATGTCACATCTAACATCTAACTTCCTCCAAACTTAATAGAGCATGCCACAGCTAACATCTAACTTCTTCCAAACTTAAAAGAGTATGCGATACCGAACATCTAACTTTCTCCGAATGTAATAGAGTATGTCACACCTTATATCTAACTTCCTCCAAACTTAATAGAGTATGTCACGTCCAACATCTATCTTCCTCCAAACTTAATAGAGTATGTCACGCTTTACATCTAACTTCCTCCAAACTTAAAAGAGTATGCCATACCGAACATCTACTGTTCTCCAAACTTAATAGAGTATGCCACATCTAACATCTAACTTCTTCTGAACGTAATAGAGTATGTCATACCTTATATCTAACCTCCTCCGAACGTAATAGAGTATTTCACACCTAACATCTAACTTCCTCCGAAATTAATAGTGTATTTCACACCTAACATCTAACTTCCTCCGAACGTAATACTGTATTTCACACCTAACATCTAACTTCCTCCGAACGTAATATTGTATTTCACGCCTAACATCTAACTTCCTCCGAACGTAATATTGTATTTCACACCTAACATCTAACTTCCTCCGAACGTAATACTGTATTTCACGCCTAACATCTAACTTCCTCCGAACGTAATATTGTATTTCACACCTAACATCTAACTTCCTCCGAACGTAATAGATTATGTCACACCTAACATCTAACTTCCTCAGATCTTAATATAGTATGAAACAGCTAACATCTAACTTCCTTTGAACGTGATAGAGTATGTCACACTTAGCATCTAACTTCTTCCAAACTTAATAGAGTATCTCACGCCTAATATCTAACTTCTTCCAAACATAACAGAGTATGTCACGTCTAACATCTAACTTCCTCCAAGCGTAATAGAGTATGTCACGTCTAACATCTAATTTCCTCCAAACTTAACAGAGTATGTCACGTCTAACATCTAACTTCCTCCAAACTTAACAGAGTATGTCACGTCTAACATCTAACTTCCTCCAAACTTAACAGAGTATGTCACGTCTAACATCTAACTTCCTCCAATCTTAACAGAGTATGTCACGTCTAACATCTAACTTCCTCCAAACTTAACAGAGTATGTCACGCTTAATATTTTACACCTAACTGCAAGAAACATAATATGTCACATTTAACATGTAACAACATCAAAAGCAAAATGTCGCACATAACGTTTGACACCTAACACCATCAAACATGAAATGTTACATCTAACAAAATCAAACTTAACGTCTACCATGTTGGGGTTAGCACTTTATAACTTAACACAAGGAAGCGTGAAACTTTATTCCTGGCAGTTTCCAGACATCCAGAAAGAAAATCTGGCACTTAACATCCTCGGACTTAATATTAGTCACTTAACACCTCGTGTGTAGAATTCCAGAACATATAATTTCTAACCATCATACTAAAAAACTCATAATTTCTAACCAGCATGGTTAAAAAGTTGTAATTTCTAACCGCCATACTCATAAATTTATAAGTTCTAACCCACATACTGAAACTAAGGTTTCACATTTAACGTCTAGATCTGAACATTCTCAGACTCATGAGTAGTTCTTGGATACAAGTGTACATAAAACTAAATATATAAATATACACAAAGTCAATGAAGTAAAGTTGTAATACAACATGTAAAATAATGCCATTTCTATACGTACATCTTCAAAATTAAAATCTCACACTTAATATTTTTTCCCACTCAATATAACATTGAATTCTAAAACTTCCATTTCTCACTCAACATAACATTGAATTCTAAAACTTCCATTTCCCACTCAACATAACATTGAATTCTAAAACTCTCATTTCCCACTCAACATAACATTGAATTCTAAAACTTCCATTTCCCACTCAACATAACATTGAATTCTAAAACTTCCATTTCTCACTCAACATAACATTGAATTCTAAAACTTCCATTTCCCACTCAACATAACATTGAATTCTAAAACTTCCATTTCTCACTCAACATAACGTAACTTAACATTTCTACGCTGTCTAATATACCCAAACTTTCTCCCCTATCTAACATACCCAGACTTAACATTTTTCTCCTACATAACGTAACTTAACATTTCTTTCCTGTACACAACCTGACCGCATGATTGCTTGAGACAGGTCAGGTTTGTACACTGTGTTTCTGTCTGCATCAAGCTATCGTGCGATCAGCTTGTGTACAATGTGTTTCTCTCTGTCTGCATCAAGCTATTGTGTGGTCAGCTTGTGTACAATGTGTTTCTCTCTGTCTGCATCAAGCTATTGTGTGATCAGCTTGTGTACAATGTGTTTCTCTCTGTCTGCATCAAGTGTGATCAGCTTGTGTACAATGTGTTTCTCTCTGTCTGCATCAAGCTATTGTGTGATCAGCTTGTGTACAATGTGTTTCTCTCTGTCTGCATCAAGCTATTATGTGATCAGCTTGTGTACAATGTGTTTCTCTCTGTCTGCATCAAGCTATCGTGCGATCAGCTTGTGTACAATGTGTTTCTCTCTGTCTGCATCAAGCTATTGTGTGATCAGCTTGTGTACAATGTGTTTCTCTCTGTCTGCATCAAGCTATCGTGCGATCAGCTTGTGTACAATGTGTTCTCTCTGTCTGCATCAAGCTATTATGTGATCAGCTTGTGTACAATGTGTTTCTCTCTGTCTGCATCAAGCTATCGTGCGATCAGCTTGTGTACAATGTGTTTCTCTCTGTCTGCATCAAGCTATTGTGTGATCAGCTTGTGTACAATGTGTTTCTCTCTGTCTGCATCAAGCTATCGTGCGATCAGCTTGTGTACAATGTGTTTCTCTCTGTCTGCATCAAGCTATTGTGTGGTCAGCTTGTGTACAATGTGTTTCTCTCTGTCTGCATCAAGCTATTGTGTGGTCAGGTTACATACTCTTCAATTCTCTGAATAAATATTGCGTATTCTTTATTATAATCTACTAATTTTATGCTATGTATTATTGCATATTCTTATATAATTTTTTATTGTATTAAAGCTTTTTATATTACAAGAAAAAAAATGTACATGATTAAGGTGAAAACCAAAACGTTATAACTATGAGGTCGTTAACTATTAAAGCTGTCACTACTTTTGTTTTAAATAGTTTTAACATCTTCCTATCACAGCTTTACTGAAATTATTTCGTGCATATTTTTATATTTAACTTTTTATATTACTTATATCCAAAATCTATTCTTACGTAGTATCATGAAACGTATTTTCTCTCTTTCTACTTGTACGAACTCCCTGTAATTGCAAGCTGTTGTTCTTTGCAGCCGATGCTGTGGAGATGTTGAGGCACAGCATCGTATCGGTGTGGGAGCGGGTTATGGCGGCTACTTTTCAGTCACGGAGTACAGCTAAAAAGCATGGGGGTGTGCAATGCTTCTTTAGCAGACTCCACCACCATGAGGAATATGGCTATCCTTGCCTTGTTAGACAGACTATGCCTGTTACTGAGGGTACCACGGAGAGGTGGTACAGGGTCTTGGTCAGCTATGGGTCGCTAACCCTAACGCTGGGATATCAGCTATGGGTTGCTAACCCTAACGCTGGGATATCAGCTATGGGTTGCTAACCCTAACGCTGGGATATCTGCTATGGGTTGCTAACCCTAACGCTGGGATATCAGCTTTGGGTTGCTAACCCTAATGCTGGGATATCAGCTATGGGTCGCTAACCCTGACGCCGGGATATCAGCTATGGGTCGCTGATTACCTTATCGGGTGTCTTACCGCCCCCCCCCCCTTTGTCCCCTATAGTTACTATGGAACGGTTAGCGGGGTAGGGGTATCCCCTATCAAAGGAGAAGTAAGACGCCTCCTTACCTCCGTCAGTCTACGGGACACCCTTGGGCAAAGTGGAGTACCCGTATAGCCTCCCCCCCCCCCCCCCCATCAGGGTGACGTGAAGCCATGGGAGCAGATGGTGGATGGAATGGGAGAGCAGCCGACAGTTAATGTTGGTTATGGTCACCATTGTATGATGGTAGGCAGATGATCTCAATGTAGGGACAATGGCTACGATCACTGACTAGTACAGTCACTGCCCGGAAGGAAAGCAATGGTAAACTATCTACTGAAAATATACCAAGAAACCCAGACAGCAACATGGAAGGTCAGATAGGAAAAATATCTGGAGGTGAGTCCCCCGGGCCAGATAGATCTAATTTTAACACTGGGGAAGAGTGTGAGACAGAGGTCAGTACTAGTAATTGTGATGACGGACAAAATCCTGACGGTGTTACCAAGGAAAACCCTGCATCAAACTAAAAAGAAAAATAAGAGTAAGAACACGGAATGTAAGAAGTATGTATGAAGGAAAGTATCAAATAATAAGTGACGAGATGGAAAGAACGAGAATGCACATTTTGGGAATCTGTGAACATCATCGATGGAAAGAATCAAGACACTTCAATAGCGAAAATGATGGTATATTCATATACTCTGGTTGAGGATTAGGAGAAAAGAATGGAACCATTTTTTATATAAATAGAAAACAACGAGGCTGTCGTACGGTAAAGTAAGAGAACACAGTTTTGTAGGATTAGACCTCGAAAATATCGTATACAAAGCACTTTAGTGAGACGTGAGAGAAAGAAAAATCACAAGAGAATAACTTGGGATTCGAACCACGGACCCTAGTAGGACAAGCAGCCGTCTAGCCACGAGAAAAAAAGCGAACTAACGAACGGCGCTATTTCGCACCTCCAGAAAAAGGTGTTTGAAAGCGAAGTCATTAGTAACTGTTCATTCGACATGAGGGACCGTGAAACCCGGAAAGAAACGAGGTCATGACACAGAAATTCCGTAGCTTAGATTCAGTCTCTCTAGCAACTACTTTACCTTACAACAGCCTCTTTATTTTCTATTTATAAAACAAAATTGTTCCTAAAACTACATCTGAAACTAACTTCATGTAAACAGTATTGGTTCGTTTGTTGTTGTTGTTGTTGTTCAAGTATGCAAAAGACATGACAGGAGACTGTGTGTATGTTCGCCTAAAGTTGGTAACTGCTAGAAAGACTGTGTTTTGTGTAGTCAGTTTCTTCAGCGGTTCTCAAGTTCTGATTAGGGAGGCGCATTTTTGTTTAGTATTAGGGATAGCTAGCTTAGTAGTTGTCAATGATGGCTGCAGATAGATTAGGAGTTGTTAGGTCTGTAATTTGTTAGGGCTTCAAGTTTGTCTTCAGTTAGCTTTAGCGGCTGGTAATTCCTCGTCAGGGTTTCTCAACATGGCCTGTTGAAGAAAAAAGGAGTTTAGATTAGGGCAGGAGTTTCGTTTGCATTGGCATCCTTTTGTCCTTCACATTGGCGTCAGGGGATTGTTGGCAAGTCATCTTGACATCTTCTGAAGGCGGCGATGGTGTTCAGACCGGCAAGACGTCTGAGGCATCTCTAGCTCCTTGGCTCAGTGCAGTGCTACTTCCCAACCATACCTTGCCTGCAGATTGGTCAGAAATCTGAGGCATCTCTAGCTCCTTGGCTCAGTGCAGTGCTTCTTCCCAACCATACCTTGCCTGCAGATTGGTCAGAAATCTGAGGCATCTCTAGCTCCTTGGCTCAGTGCAGTGCTACTTCCCAACCATACCTTGCCTGCAGATTGGTCAGAAATCTGAGGCATCTCTAGCTCCTTGGCTCAGTGCAGTGCTACTTCCCAACCATACCTTGCCTGCAGATTGGTCAGAAATCTGAGGCATCTCTAGCTCCTTGGCTCAGTGCAGTGCTACTTCCCAGCAATACCTTTCCTTTCCTGCAGATTGGTCAGAAATCTGAGGCATCTCTAGCTCCTTGGCTCAGTGCAGTGCTTCTTCCCAACCATACCTTTCCTTTCCTGCAGATTGGTCAGAAATCTAAGGCATCTCTAGCTCCTTGGCTCAGTGCAGTGCTACTTCCCAGCAACACCTTTCCTTTCCTGCAGATTGGTCAGAAATCTGAGGCATCTCTAGCTCCTTGGCTCAGTGCAGTGCTACTTCCCAGCAACACCTTTCCTTTCCTGCAGATCGGTCAGAAATCTGAGGCATCTCTAGCTTCCTGGCTCAGTGCAGTGCTACTTCCCAGCAACACCTTTCCTTTCCTGCAGATTGGTCAGAATCTGAGGCATCTCTAGCTCCTTGGCTCAGTGCAGTGCTACTTCCCAGCAATACCTTTCCTGCAGATTGGTCAGAAATCTGAGGCATCTCTAGCTCCTTGGCTCAGTGCAGTGCTACTTCCCAGCAATACCTTTTCTGCAGATTGGTCAGAAATCTGAGGCATCTCTAGCTCCTTGGCTCAGTGCAGTGCTACTTCCCAGCAATACCTTTCCTGCAGATTGGTCAGAAATCTGAGGCATCTCTAGCTCCTTGGCTCAGTGCAGTGCTACTTCCCAGCAACACCTTTCCTGCAGATTGGTCAGAAATCTAAGGCATCTCTAGCTCCTTGGCTCAGTGCAGTGCTTCTTCCCAACCATACCTTGCCTGCAGACCAGTCCAGTGAAGCTAATCCTGAAACTTCCAGATTGTTCGAGGAACCAGAAGCGGTTGTTACTCCTTCTTCCGTCATCTTGCAACGCAAAAAAAGAGAGGTAACACTTGGTAACATTAACTGTGTTCTCTGAACTTTCAGGAGGTAGTCAAGCTCCATTGTACAGTTGAAACATTGCTAGATATCGTACAAGTATTGAACATTGCATTTATTCTGTAACCTTTACGTTGGAAGTGGAATTCACAATGAACAGAACATTGCTGGACATTGAAATTTTCCAGGGTATCTGTAAAATACCTCTATCTTAATGCTAAGAAAACAAAATTGATGAGAACTGACAAAACAAAGAAGGCAGCTTATATATATATATATATATATAAATGACGAAAAACTGGAAGAAGTGGAGAGTTTTGAATATCTTGGATCACTACTAAATAATAATGGAGATATAATGAGGGAAATTAAAAGGAGGACATCTATCACTCTTCAAAAAGTAAAACAACTAAAGAATCTGTGGAGAGGAACAGATAGAACTACAAAAATAAGATTTTTAAGGCCATACATCTTTCTCATTGCAACATATGCCCGTGAGACCTGGACATTTAACAAAACAACTGAGAAACACATAAATGCTTTTGAATGTAAATGCTACAGAAGAGTTCTTCAATTATCATGGACACAAAAAAGAACAAATATATCCATACTGCAAGAGATTAATATTGATGAAGGCTGGCTAGTAAAGAGGATTAAACAGAGAAAACGTAAATATTTTGGACACATTAAACGCCATGATATTCTAGATAAAACCGTATTGGAAGGGTACATAATGGGAAAAAGAAAGAGAGGAAGATCAAGGTCAAGATGGCTTCAAGACATCGTTAATGATCTGCTAATGGATGCATCAACAGCAGGCCATCTTGCTCACAACTGAGAGGCCTACAGGAGAGCTGCTAGGGTGGCAAAGTTCGGCAAGGGACATGCAAATGAATGAATGAATGAATCTGTAAAATCAAGAGACTCATTTTGCAATGAACATTTTTCATTATCAAGTCGCAGGATGTACTCCTTCTCTTGGAGGCTCGTCAGTGATATCATGGAACATTTGACTTCTTTCTGACATTTTGGATAGAGTAGATTCGGATTCTATCATGGATATTGAGGACTTTGTAGTAGTTAATTAAGTATTAGTAAATAATTGATGTTGATGATTATTACTGGGAAATTCTGCCTTGAATATTGTGCTGTAATATTGATATTTGTTTAGTAATGTTGGTATTGGTTTAGCAATATTGATATTTGTTTAGCGAGTTTTGATTTCGTAAGCACTCAAAAATGAAAGTCGGCATGATGGCTTCTGCTCCATCCACACAGATCAGATTTGCTGGGATTGTTGCAAAGTACCCTGTTCCAAGTTAGCAATGACTTGAAGTTCACGCATGACATACCAGCTGTGAAAATGTTCGACGGGGACCCAGCACAGTTAAAGCAGTGGTTGGAAGAGCTAAATAAGCTCATGGAAATGAGAGCTACCAGAGAAGAACCTGGTGTACCTGCGCCCACATGTTCTATGGCGGAGTTTGCGAAGCAGCTCCTCCAGCTTCAGAAGTCCAGATTAGTCAAACTGTTACTACAAGAGCAAAGACCACTCACACTGTTACTACAAGAGCAAGAACCACTCACACTGTTACTACAAGAGCAAAAACCACTCACACTGTTACTACAAGAGCAAGAACCACTCACACTGTTACTACAAGAGCAAGAACCACTCACACTGTTACTACAAGAGCAAGAACCACTCACACTGTTACTACAAGAGCAAAAACCACTCACACTGTTACTACAAGAGCAAGAACCACTCACACTAGCTCCTTGGCTCCGTGCAGTGCTACTTCCCAGCAATACCTTTCCTGCAGATTGGTCAGAAATCTGAGGCATCTCTAGCTCCTTGGCTCAGTGCAGTGCTACTTCCCAGCAACACCTTTCCTTTCCTGCAGATCGGTCAGAAATCTGAGGCTTCTCTAGCTTCCTGGCTCAGTGCAGTGCTACTTCCCAGCAATACCTTTCCTTTCCTGCAGATTGGTCAGAAATCTGAGGCATCTCTAGCTCCTTGGCTCAGTGCAGTGCTACTTCCCAGCAATACCTTTCCTGCAGATTGGTCAGAAATCTGAGGCATCTCTAGCTCCTTGGCTCAGTGCAGTGCTACTTCCCAGCAATACCTTTTCTGCAGATTGGTCAGAAATCTGAGGCATCTCTAGCTCCTTGGCTCAGTGCAGTGCTACTTCCCAGCAATACCTTTCCTGCAGATTGGTCAGAAATCTGAGGCATCTCTAGCTCCTTGGCTCAGTGCAGTGCTACTTCCCAGCAACACCTTTCCTGCAGATTGGTCAGAAATCTAAGGCATCTCTAGCTCCTTGGCTCAGTGCAGTGCTACTTCCCAACCATACCTTGCCTCAGACCGGTCCAGTGAAGCTAATCCTGAAACTTCCAGATTGTTCGAGGAACCAGAAGCGGATGTTACTCTTTCTTCCGTCACCTTGCAACGCAAAAAAGAGAGGTAACACTTGGTAACATTAACTGTGTTCTCTGAACTTTCAGGAGGTAGTCAAGCTCCATTGTACAGTTGAAACATTGCTAGATATCGTACAAGTATTGAACATTGCATTTATTCTGTAACCTTTACGTTGGAAGTGGAATTCACAATGAACAGAACATTGCTGGACATTGAAATTTTCCAGGGTATCTGTAAAATACCTCTATCTTAATGCTAAGAAAACAAAATTGATGAGAACTGACAAAACAAAGAAGGCAGCTTATATATATATATATATATATAAATGACGAAAAACTGGAAGAAGTGGAGAGTTTTGAATATCTTGGATCACTACTAAATAATAATGGAGATATAATGAGGGAAATTAAAAGGAGGACATCTATCACTCTTCAAAAAGTAAAACAACTAAAGAATCTGTGGAGAGGAACAGATAGAACTACAAAAATAAGATTTTTAAGGCCATACATCTTTCCCATCGCAACATATGCCCGTGAGACCTGGACATTTAACAAAACAGCTGAGAAACACATAAATGCTTTTGAATGTAAATGCTACAGAAGAGTTCTTCAATTATCATGGACACAAAAAAGAACAAATATATCCATACTGCAAGAGATTAATATTGATGAAGGCTGGCTAGTAAAGAGGATTAAACAGAGAAAACGTAAATATTTTGGACACATTAAACGCCATGATATTCTAGATAAAACCGTATTGGAAGGGTACATAAAGGGAAAAAGAAAGAGAGGAAGATCAAGGTCAAGATGGCTTCAAGACATCGTTAATGATCTGCTAATGGATGCATCAACAGCAGGCCATCTTGCTCACAACTGAGAGGCCTACAGGAGAGCTGCTAGGGTGGCAAAGTTCGGCAAGGGAAATGCAAATGAATGAATGAATGAATCTGTAAAATCAAGAGACTCATTTTGCAATGAACATTTTTCATTATCAAGTCGCAGGATGTACTCCTTCTCTTGGAGGCTCGTCAGTGATATCATGGAACATTTGACTTCTTTCTGACATTTTGGATAGAGTAGATTCGGATTCTATCATGGATATTGAGGACTTTGTAGTAGTTAATTAAGTATTAGTAAATAATTGATGTTGATGATTATTACTGGGAAATTCTGCCTTGAATATTGTGCTGTAATATTGATATTTGTTTAGTAATGTTGGTATTGGTTTAGCAATATTGATATTTGTTTAGTAATGTTGGTATTGGTTTAGCAATATTGATATTTGTTTAGCGAGTTTTGATTTCGTAAGCACTCAAAAATGAAAGTCGGCATGATGGCTTCTGCTCCATCCACACAGATCAGATTTGCTGGGATTGTTGCAAAGGACCCAGCACAGTTAAAGCAGTGGTTGGAAGAGCTAAATAAGCTCATGGAAATGAGAGCTACCAGAGAAGAACCTGGTGTACCTGCGCCCACATGTTCTATGGCGGAGTTTGCGAAGCAGCTCCTCCAGCTTCAGAAGTCCAGATTAGTCAAACTGTTACTACAAGAGCAAAGACCACTCACACTGTTACTACAAGAGCAAGAACCACTCACACTGTTACTACAAGAGCAAAAACCACTCACACTGTTACTACCAGAGCAAGAACCACTCACACTGTTACTACAAGAGCAAGAACCACTCACACTGTTACTACAAGAGCAGGAACCACTCACACTGTTACTACAAGAACAAAAACCACTCACACTGTTACTACAAGAGCAAGAACCACTCACACTGTTACTACAAGAGCAAGAACCACTCACACTGTTATTACAAGAGCAAAAACCACTCACACTGTTACTACAAGAGTAAAAACCATTCACACTGTTACTACAAGAGCAAGAACCACTCACACTGTTACTACAAGACCAAGAACCACTCACACTGTTACTACAAGAGCAAAAACCACTCACACTGTTACTACCAGAGCAAGAACCACTCACACTGTTACTACAAGAGTAAAAACCACTCACACTGTTACTACAAGAGCAAGAACCACTCACACTGTTACTACCAGAGCAAGAACCACTCACACTGTTACTACAAGAGCAAGAACCACTCACACTGTTACTACAAGAGCAAGAACCACTCACACTGTTACTACAAGACCAAGAACCACTCACACTGTTACTACAAGAGCAAGAACCACTCACACTGTTACTACAAGAGCAAGAACCACTCACACTGTTACTACAAGAGCAAGAACCACTCACACTGTTACTACAAGAGCAAGAACCACTCACACTGTTACTACAAGACCAAGAACCACTCACACTGTTACTACAAGAGCAAAAAACAAAAATCACTCCCTCCTCCCCGCCAGCACACACCCACTGGTGTTCTCTCCCTTTCACCGCCGCTGATTGTTTGAAGCTTATCTCCTCTGATTGTTGTATTCTCTGATCTCCTCTGTGATCTCCCTGCCTCGATCTTAGGGCGTATTGTTGTATTCTCTGATTTCCTCTGTGATCTCCCTGCCTCGATCTTAGGGCGCATTGTTGTATTCTCTGATCTCCTCTGTGATCTCCCTGCCTCGATCTTAGGGCGTATTGTTGTATTCTCTGATTTCCTCTGTGATCTCCCTGCCTCGATCTTAGGGCGTATTGTTGTATTCTCTGATCTCCTCTGTGATCTCCCTGCCTCGATCTTAGGGCGTATTGTTGTATTCTCTGATCTCCTCTGTGATCTCCCTGCCTCGATCTTAGGGCGCATTGTTGTATTCTCTGATCTCCTCTGTGATCTCCCTGCCTCGATCTTAGGGCGCATTGTTGTATTCTCTGATTTCCTCTGTGATCTCCCTGCCTCGATCTTAGGGCGCATTGTTGTATTCTCTGATTTCCTCTGTGATCTCCCTGCCTCGATCTTAGGGCGCATTGTTGTATTCTCTGATTTCCTCTGTGATCTCCCTGCCTCGATCTTAGGGCGCATTGTTGTATTCTCTGATTTCCTTTGTGATCTCCCTGCCTCGATCTTAGGGCGTATTGTTGTATTCTCTGATCTCCTCTGTGGTCTCCCTGCCTCGATCTTAGGGCGCATTGTTGTATTCTCTGATCTCCTCTGTGGTCTCCCTGCCTCGATCTTAGGGCGCATTGTTGTATTCTCTGATCTCCTCTGTGGTCTCCCTGCCTCGATCTTAGGGCGCATTGGTCTATTCTGTACTAGGAAGAATGCCACAAACATAAATTTGTCATTTTCATTTTTTTATGTATGTGTTATGTTGTATTTGTATGTAATCCTTGACAAATGCTCATGCCGAAATATTGGATGTTGTATGTTCGTCATTTATACATTCTCATCTTACTTTCATAATTTCTGCCATTTATGTTCATTTTTACTTTCCTCACTCTCTCTATGACTTTGTAAAACTGAACCATACACCTCTATCTAACTTCATTACAAGGGCAAAACACCACTCACACAGTGCAACAAATGCAAAAACAACTCACACGGTGATTAAAAGATCAAAAGCAACTCACACATGACTACAAGTGCAAAAAAAATTCAAACAGAGACTATAAGAGCAAAAATAACTTACACAGAGACCATAATAGCAAAAACAACTCAGAGACTACAAGTGCAAAAATAACTGAAACAGTGACTACAAGTGCAAAAATAACTGACACAGTGACTACAAGTACACAAACAACTCAGACAGAGACTACAATAGGAAAAGTAACTCATACAGAGACTACAATAGGAAAAGTAACTCAAACAGAGACTACAATAGGAAGAGTAACTCACACAGAGATTACAATAGGAAAAGTAACTCACGCAGAGACTATAATAGGAAAAGTAACTCACAGAGAGACCATAATAGGAAAAAACAACACGCACGGTGACTGCAAGTGGAAAACCAACTCCCACAGAGACTATAACAGAAAAACAAACTCCCACAGAGACTATAACAGAAAAACAAACTCCCACAGAGACTATAACAGAAAAAACAACTTACATAGAGACTATAACAGAAAAACAACTCACACAGAGACTATAACAGAAAAAACAACTCACACAGAGACTATAACAGAAAAACAACTCCCACAGAGACTATAACAGAAAAACAACTCCCACAGAGACTATAACAGCAAAAACAACTCACACAGAGACTATAACAGAAAAAACAACTCACACAGAGACTATAACAGAAAAACAACTCCCACAGAGACTATAACAGAAAAAACAACTCACACAGAGACTATAACAGAAAAAACAACTCACACAGGGACTATAACAGCAAAAACAACTCACACAGAGACTATAACAGAAAAAACAACTCCCACAGAGACTATAACAGAAAAAACAACTCACACAGGGACTATAACAGCAAAAACAAACTCCCACAGAGACTATAACAGAAAAACAAACTCCCACAGAGACTATAACAGAAAAAACAACTTACATAGAGACTATAACAGAAAAACAAACTCACACAGAGACTATAACAGCAAAAACAACTCACACAGGGACTATAACAGCAAAACCAACTCCCACAGAGACTATAACAGAAAAACAAACTCACACAGAGACTATAACAGCAAAAACAAATCACACAGAGACTATAACAGCAAAACCAACTCACACAGAGACTGTAACAGCAAAAAAAAACTCACACAGAGACTCCAAAAGCGAGCAGTAAAGTTTATTAGTGACTATCAAGCACAAACAACTAACCAGCACAAACGTTATATACTGCCTCTTAAGAATAGGTTCCTCTTCAACAAAGCCAAGTTAGTACATCAAATTCTTTCACGGCATGCCCCGCCTTACCTATGGAACCTGTTTAAATTTAGCCCAAAGTGCAGCCAATACTTGAACAACATATGTCTTCTAAAACCTAGACTTGATCTTTACAAGAAAAGCTTTAGTTATTCTGCTGTTCATCTTTGGAGTACCCTCCGATCCTGTATAAAAAATATAAATTATACTCCTTCCTACAACTACAAGCTTCCCCAATATCTATTTGATGTCGACTACATGCCTCCATGAATTATAAAACTTAAAAGGTATCTTAAACTGCTCTTACAGACATCGAATACAATTAATTGTTTTCTGAATAGTCCTGAAATTTTTGTTTTGAAGATAGTCATTTATATATATATATATATATATATATATATATATATATGTAGTTACTTCTGTACTGAGTGAATGTTTAAGAGCGAAACGTAAATGTTATATTTTATTTTATGTCTCTCAGTTTCAATGTTAATTATATTTGTTACATGAACAGCATATTTGTAGAATGTCAGGAATAGAGTGAAAGATGTATGATAAATGGCAGAATATCAGACGGGCCTGCGTGCCCAATTCTTAACCCTTTTGAAATAAAGATCAATCAATCAATGAATAACAGCAAAAACAATGCACATAGAGAATATAACAGCAAAAATCTCTCACACAGAAACAATAAGAGAAAAAACAACTCACACAATGACTATAAGAGCAAAAACCACTCACACAATGACTACAAGTGCAAAAATAACTGAAACAGTGACTACAAGTGCAAAAATAACTGACACAGTGACTACAAGTACACAAACAACTCAGACAGAGACTACAATAGGAAAAGTAACTCATACAGAGACTACAATAGGAAAAGTAACTCAGACAGAGACTACAATAGGAAGAGTAACTCACACAGAGATTACAATAGGAAAAGTAACTCACGCAGAGACTATAATAGGAAAAGTAACTCACAGAGAGACCATAATAGGAAAAAACAACACGCACGGTGACTGCAAGTGGAAAACCAACTCCTACAGAGACTATAACAGAAAAAACAACTTACATAGAGACTATAACAGAAAAACAAACTCACACAGAGACTATAACAGAAAAAACAACTTACATAGAGACTATAACAGAAAAACAAACTCACACAGAGACTATAACAGCAAAAACAACTCACACAGGGACTATAACAGCAAAACCAACTCACACAGAGACTATAACAGCAAAAAAAAACTCATACAGAGACTCCAAAAGCGAGCAGTAAAGTTTATTAGTGACTATCAAGCACAAACAACTAACCAGCACAAACGTTATATACTGCCTCTTAAGAATAGGTTCCTCTTCAACAAAGCCAAGTTAGTACATCAAATTCTTTCACGGCATGCCCCGCCTTACCTATGGAACCTGTTTAAATTTAGCCCAAAGTGCAGCCAATACTTGAACAACATATGTCTTCTAAAACCTAGACTTGATCTTTACAAGAAAAGCTTTAGTTATTCTGCTGTTCATCTTTGGAGTACCCTCCGATCCTGTATAAAAAAATATAAATTATACTCCTTCCTACAACTACAAGCTTCCCGAATATCTATTTGATGTCAACTACATGCCTCCATGAATTATAAAACTTAAAAGGTATCTTAAACTGCTCTTACAGACATCGAATACAATTAATTGTTTTCTGAATAGTCCTGAAATTTTTGTTTTGAAGATAGTCATATATATATATATATATATATATATATATATATATGTAGTTACTTCTGTACTGAGTGAATGTTTAAGAGCGAAACGTAAATGTTATATTTTATTTTATGTCTCTCAGTTTCAATGTTAATTATATTTGTTACATGAACAGCATATTTGTAGAATGTCAGGAATAGAGTGAAAGATGTATGATAAATGGCAGAATATCAGACGGGCCTGCGTGCCCAATTCTTAACCCTTTTGAAATAAAGATCAATCAATCAATGAATAACAGCAAAAACAATGCACATAGAGAATATAACAGCAAAAATCTCTCACACAGAAACAATAAGAGAAAAAACAACTCACACAATGACTATAAGAGCAAAAACCACTCACACAATGACTATAAGAGCAAAAACCACTCACACAATGACAATAAGAGCAAAAACAACTCACATAGTGACTAAAAGATCAAAAACAACTCAGACAGATACTTCATTCATTCATTTGCATATCCCTTGCCGAACTTTGCCTCCCAAATAGCACTCCTGTAGGTCTCTCGGTTGTGAGCAAGATGGCGCGCCGCTGATGCATCCATTTGCAGATCATCAACGATGTCTTGCAGCCATCTTTGCCTTGGTCTTCCTCTCTTTCTTTTTCCCATTATGTATCCTTCCAAGACGGTCTTCTGTAGATTATCATGACGTTTAATGGGTCCAAAATATTTGTTTTCTCTCTTTAATCCTCTTGAATATTAAGCTCTTGTAGTATAGATATATTTGTTCTTTTTTGTGTCCATGATATTTGAAGAACTCTTCTGTAACATTTACATTCAAAAGCATTTATGTGTTTCTCAGTTGTTTTGTTAAATGTCCAGGTCTCACGGGCATATGTTGCGATGGGAAAGATGCATGCCCTTAAAAATCTTATTTTTGTAGTTCTGTCTGCTCCTCTCCACAGATTCTTTAGTTGTTTTACTTTCTGAAGAGAGATAGATGTCCTCCTTTTAATTTCCCTCATTGTATCTCCATTATTAGTTAGTAGTGATCCAAGATATTCAAAACTCTCCATTTCTTGCAGTTTTTCCTCATCGATACATATTTCAGCTGCCTTGTTTGTCATCAATTTAGTTTTCTTTGCATTAAGATAGAGATTTTGCTCTTCGCTGTTCTTACAGGCACTATAAGAGCAAAAACATGTCACACAGTAAGAGCAAAAACATGTCACACAGTGACTATAAGAGCAAAATCAACTTATGCAGTGACTTATAATCTTATATCTTATAGCCTTCCCGTGCCGTAAAACGTCACATAGGGCTCGCAAAGTAGTCCGCCAATTTTTCCTGTCTTCGGGGAGTCTTTCAACCACATCAAAGGATTTTATGCCTGTTAATTTGGCCTCTCTTAACAATGTCCTCTTCAGAGTTTCACGCAATCTGCCTCTTTTTCTTTGGCCTGTTGTGTTCCACTTGATAGTTTGTTTTGGGATTCTCTGATCATTTCTCCTCATCAAGTGACCAACATATGTCCATCTCCTTTTCCTGATTACCCATGAGACTGGTTGTTGTTCAGTCATCTGTCTTATCTCTGCATTGTTCTTGAATTCGTTCCACTTGATGCCGAGTATTTTCCTTAGGCATTTGTTTTCAAAAGAGTCTAATTTCTTGTCTATTTCTTTAGTTGTTTTCCAGCTTTTGCATGCATAAATGAGGGTGGATATTACATTTTAATTGAATAGTCTTAACTTGGTTTTTCTGCATATAACCTTTGAATTCCATATGTTCTCAAGATTCTTGAAGATCGATGCTGCTTTTGCAATTCTGATCCTAACTTCCTTTCTGGTGTCAGTATCCTAGTCTATGTAGCTGCCAAGGTATGCAAATTGATTTACTTCTTCAATATCTGTCCCTTCTATGTGTATTTTTCCATTTTGATTAAGGAGGATTTTCATTATTTTTGTTTTGTCCTTGTTTAATTTCAAGTCCTATTTTGCTAGCCATTGAAGAAAGGCTATCTGTTTTTTCTTGCATGGAATTCACATTGTTACTAATAAGAGTTATGTCATCAGCAAAATCAAGATCTTATAGTTGGGTCCCATGTACCCAGTCAATACCTGTGTTACCTGTGCAGCATTTTTTCATTATGAAGTCTATTGTAATCCCAAAAAGTAAAGGGGACAGTATACATCCTTGTTTCACACCTGTTTCAATCTGGAACCATTCACTCATCCCTTCTTCTGTCTTGACTGCACAAATATATCCATTGTAGAAGTCCTTAATGATGTTGATAATATTAGACAGTATTCCATATAGAGTAAAAACAACTCACACAGTGACTATAAGAGTAAAAACAACTCATTCAGTGACTATAAGAGTAAAAACAACTCATTCAGTGACTATAAGAGTAAAAACAACTCATTCAGTGACTATAAGAGTAAAAACAACTCACACAGTGACTATAAGAGTAAAAACAACTCATTCAGTGACTATAAGAGTAAAAACAACTCATTCAGTGACTATAAGAGTAAAAACAACTCACACAGTGACTATCAGAGTAAAAACAACTCACACAGTGACTATAAGAGTAAAAACAACTCACACAGTGATTATAAGAGTAAAAACAACTCACACAGTGACTATAAGAGTAAAAACAACTCACACGGTGACCATAAGAGTAAAAACAACTCATACGGTGACTATAAGAGTAAAAACAACTCACACAGTCAGAATAAGAGTAAAAACAACTCTCACAGAGACTATATGAAATAAAAAAACACACAGTAAGTATATGTGTAAAAATCATCATCATCATTAGGTGACGTGGCTATTATGCTTCTCCAGAGTACACGATCCTTCATGCAGGCCATCAGCTCAGTTGGTCATCTCCTCTCACACCATCCCGTCAGACTGTCCAGTATCATTTCTCTTGGTCTTCCTCTTGATCTTCTTCCTTCTATTTTTCCTGTTGTTATAATATTTTCAATGCCCCCTCTTCTCATTGCATGTCCTATGAAAGTACATTGTCTCTCTCTTATCTTTTTGACAAGGTTTTTTGTCTCTCGAGCTCTTCTGATACATTCTTCATTAGTTATTTTTGCTGTCCAGTGGATTCGCAACATTCTTCTAATAAACCACATTTCTGCTGCTTCCAATGATTTCTGTGCAGACTTGCCTATTGTCCATGATTCACTTCCATATAACAAGATAGGTTCAATATAGCATTTTAGAACTCGTTTTCTAACAAAGTACAAAAATAGCTCATATAAATAAGATAAGAGGAGCAAAAACAACTCACACACTAACTACAGGTGCGAAAACACCTCACACACTAACTACAGGTGCGAAAACACCTCACACACTAACTACAGGTGCGAAAACAACTCACACACTAACTACAGGTGCAAAAACACCTCACACACTAACTACAGGAGCAAAAACAACTCACACACTAACTACAGGTGCGAAAACACCTCACACACTAACTACAGGTGCGAAAACAACTCACACACTAACTACAGGTGCAAAAACAACTCACACACTAATTACAGGTGCAAAAACAACTCACACACTAACTACAGGAGCAAAAACAACTCACACACTAACTACAGGTGCAAAAACAACTCACACACTAACTACAGGTGCATAAACAACACATACACTGACTACAGGTGCAAAAACAACTCACACACTGAATACAGGTGCAAAAACAACACACACACTGACTACAGGTGCAAAATTAACTCACACACTGACTACAAGTGCAAAAACAAAGTCACAAAAAGAGTCTAAGAGTAGTAACAACTCATGCAGTGACTATAAGAGGAAAACAATTCACACCGTGACTATAAAAGCAAAAACAACACTCGTGGTGACTATAAGAGTGAAAATAACTCACACAGTGACTATAAGAGCGAAAACTTACACAATGACTATCAGAGCAAAAGCAACACAAATAGTGACTATAAGAGACAAACCACTCACATAGTGACTATGAGAGGAAAAACAACTCACACAGTAACAATAAGAGTGAAACAACTCACACAGTGACAATAAGAGTGAAACAACTCACACAGTGACAATAAGAGTGAAAATAACTCACACAGTGACAATAAGAGTCAAACCAGCTCACACACTGACTACAGGTGCAAAATTAACTCACACACTGACTACAAGTGCAAAAACAAAGTCACAAAAAGAGTATAAGAGTAGTAACAACTCATGCAGTGACTATAAGAGGAAAACAATTCACACCGTGACTATAAAAGCAAAAACAACACTCGTGGTGACTATAAGAGTGAAAATAACTCACACAGTGACTATAAGAGCGAAAACTTACACAATGACTATCAGAGCAAAAGCAACACAAATAGTGACTATAAGAGACAAACCACTCACATAGTGACTATGAGAGGAAAAACAACTCACACAGTAACAATAAGAGTGAAACAACTCACACAGTGACAATAAGAGTGAAACAACTCACACAGTGACAATAAGAGTGAAATAACTCACACAGTGACAATAAGAGTCAAACCAGCTCAAACAGTGATTATAAGAGCAAAAACAACTCACACAATGACTATAAGAGAAAAAACGACTCACGCAATGACTATAAGAGAAAAAAAACTCACACAATGACTATAAGAGAAAAAAAAACTCACACAATGACTATAAGAGAAAAAACAACTCACACAATGACTATAAGAGAAAAACAACTCACACAATGACTATAAGAGAAAAACAACTCACACAATGACTCATTCGTTCATTTGCATGTCCTTTGCGGAACTTTGCCTCCCAAATAGCACTCCTGGAGGCCTCTCGGTTGTGAGCAAGATGGCCTGCTGCTGATGCATCTATTTGCAGATCATCAACGATGTCTTGCAGCCATCTTCACCTTGGTCTTCCTCTCTTTCTTTTCCCCATTATGTATCCTTCCAATACGGTCTTCTCTAAATTATCATGACGTTTAATGTGTCCAAAATATTTACGTTTTCTCTCTTTAATCCTCTTTACTAGCCAGCCTTCTTCAATATATTATGTTCTTGTAATATGGATATATTTGTTCTTTTTGTGTCCACGATATTTGGAGAACTCTTCTGTAGCATTTACATTCAAAGGCATTTATGTGTTTCTCAGCTGTTTTGTTAAGTGTCTAGGTCTTACAGGCATATGTTCTGATAGGAAAGATGCGTGCCCTTAAAAATCTTATTTTTGTAGTTCTGTCTGCTCCTCTCCATAGATTTTTTTTTTACTTTCTGAAGAGCAATAGATATCCTCCTTTTAATTTCCCTCATTGTATCTCCATTATTAGCTAGCAGTGATCCAAGATATTCAAAACTCTCCAATTCTTCCAATTTTTCCTCATTGATACATATTTCAGCTGACTTATTTGTTTTGTCAGTTATCATCAGTTTAGTTTTCTTTGCATTAAGATAGAGGTTCTGCTCTTCGCTGTTCTTACGGACTGACATAATTAATTTTTCAATTCCTTTTTATGTTGTGGACAGTAACACTGTGTCATCAGCATATCTAATCTCTGGTATGTCATAACGTCCAATTGTTATGGTATCGTAATATTCTTTGTCTACATCTTCTCTAACATTCCTCATTATATTTTCAATATACAAGTTAAATAAGTAGGGTGACAATATGCACCCCTGACGGACCCCTTTTTTATGTCTAACCATGTTTTTGTTTCACCATTTATTATCACTGCGGCTTGTTGGTCTAGATACAGCAGTGATGTTAATTGTATCAAATCTGTTGGAATCCCATTTTTTCAGAACTACTCAAACAATGACTATAAGATAAAAAAAAACTCACACAATGAAAATAAAAGAAAAACTACTCAAACAATAAATATAAGAGAAAAGAAACTCACACAATGACTATAAGAGAAAAAAAACTAACACAATGAAAATAAGAGAAAAACTACTCACACAATGACTATAAGAGAAAAACAACTCATACAATGAAAATAAGAGAAAAACTACTCAAACCATGGATATAAGAGAAAAACCACTCACACAATGACTAAAAGAGAAAAACCACTCACACAATGACTACAAGAGAAAAACCACTCACACAATGACTCTAAGAGAAAGACTAATCACACAATGACTATAAGAGAAAAACTACTCATACAATGACTATAAGAGAAAAGCTACTCACACAATGACTATAAGAGAAAAACAACTCACAAAATGACTATAAGAGAAAAACTACTCACACAATGATTATAAGAGAAAAACCACCCACACAATGACTATAAGAGAAACACTACTCACACAATGACTATAAGAGAAAAATTAATCACACAATGACTATAAGAGAAAAACTACTCATACAATGACTATAAATGAAAAACTACTCCCACAATGACTATAAGAGAAAAACCACTCACAAAATGACTATAAGAGAAAAACTAATCACACAATGACTATAAGAGAAAAACCACTCACACAATGACTATAAAAGAAAAACTACTCACACAATGACTATAAAAGAAAAACAACTCACAGTGACTATAAGAGAAAAACTACTCAAACAATGACTATAAGAGAAAAACAAATCACACAATGAAAATAAGAGAAAAACTACTAAAACAATAAATATAAGAGAAAAGAAACTCACACAATGACTATAAGAGAAAAACAACTAACACAATGAAAATAAGAGAAAAACTAATCACACAATGACTATAAGAGAAAAACAACTCACAAAATGACTATAGGAGAAAAACAACTCACACAATGACTATAATATAAAAACAACTCATTATGACTATAAGAGAAAAACAACTCACAGTGACTGTAAGAGACAAACAACTAACAGTGATTATAAGAGAAAAACATTTCACACAGTGATTGTAAGAGAAAAAAAACTGACGCAATGACTATAAGAGCAAAAACAAACTCATTCAATAATTATAAGAGAAAAACAACTAACACAGTAACTATAAGAGAAAAACAGCTCACACAATGAATATAACAGCAAAAACAACTCACACAATGACTATAAGAGCAAACGGAAGTCACACAATGACTATAAGAGCAAAAACAACTCACAAAACGACTATAGGAGCAAAGAGAACTCACACAATGACTATAGGAGCACAAACAACTCACACAATGACTATAAGAGTAAAAACAACTCACACAGTGACTATAAGAGAAAAACCACTCACAATGACTATAGGAGCAAAAACAACTCACACAATGAGTATAAGAGTAAAAACAGCTCACAAAATGACTATAAGAGCAAAAAAACTCATACAATGATTATAAGAGGAGAAACAACTCACTTAATGACTATAAGAGCAAAAACATCTCATACAATGATTATAAGAGGAAAAACAAATCATACAGTGACTATAAGAGGAAAAACATCTCACTCAATGAGTATAAGAGAAAAACAGCTCACACAATGAATATAAAAGCAAAAACAACTCACAGAATGACTATAACAGCAAAACCAACTCACACAATGACTATAAGAGAAAAATAACTCACTTTGACTATAAGAGAAAAACAACTCAGATTGACTATAAGAGAAAAACAACTCAAAGTGACTATAAGAGAAAAGAAACTCACAAAATGACTATAGGAGAAAAACAACTCACACAATGACTATAATATAAAAACAACTCATTATGACTATAAGAGAAAAACAACTCACAGTGACTGTAAGAGACAAACAACAAACAGTGATTATAAGAGAAAAACATTTCACACAGTGATTATAAGAGAAAAAGAACTGACGCAATGACTATAAGAGCAAAAACAACTCATTCAATAATTATAAGAGAAAAACAACTAACACAGTAACTATAAGAGAAAAACAGCTCACACAATGAATATAACAGCAAAAACAACTCACACAATGACTATAAGAGCAAACGGAAGTCACACAATGACTATAAGAGCAAAAACAACTCACAAAACGACTATAGGAGCAAAGAGAACTCACACAATGACTATAGGAGCACAAACAACTCACACAATGACTATAAGAGTAAAAACAACTCACACAGTGACTATAAGAGAAAAACCACTCACAATGACTATAGGAGCAAAAACAACTCACACAATGAGTATAAGAGTAAAAACAGCTCACAAAATGACTATAAGAGCAAAAAAACTCATACAATGATTATAAGAGGAGAAACAACTCACTTAATGACTATAAGAGCAAAAACATCTCATACAATGATTATAAGAGGAAAAACAAATCATACAGTGACTATAAGAGGAAAAACATCTCACTCAATGAGTATAAGAGAAAAACAGCTCACACAATGAATATAAAAGCAAAAACAACTCACAGAATGACTATAACAGCAAAACCAACTCACACAATGACTATAAGAGAAAAATAACTCACTTTGACTATAAGAGAAAAACAACTCAGATTGACTATAAGAGAAAAACAACTCAAAGTGACTATAAGAGAAAAGAAACTCGCACAATGACTACAAGAGAAAAACAACTCACACAATGAATATAAAAGAAAAACAACTCACACAATGACTGTAAGATAAATACAACTCACTATGACTATAAGAGAAAAACAACTCACAGTGACTATAAGAGAAAAACAACTCACAGTGACTATAAGAGAAAAAAGAACTGACACGATGACTATAAGAGGAAAACTACTCACACAATGACTATAATGGAAAAACACCTCACACAATGAATATAAGAGAAAAAAACTCACACAATGACTATATGAGCAAAAGGAACTCCCACAATGACTATAAGAGCAAAAACAACTCACGCAATGACTATACGAGAAAAATAACTCACACCATGACTATAAGAGAAAAAAAACTCGCACAATGACTCTAAGTGAAAAACAACTCACAGTGACTATAAGAGAAAAACAACTCATACAATGACTATAATAGTAAAACAACTCACAGCGACTATAAGAGAAAAACAACTCACACATTGACTATAGGAGAAAAACAACTCACACAATGAATATAATAGAAAAACAACTCATACAATTACTATAAGAGAAAAACAACTCACACAATGACTTTAATAGAAAAACAACTCACATTGGCTATAAGAGAAAAACAACTCACAAAATGACCATAAGAGAAAAGCAACTCACACAATGACTATAAGTGAAAAACATCTCACACAATGACTATAAGAGAAAAACAACTCACACAATGACTTCTAAGAGAAAACAGCTCACATAATGACTATAAGAAAAAAACAACTCACTATGACTATAAGAGAAAAACAACTCACAGTGACTATAAGAGAAAAACAACTCACACAATGACTTTAAGAAAAACCCACTCACATAATGACTATAAGAAAAAAACAACTCACTGTGACTATAAGAGAAAAACAACTCACAATGACTATAAGAGAAAAACAACTCACACAGTGACTATAAGAGAAAAACAACTCATAAAATGAATGTAAGAGAAAAACAACTCACACAATGACTATAAGAGCAAAAACAACTCACACAATGACTATAACAGAAAAACAACTCACACAATGATTATAAGAGCGAAAAGAACTCACACCATGACAATAAGAGAAAAACAACTCACACAGTAACTATAAGAGAAAAACAGCTCAAACAATGACTATAAGACTAAAAGCAACTCACACAATGACTATAAGAGCAAAAACAACTTACACCTTGACTGTAAGAAACAAAAACCACTCACACAGTACTACAACAGAAAAAACCACTCTCACAGTACTACAACAGAAAAAACCACTCTCACAGTACTACAACAGAAAAAACCACTCTCACCGTACTACAACAGAAAAAGACCACTCTCACAGTACTACAACAGAAAAAGACCACTCTCACAGTACTACAACAGAAAAAGACCACTCTCACAGTACTACAACAGAAAAAGACCACTCTCACAGTACTACAACAGAAAAAGACCACTCTCACAGTAACACAACAGAAAAAGACCACTCTCACAGTACTACAACAGAAAAAGACCACTCTCACAGTACTACAACAGAAAAAGACCACTCTCACAGTACTACAACAGAAAAAGACCACTCTCACAGTACTACAACAGAAAAAGACTACTCTCACAGTACTACAACAGAAAAAGATCACTCTCACAGTACTACAACAGAAAAAGACCACTCTCACAGTACTACAAAAACACAAAATCACAAACGCAGAACTATGAAAACAAAAAGCCACTAACCAAGTTGTACAAAAGAAAATAAACACTCACTACAACTGAGGAAGAAACACTCACACAGGACTACAACAGGAAAAAACCACTTTCATAGGGCTACAAAAACAAAAACCATTCACACAGGACTACACAAACAAAAACCACTCATACAGGACTCCAAAAGCAAAAAACATTCACACAGAACTACAAAAGCAAAAAACCACTAACACAGAACAACAAGAACAAAAGCCGCTCACACAGTACTACAAAAACAAAAGCCACTCACACAGTTCTACAAGAACAAAAACCACTAACACAGTACTACGAGAACAAAAACCACTAACACAGTACTATGAGAACAAAAACCACTAACACAGTACTATGAGAACAAAAACCACTAACACAGTACTATGAGAACAAAAACCACTAACACAGTACTATGAGAACAAAAACCACTAATACAGTACTATGAGAACAAAAACCACTAACACAGTACTTCGAGAACAAAAACCACTAACACAGTACTATGAGAACAAAAACCACTAACACAGTACTATGAGAACAAAAACCACTAACACAGTACTACGAGAACAAAAACCACTAATACAGTAGTATGAGAACAAAAACCACTAACACAGTAGTATGAGAACAAAAACCACTAACACAGTAGTATGAGAATAAAAACCACTAATACAGTACCAGGAGAACAAAAACCACTAATACATTACTTCAAGAATAAAAACCAGTTACAGAGTGAGGATATTTGAAGGAGGATGTATGTGAATAAGAGAGCACTACAATACGCAGACATTTGATTAGATGGAGTAGCTGATTAATGGAGTAGCTGACTGATGGAGTAGCAGACTGATGAAGTAGCTGACTGACGAAGTAGCTGATTGATGGAGTAGCGGAATAAGGGATTTTCGGGGAGGAGGGAAATGATTTAAAATCGATGAAGAGTGTGATTAAGTTTCTGAATGATGGAGTATCACGATGAGAGAGAGAGGGCGAGGAGAGAGAGAGAGGGGGGGGAGAGAGAGAGAGAGGGAATTAGGGGGAGAGAGAAAGGGGAGAGAGGAAAGTTCAGGGAGAGAGAAAATGAATGAGTGAATGAATGAATGAATGAGTGACCTTTATTTTTAAAGGTTAAAGAATTGGGCACGCAGGCCTGTTTTACATTTTGCCCTTCATCACTTATGTTTCATTCTTCCTACACATTCGATTTAATACAAGTACACAAATTACATTAGGAACAAAACATATCAAAAGAGAGGGAGAGAGGGGAGAGAGAAGTGAGAGAGAGGAAGAGAGAGAGGGAGAACGTAGGTGAATGAGTGAGTATTTGAATGAAGGAATATCAGAGTTAGGGCATATTTGAGCCAAAGAACATCTAATGAAAGGAATAACTAAGGGAAAAAGTATCTAAGAACAGAATATATATATATATATATAATATATATATATATATATATATATATATATATATGAGAGAGAGAGAGAGAAAGAGAGAGCATCTGAGTGAAAGAGTATTTGAATGAAAGAGTATCTGAATGTGGGACTATAAAAATGAGGTAAAATTTTAGTGGAAAGACGAGAGCACCTGAATATAGGAGTTCCTGAAATATGAGAAATATGAAAGAGGGATTGTGTGATGAGTGGCAGAATATTTTAATGAGTGAAGGTGTACTGAGTTATGAAATATCTGCTTCAGGAGTATCTAGGTCATGGAGTATCTGAGTAATGGTGTATCTGGGTCATGGAGTATCTGAGTAATGGTGTATCTGGGTCATGGAGTATCTGAGTCACAGCGTTTCTGTCACAAGAAGTATCTGAGTTATGGATAATCTGCTTCAGGGAGTATCTGAGTTATGGAGTATCTGCTTCAGGGAGTATCTCTCTCTCTCTGAACCTTAAGTGCCCAGGGCACATGGGGCTTACGCAAGGGTTTTCCACAAATGCCTGTCCCTCGCCTTTTTTTCTTCTCTTGCCCAGGTGAGCCCTCTATTGCTCAACATCCTTTCTGTTGTTCTTCCCCATGTCTCTTTTGGTCTACCCTTACTTCTATTCCCCTGTGGTATCCATCTTAGTGCTATTTTTGGTAGTGAGTTGTCAGTCATTCGGAGCACATGTCCCAACCATCGCCAGCGTCTTTCCTCAATAATTGTTGTCAGTGGCTTCATCTGCATTTCTGCCAACAAGATGTTATTTCTTATGGTGTTTGGCCAAAATATTTTTCTAATTCTTCGTAAACATTTAGTCTGGAAAGAATTCAACATGTTTTCTATGGTTTTGGTGATTTGGCATTCACTTCCATAGAGTAGTACACTTAGAACGTTACTCTTAAATATCCTGATGTTTATATTTATGCTTAGTTTTTTTTATTTCCATATAGTCTACAGCATTGCAAAAGCCTGGTTTGCTCAGGGAGTATCTGAGTCATGGAATATCTCCTTCAAGGAGTATCTGAGTCATGGAATATCTCCTTCAGGGAGTATCTGAGTCATAGAATATCTCCTTCAATGAGTATCTGAGTCATGGAATATCTCCTTCAAGGAGTATCTGAGTCATGGAATATCTCCTTCAAGGAGTATCTGAGTCATGGAATATCTCCTTCAGAGAGTATCTGAGTCACAGCGTTTCTGTCACAGGGAGTATCTGAGTTATGGATAATCTGCTTCAGGGAGTATCTGAGTCACACAGAGTATCATATTAAGATCACAATAAGAAATCTAAGTCATGGAGTATCTGATGTGGACTGTAAAAACTGATGAGTTTTAAAGACATTCATATGAGGGGCGGTATCAGGCATCCCATGAGCGCAAATATCAGTTGACAAAAGAATACCAGATGTAACAGAAGCAGATATGAGATGATGGAATCATGAGTCACGGAACCATACTTGAGCTGAAGAAGAGATATACAGGATTGTTGTGAAAGAATAGGACATCAGAAGTGTGGGAGACATAGTGAAATGTTTCAAGAAATGAAGACATTGGCGAAAAATGTCACACCTAAGCTAAATGAGATGGAGAAGACCTTGACAGAGACAGAGGAAATTCTAGAAAGATGGAAGGAATATTGCAGAGGAATTATGATACAACTGACTATGAAGGCAAAAATCAAGGGTATGAATTATTGTTGGAGGAAAAAGAAATAACCGACAATAGAAAAGGTTTTATGGGCAATAAAGAATCTGAAGAATGGTAAATCACCAGGGTGTGATGAGATAACAGCTGAACTTATTAAAGCAGAAGGAAAGGAATATGCTACAATATATCATGCCCTATGTAAAAGTATATGGCATTCACGTATCTGGCCAAAAGAATGGAAAAGAACTATATTCATACCACTGCCAAAAAAGAGCAACTTGAAATTATGCATAGACTACAAAATGTTGCCTGATTAGTCATGCCAGTAAAATTCTATTAAAAATCGTTATGGGTAGACTTCGAAAGAAAATAAAAGGAGAAATCAATATGGTCCAAGCTGGTTTTAGACAAGGAAGAGGAACAAAAGATCATATATTCAATGTAAGATTAATAATAGAGAAACGCAGAGAATTTAATGTAAATCTATAATTATCTTTTATTGACTATTCACAACATATGCCTATGAGATCTGGAAAATTAACAAAACAGCTGAGAAACACATAAATGTATTTGAATCTAAATGCTACAGAAGAGTTCTTCAAATATCATGGACACAAAAAAAGAACAAATATATCCATACTACAAGAACTTAATATTGAAGAAGGCTGGCTTGTAAAGAGGATTAAACAGAGAAAACTTAAATATTTTGGACATATTAAATGTCATGAGAATTTAGAGATGGCAGTCTTGTAAATGGGAAAAGACAGAAAGGAAGACCAAGGCGAAGATGGCTGCAAGATATCATTGATGATCTGCAAATGGATTCATTAGCAACAAGGCATCTTGCTTACAGCCGAGAGGCCTACAGGACATTAGGGAGGCAAAGTTCTGCAAGAGATATGCAAATGATTGAATGACTGACTGACGTGAGTTGATGATAGTATACATGAATTGATGATAGATAGTATAAAGGAGTTGATGATAGTCTACGTGAGTTAATGATAATATACAGAGTATACATGAGTTGATGGTAGTATACATGAATTGATAATAGTATACATGAGTTGATGATAGTATAGTGTCTTGTCTTGTATTGTCCTTCCTCATTTATTGTTAGGTGTAGAGGTGAAGTGCAATTGCCTCCCAATGACTCGCCTGTTGGATTCGTACAAACAAGAAACCCCACAAGACTGAAAGAAGGCCATATTCAACCCACTGTGGAAAAATAAACGCAGCAAAAGAGACTGCACACAATACAGAGGTATTTCTTTATTAAGCCGTACAGGAAAGACATTTTATAAAATTTTAGAGAAGAGATTAAGACCAATGATAGAGCCCCAGCTGAGTGAACTTCAACAAGTCTTTAGGAAAAAAACAGAGGATACACAGACGCAATATTTGTCCTAAGACAGTTGTCAGAGAAAGCTATCAAATTTAATAATACTCTTTACTTGGCTTTTGTGGATCAAGAAAAATCATTCGACAGAGTGGACATGAACAGACTAGGGAAGTCCTAAAACAATATGAGGTTACCAATCATTTAATAAATCTGTGTAAGAGTCTGTACACCAACGGAATTGGCATCATTAGAGCAATAGGGGGGACATTCTGAACCCTTTATTATTAAATCTGGCGTTCGGCAAGTTTGCATCTTATCACCACTGCTATTTATAACATATATCGATAACATCTGTAGAGAAGCTGAAAAGGACAGCAAAAAATCTACAAAATGAAATAGAACAAACAGAAGACGACATAGCCATAAACGAACTATTATTTGCAGATGACCAAGCTCTAGTTGCTGACTCAGAAGAAGGCTTGCAAGATAACATTAATAGACTGAATGACGCATGCAAAGAACACAATATGAAAATTAGCCTAGGCAAACAGAAATCATGACCATCGCAAGAGTAGACACACCAATAAACATTACACTGGAAAAACATGATAGTATACATCAAAAGTTATAAGCACAAAAACCAAGTTAAGACTATTCAATTCAAATGTAATATCCACCCTCATTTATGCATGCGAAAGCTGGAAAACAACTAAAGAAATCGAAAAGAAATTAGACTCTTTTGAAAACAAATGCCTAAGGAAAATACTCGGCATCAAGTGGAATGAATTTCAAGAACAATGAAGAGATAAGACAGATGACTGAACAACAACCAGTCTCATGGGTGATCAGGAAAAGGAGATGGACATATGTTGGTCACTTTATGAGAAGAAATGATCAGAGAATCCCAAAACAAGCTATCAAGTGGAACACAACAGGCCGAAGAAAAAGAGGTCGACCGCCCGAAACTCTGAAGAGGACATTATTAAGAGAGGCCAAATTAGCAGGCATAACATCCTTTGATGAGATTGAAAGACTTTCCGAAGACAGGAAAAATTGGAGAACTACTTTGCGAGCCCTATGTGACGTTTAACGGCACGGGAAGGATATAAGATATAAGATAAGATACATGAGTTGATAACAGTATACATGAGTTTGCCGATAGTATACATGAGTTGATGACAGTATACATGAGTTGATGATAGTATACAGAAGTTGATGATAGTATAGAAGAATTGATAACAGTATATAGGAGCTGATAATAATATGCATGTTGATGAACCAGCTGCGCCTTTCTCTTATTGTCCCAGGTAACAATAATGTAGCAGCTGCTGGTTTCTGAGTTTATTCTAAGGCACTGAATTGTAGGATACAAACAAACTAGTCACGGAGGAACTAACTGAGGGTGGACATCTGAGAACAGAAAGATAAGTGAGTGAAGTAGATCGCGAAGTAGAGAAATTCAGATGCACAGGAACAACAGACAGGAACAAGACAGGAACAACAGACAGGAACAAGACAGGAACAACAGACAGGAACAAGACAGGAACAACAGACAGGAACAAGACAGGAACAACAGACAGGAACAAGACAGGAACAACAGACAGGAACAACAGACAGGAAAAAGACAGGAACAACAGACAGGAACAACAGACAGGGAAGCTGTAATGATGTAGCTAGTCTACATGATTGGGAAGACTGGCACAGACTATGATACACTCTCAGATTTGACCATGATATGAGTGTGGAGAGGCAGCGGAGGGGGGTGGGGGGAACTGACAGATGTTGAGCTGTGACGTCAGCGAAATATGTAACTATGTAACGAGTTCTTCGTCAAGAAGTTACGAGATTTAGTTTAGACGTTAATAGCGGATATTGTAGCTGTCGAACAAGTGGAGTGAGTTTATTCTGTGCTCATCTAGAGATTTTCAAGAGTAGTGGTAGCTGCTATGTGAGTTTAACAATTAGTGAACTGACAACTATTTTTATATGGATGTATGTAAGGTCTGTGATGTAAAAAATGGCGGAAGATTGTGAACGCTTCTGCCGACATAGTTTCATATGAATCTATTGTGTCGACAGTAAAACAGGAGTTGGGTATAAGACCAGCAACCTTATCCTGAGACTCATCTAGAGGCAACTCTCATCATCATCATCATGTGCCATGCCGTCTCAGAGAGGCAACTCTAGATGGGGAAAAAAGCAACCTTTACGAAAACTCGCATCAGATTCAATCGAGCATCGAGGATACCAACTCAGAGTAGCCAAAAGAACACATTCATCAGCCCCAAATATGTGACAGAGATCAGATTCTGGAACATAAGAACAATGGCCACACCATCAGCCCCAAATATGTGACAAAGATCGGATTCTGGAACATAAGAACAATGGCCACACCATCGAAAACTGCTCAGGTAATTCAAGAAATGGATAAATATCACCTGGACGTCCTCGCCATCAGTGAAATGCTATGGTTAGAAGCAGGGAAAAGATTAGATTCTGGAACATAAGAACAATGGCCACACCATCGAAAACTGCTCAGGTAATCCAAGAAATGGATAAATATCACCTGGACGTCCTCGCCATCAGTGAAATGCTATGGTTAGAAGCAGGGAAAAGATCGGCCGAAAACCGTGAGTTAATCCTACATTCAGACAGAGACGATGAGAAATACCACGAAGGAGTAAGTATAATTATGTCAACTACGTGAGCAAAGAGCCTTACACAATGGGAACCAGTGAACAGTTGTATATTAAGAGCATGATTCCAAATAAGACACGGAAGAATGACAATCATACAATCCTATGCATCCACGAACGATGCGCATGATAGAAATAAAAGACACTTTCTATCACAACTACAACAGCTCATTAACACAGTTCCTAAACATGACATCTTAGTTGTCATGGGAGATTTTAACGCCAAGGTAGGAAAAGATAACACAGACGTCGAAAAAGTTATGGGGAAAGAAGGGATTGACATGGTAAATCAGAACGGAGAAAGATTAACTGAATTATGTCTAACAGAGGGCATGGTCAATGGAGGAACAGTATTTCCACACAAAGAGATACATAAAACAACATGGATATCTCCAGATGATAGAACTAGATATCAGATAGATCATTTTTGTATTAGAAAGCAATTCAGAACATCTCTGATAGATGTAAGAGCATACAGGGGTGTAGAAGTCAACAGTGATCACAATCTGTGTATAGGGAAAATAAGACTAAAACTGAAAAGCCAACACAAGAAAGCAATACTCAGAAAGATAAACAGAGTCTACAGGACGAAAACACTAAGAGTAATTTTAATCTGGAACTCACCAAACAGTTCACTGCATTCAGTGAGGTAGAGGAGACAGATATAGATGACTTATGGCACTCTTACAGCACAGCTTTAATTACAGCCGCTAAAACAAGTGCTGGACTGCAAACAACAAATAGAAAAACCATGGATATCAGATAACAAATGGAAATCCATTCATGAAAGACGGGCAGCCAAATTAGATATGTTGAATATAAAAACAAATCTTGAAAGAGATTTGGCAAAAGCAACATACAAAGAACAAGACAATAAAGTAAAAAGTTGAGCTAGAAGGGATAAAAGAGAATATATGGACAATATGGCGAAAGAAGCGGAGAAGGCAGCAAAAACAGGAGACAGCAAAACTTTATATAACATACAAAAGAGGCTAACAGGTACTATTACATCTAAAGAAAGACCAATCCTTAGTAAAACTGGCACACTTTTAACATCAAGTAAAGACCAAAAGCAAACATCTGCTGAACACTTTCAAGAATTACTTAATCGACCACATCCAAAAGAACTGATAGACCTTGGAACTGATTTACAATTTACTCATAACTAAATCTCAACCTAGATAAAGTTACATTGCATGAAACTGAAGCAGCAATGAATGTAATGGTTAACAACAAAGCTGCAGGTGAAGATGAAATAGCAGCCGAAATGTTAAAAGCTATTAATATAGACAAGATGAAACAACTACAGAGAATGTTCAATAAAGTTTGGAAAGAAGAAAAAGTCCCTTCTAAATGGAAAAAGGAATCATTGTTAAAATACCAAAAAAAAAAAAAGGCAGCCTTAGCTATTGCAACAACTGGAGAGGAGCAACCTTACTGTCAGTTGTGCCAAAAGTATTTTGCAAAGTTATTATGAATAGAATTCAAAATATACTGGATGCTGCAATGAGAGAAGAACAGGCAGGATTTCGAAAAGGGAGAAGCTGTCTCGACCAGATCTTTACTCTAAGAATAATACTTGAAGAACATACTGAAAAGCAACGACTGTTAATCCTGAACTTCATAGACTTTAAAAAGGCATTTGATAGCATACACAGAGAATCATTATGGAGGATTTTAAGAATATATGGAATATCATCTAAGACTGTCAACATAATTAGTGATCTCTACAATGGATATGTTTATGCAGTCAATACAGACAAAGGGATGAGTGAATGGTTCCAGATTGAAACTGGCGTGAAACAAGGATGTATATTATCTCCCTTCCTCTTGGAATTGCCATAGACTTCATAGTAAAAAAAATGTTGCACAGGTAAAATGGGCATTGATTGGTTACATGAGACCCAACTGGAAGATCTTGATTTTGCAGATGACATAACCCTTATCAGCGACAATATGAAATCAGTGCAAGTAAAAACAAATACCCTGTCTTCAATAGCTAGTAAAATAGGACTTGAAATTAACAAGGATAAAACAAAAATAATGAAAGTTCTCATTAACGACGAAGGACAAATATACGTAGAAGGAACAGCTGTTGAAGAAGTAAATCATGTCTCGGCAGCTATATAGACCACAATGGTGACACCAGAAAGGAAGTTAGAATTCGAATTGCCAAAACAGCATTGACCTTCAAGAATCTTGAGAACATATGGCATTCAAAAGTTATAAGCACAAAAACCAAGTTAAGATTATTCAATTCAAATGTAATATGCACCCTTATTTATACATGTGAAAGCTGGACAATAACTAAAGAAATAGAGAAGAAATTAGACTATTTCGAAAACAAATGCCTAAGGAAAATTCTTGGTATAAAGTGGAATGAATTTAAGAAAACACAGAGATAAGACAGATGAGAAAACAACAAAAACTTGTCTCATGGTTGATCAGAAAAAGAAGATAGACATATATCGGTCATGTGATGAGAAGAAACAATCGGAGAATCCTCAAACACGCTATCAAATGGAACACAACAGGCCGAAGAAAAAGAGGTCGACCACGTGAAACTCTAAAGAGGACATTAAGAGAAGTCAGTTCTGTGGGCATAACATCCCTTGATGAGATTGAAAAACTCGCCGAAGACAGGACATCTTGGTGAACTACCATGCGGGCCCTAGGTGACGTTTAACGGCACGGGACGGATGTAAGATGTAGGTCTGCCTAAAGGACGTTTATTTTTTATGGATGTATGTAATGTCTGGCTAAGGTAGGTATGTAACATACAAAAGTCAATAAAGATCAGTAAAATTGTTGAAAATAGTTCTCATTAACGACGAAGGACAAATATACGTAGAAGGAACAGCTGTTGAAGAAGTAAATCATGTCTCGGCAGCTATATAGACCACAATGGTGACACCAGAAAGGAAGTTAGAATTCGAATTGCCAAAACAGCATTGACCTTCAAGAATCTTGAGAACATATGGCATTCAAAAGTTATAAGCACAAAAACCAAGTTAAGATTATTCAATTCAAATGTAATATGCACCCTTATTTATACATGTGAAAGCTGGACAATAACTAAAGAAATAGAGAAGAAATTAGACTATTTCGAAAACAAATGCCTAAGGAAAATTCTTGGTATAAAGTGGAATGAATTTAAGAAAACACAGAGATAAGACAGATGAGAAAACAACAAAAACTTGTCTCATGGTTGATCAGAAAAAGAAGATAGACATATATCGGTCATGTGATGAGAAGAAACAATCGGAGAATCCTCAAACACGCTATCAAATGGAACACAACAGGCCGAAGAAAAAGAGGTCGACCACGTGAAACTCTAAAGAGGACATTAAGAGAAGTCAGTTCTGTGGGCATAACATCCCTTGATGAGATTGAAAAACTCGCCGAAGACAGGACATCTTGGTGAACTACCATGCGGGCCCTAGGTGACGTTTAACGGCACGGGACGGATGTAAGATGTAGGTCTGCCTAAAGGACGTTTATTTTTTATGGATGTATGTAATGTCTGGCTAAGGTAGGTATGTAACATACAAAAGTCAATAAAGATCAGTAAAATTGTTGAAAATAGTGGTCATTTTAGATCGTCACGAAGTCTGAATGTGTAGTTAACCAAGAGATTGTTCCTTTGTAAGAGATGGTTGTTCTAGTTCTAATATAGAACAATCATTGTACAGTAGATTATATACGATTAAACAGTAGATTATACACCATTACACAGTAGATTAAATACTATTAGATTATACACTATTATACAGTAGATTATATACTATTACACAGTAGATTATATACTATTACACAGTAGATATATACTATTACACAGTAGATTATATACTATTACACAGTAGATTATACTATTACACAGTAGATTATATACTATTACACAGTAGATTCTACGCTAGCACTCTTTTGGGGGGGGGGGGAACATTTTCAAAAAGTACCAGGATCAAACATGAAATTTTTAAAAAGTAAAATTGAAATTCGGGCGTTGTTTTATTATAATGTCAGACTTCATTTAGATGTGGAAAATGCAAGTTGGTATCGCTACTCTACACTTTCATTAACATATATTAATATTTTACCGACCAATAAGAACGAAGATTTAAATAATCTAAGATGAAATCCTTTTACCGTGAAAATGAAGTTTATGTTTTTTTTCTCTTTATTTCATGAGTAAAAAGGCTTTTTTAAAAAATATAAAACGCCCATAAAAAAAATAGCTTCATTATTTTTAACTCAGTATGTTTTAGCTACACTTTCTTCAGAACCATGTGCGTACTAACTTATCAATTGCATGAATCTTATCTATCACTCAACTAGTGACCAAATAGATCTCATGACCATCTCACGACCATCTCACGGCTTATCTCACAACCATCTCACGACCATCTCACGGCTTATCTCACAACCATATCATGACTCTCTCTGTCTCTATCAAGTGTCTAACGATCTCACTTATCTGTATTACATTTTTCTCTAATCTTTCTCTGTATTATATTGTTCTAAAATATTTCTCTGTGTTACATTTTTCTCTAATCTTTCTCTGTATTATATTGTTCTAAAATATTTCTCTGTGTTACATTTTTCTCTAATCTTTCTCTGTATTATATTGTTCTAAAATCTTTCTCTGTGTTACATTTTTCTCTAATCTTTCTCTGTATTACATTTTTCTCTAATCTTTCTCTGTAACATATGGCATTCAAAAGTTATAAGCACAAAAACCAAGTTAAGATTATTCAATTCAAATGTAATATGCACCCTTATTTATACATGTGAAAGCTGGACAATAACTAAAGAAATAGAGAAGAAATTAGACTATTTCGAAAACAAATGCCTAAGGAAAATTCTTGGTATAAAGTGGAATGAATTTAAGAAAACACAGAGATAAGACAGATGAGAAAACAACAAAAACTTGTCTCATGGTTGATCAGAAAAAGAAGATAGACATATATCGGTCATGTGATGAGAAGAAACAATCGGAGAATCCTCAAACACGCTATCAAATGGAACACAACAGGCCGAAGAAAAAGAGGTCGACCACGTGAAACTCTAAAGAGGACATTAAGAGAAGTCAGTTCTGTGGGCATAACATCCCTTGATGAGATTGAAAAACTCGCCGAAGACAGGACATCTTGGCGAACTACCATGCGGGCCCTAGGTGACGTTTAACGGCACGGGACGGATGTAAGATGTAGGTCTGCCTAAAGGACGTTTATTTTTTATGGATGTATGTAATGTCTGGCTAAGGTAGGTATGTAACATACAAAAGTCAATAAAGATCAGTAAAATTGTTGAAAATAGTGGTCATTTTAGATCGTCACGAAGTCTGAATGTGTAGTTAACCAAGAGATTGTTCCTTTGTAAGAGATGGTTGTTCTAGTTCTAATATAGAACAATCATTGTACAGTAGATTATATAAACAGTAGATTATACACCATTACACAGTAGATTAAATACTATTAGATTATACACTATTATACAGTAGATTATATACTATTACACAGTAGATTATATACTATTACACAGTAGATTATATACTATTACACAGTAGATTATATACTATTACACAGTAGATTATATACTATTACACAGTAGATTATATACTATTACACAGTAGATTCTACGCTAGCACTCTTTGGGGGGGGGGGGGAACATTTTCAAAAAGTACCAGGATCAAACATGAAATTTTTAAAAAGTAAAATTGAAATTCGGGCGTTGTTTTATTATAATGTCAGACTTCATTTAGATGTGGAAAATGCAAGTTGGTATCGCTACTCTACACTTTCATTAACATATATTAATATTTTACCGACCAATAAGAACGAAGATTTAAATAATCTAAGATGAAATCCTTTTACCGTGAAAATGAAGTTTATGTTTTTTTTCTCTTTATTTCATGAGTAAAAAGGCTTTTTAAAAAAATATAAAACGCCCATAAAAAAAATAGCTTCATTATTTTTAACTCAGTATGTTTTAGCTACACTTTCTTCAGAACCATGTGCGTACTAACTTATCAATTGCATGAATCTTATCTATCACTCAACTAGTGACCAAATAGATCTCATGACCATCTCACGACCATCTCACGGCTTATCTCACAACCATCTCACGACCATCTCACGGCTTATCTCACAACCATATCATGACTCTCTCTGTCTCTATCAAGTGTCTAACGATCTCACTTATCTGTATTACATTTTTCTCTAATCTTTCTCTGTATTATATTGTTCTAAAATATTTCTCTGTGTTACATTTTTCTCTAATCTTTCTCTGTATTATATTGTTCTAAAATATTTCTCTGTGTTACATTTTTCTCCAATCTTTCTCTGTATTATATTGTTCTAAAATCTTTCTCTGTGTTACATTTTTCTCTAATCTTTCTCTGTATTATATTTTTCTCTAATCTTTCTCTGTATTATACTGTTCTAAAATCTTTCTCTGTATTACATTTTTCTCTATTATTTCTCTGTATTATATTGTTCTAAAATCTTTCTCTGTGTTACATTTTTCTCTAATCTTTCTCTGTGTTACATTTTTCTCTAATCTTTCTCTGTGTTACATTTTTCTCTAATCATGCTCCTCTTTCTACACAAGGCAGCATCAAGAAATCTGGCTTTGCCACAAATAACGTGTAACAGTTACAAGTGTTTAATATGTGAGTTTGACACTGTGTACTCTCGAGAGTTTTATACGAAATGTCTGTGACGATTGATATTTATGAAAAGATTTCCAACCATTGTGATATGTCACTATCGAAATAATTACAAGTAAATGATAAATGTTCTCATACATGGTCTGTTGAACAATCCAGTTAACTAAACAGTTTGTAAGTATCAACAACAATAACAACAACAAAAACAACAGCAAAAACAACAACAATTCACATTACAACTTTCAGATTCTGTGTAAACAATTCACAAATTCTACCTGATATTCAAAGTAACTTGGTAATATACATATCTTATATCTTATATATCTTATATCCTTCCCGTGCCGTTAGACGTCACATAGGGCTCGCAAAGTAGTTCGCCAATTTTTCCTGTCTTCGGCGAGTCTTTCAACCTCATCAAAGGATTTTATGCCTGTTAACTTGGCCTCTCTTAATAATGTTCTCTTCAGAGTTTCACGCGGTCTGCCCCTTTTTCTTCGGCCTGTTGTGTTCCACTTGATAGCTTGTTTTGGGATTCTCTGCTCATTTCTTCTCATCAAGTGGCCAACATATGTCCATCTCCTTTTCCTGATCACCCGTGAGACTGGTTGTTGTTCAGTCATCTGTCTTATCTCTGCATTGTTCTTGAATTCATTCCACTTGATGCCGAGTATTTTCCTTAGGCATTTGTTTTCAAAAGAGTCTAATTTCTTGTGTATTTCTTTAGTTGTTTTCCAGCTTTCGCATGCATAAATGAGGGTGGATATTACATTTGAATTGAATAGTCTTAACTTGGTTTTTGTGCTTATAACTTTTGAATTCCATATGTTCTCAAGATTCTTGAAGATTGATGCTGCTTTTGCAATTCTGATCCTAACTTCCTTTCTAGTGTCACCATCCTGGTCTATGTAGCTGCCAAGGTATGCAAATTGATTGACTTCTTCAATATCTGTCCCTTCTATGTGTATTTTTCCATTTTGATTGATGGGAATTTTCATTATTTTTGTTTTGTCCTTGTTAATTTCAAGTCCTATTTTGCTAGCCAGTGAAGATAGGCTATCTGTGTTTTCTTGCATGGAATTCACATTATTACTGATAAGAGTTATGTCATCAGCAAAATCAAGATCTTCTAGTTGGGTCCCATGTACCCAGTCAATACCTGTGTTACCTGTGCAGCATTTTTTCATTATGAAGTCTATTGTAATCCCAAAAAGTAAAGAAGACAGTATACATCCTTGTTTCACGCCTGTTTCAATCTGGAACCATTCACTCATCCCTTCTTCTGTCTTGACTGCACAACCATATCCATTGTATAAGTCCTTAATGATGTTGACAATTTTAGACGGTATTCCATATAGACATAAAATTCTCCATAATGAATCTCTGTGTATGCTATCAAATGCCTTCTTAAAATCTATGAAATTCAGTATTAGTGGTTTCTGCTTTTCAATATGTTCTTCAAGTATTATTCTGAGAGTAAAGATCTGGTCGAGACAGCTTCTCCCTTTTCGAAATCCTGCTTGTTCTTCTCTCATTGCAGTATCCACTATATCTTTGAGTCTATTCAAAATGACCTTGCAAAATACTTTTGACACAACTGATATTAAGGTTACTCCTCTCCAGTTGTTACAGTCACTAAGGTTGCCCTTTTTTGGTATTTTCACAATGATTCCCTTCTTCCAATTAGAAGGGACCTTTTCTTCTTTCCAAATCTTGTTAAACATTCTCATTCATATACATATGCTACTTGCTAATATATGTTAAATGCTAATATACTCTTATATATATATATATAAGTGTATACTAATATATGCTACTTGCTAATATATGTTAAATGCTAATATACTCTTATATATATATAAGTGTATACTAATATTCTACTTGCTAATATATGTTAAATGCTAATATACTCTTATATATATAAGTGTATACTAATATATGTTACTTGCTAATATATGTTAAATGCTAATATACTCTTATATATATATATATATATATATATATATATATATATATATACATATATATATATATATATAAGTGTATACTAATATATGCTACTTGCTAATATGTGGTACTTGATAATATATGTTACTTGATAACATATGACTGTCTAGATGTAAGCTTCTTATCTAGATGTCAGTTATTTGTCTAGATGCAAGCTTCTTATCTAGATGTAAGTTATTTGTCTTGATGCAAGCTTCTTGTCTAGATGTAAGTTGTTTGTCTTGATATAAGTTTCTTGTCCTGATTTAAGTTACCTGTCTTGATGTAACCTTCTTATCTAGATGTAAGCCATTTGTCTTGATGTAAGCTTCTTGTCTAGATGTAAGTTATTTGTCTTGATTTAAGCTATTTGTCTTGATGTAAGTTTCGTATCTGGATGTAAGCCATTTGTCTTTATGTAAGCTTCTTGTCTAGATGTAAGCTCTTTGCTTAGATGTAGAGCTGTGAAGCCGAACTTGTGAAAACAAGAATGGCATTCTAGTCTATTATGATAATAATAACGAGGCTATGTACATAGTTATGAGCTGTGAGTTTAGATATAGAAAAAAAAAGTGGGACAAACAAAGGCAGAAATTGCTTTATGATGTTTCATTTAAAACGTTTCTCCTGTATACAAATAAAGATTGAACAAGAATTTGCTGTTGTTACACTGTGAAGTCAGCAAGACCTGCTAAAAAATAAGTGCCTACAATGACTTTGTTGATTAGAGGAAATAACTTTCTTCAGAAAGGAAACGATTTTGATTAGTACAAGGAAATGAATTTTGATGAATGGAGGAAATGACTTTGTTTAGAGCAGGAAATAGCTTTGTTAAGTGGAGGAAATGGTTTTGTTGAGTAGAGGAAATAACTTTGTTGAGTATAGAAATAACTTTGTTGAGTAAAAGGAAATGAGTTTGATGAGTAAAGAAAATGAATTTTGCGGAGTGGAGGAAATAGCTTTGTTGAGTGTAAGAAATAGCTTTGTTGAGTGTAGGAAATAGCTTTGTTGAGTGTAGGAAATAGCTTTGTTGAGTGGAGGAAATGGTTTTGTTGAGTGGAGGAAATGGCTTTGTTGAGTGTAGGAAATAGCTTTGTTGAGTGGAGGAAATAGCTTTGTTGAGTGGAGGAAATGGTTTTGTTGAGTGGAGGAAATGGCTTTGTTGAGTGTAGGAAATAGCTTTGTTGAGTGGAGGAAATAGCTTTGTTGAGTGGAGGAAATGGTTTTGTTGAGTGGGAAATAGCTTTGTTGAGTGGAGGAAATGGCTTTGTTGAGTGAGGAAATAGCTTTGTTGGTGGAGGAAATAGTTTTGTTGAGTGGAGGAAATGGTTTTGTTGAGTGGAGGAAATAGCTTTGTTGAGTGGAGGAAATGGTTTTGTTGAGTGGAGAAAATAGCTTTGTTGAGTGTAGGAAATGGCTTTGTTGAGTGTAGGAAATAGCTTTGTTGAGTGGAGGAAATAGCTTTGTTGAGTGGAGGAAATGGTTTTGTTGAGTGGAGGAAATGGCTTTGTTGAGTGGAGGAAATAGCTTTGTTGAGTGGAGGAAATGGTTTTGTTGAGTGGAGGAAATGGCTTTGTTGAGTGTAGGAAATAGCTTTGTTGAGTGGAGGAAATAGCTTTGTTGAGTGGAGGAAATGGTTTTGTTGAGTGGAGAAAATAGCTTTGTTGAGTGGAGGAAATGGCTTTGTTGAGTGTAGGAAATAGCTTTGTTGGGTGGAGGAAATAGTTTTGTTGAGTGGAGGAAATGGTTTTGTTGAGTGGAGGAAATGGCTTTGTTGAGTGTAGGAAATAGCTTTGTTGGTGGAGGAAATAGTTTTGTTGAGTGTAGGAAATGGTTTTGTTGAGTGTAGGAAATAGCTTTGTTGGGTGGAGGAAATAGTTTTGTTGAGTGGAGGAAATGGTTTTGTTGAGTGGAGGAAATGGCTTTGTTGAGTGTAGGAAATGGTTTTGTTGAGTGGAGGAAATGGTTTTGTTGAGTGGAGAAAATAGCTTTGTTGAGTGGAGGAAATAGCTTTGTTGAGTAGAGGAAATAGCTTTGTTTACCAAGGGGAAATAGCTTTGTTGAATGGAAGAAATAGCTGTGTTGAGTAAAAGGAAACGACTTTGTTGACCAGAAGAAATGGCTTTGTTGAGTGGAGGATGTGGCTTTATTGAGTGGAGGAAATGGCTTTGTTGAGTGGAGGAAATGGCTTTATTGAGAGGAGGAAATGGCTTTATTGAGTGGAGGAAATGCCTTTGTTGAGTGGAGGAAATGGCTTTATTGAGAGGAGGAAATGGCTTTGTTGAGTGGAGGAAATGGCTTTATTGAGTGGAGGAAATGGCTTTGTTGAGTGGAGGAAATGGCTTTGTTGAGTGGAGGAAATGGCTTTATTGAGTGGAGGAAATGGCTTTGTTGAGTGGAGGAAATGGCTTTATTGAGAGGAGGAAATGGCTTTGTTGAGTGGAGGAAATGCCTTTGTTGAGTGGAGGAAATGGCTTTATTGAGTGGAGGAAATGGCTTTGTTGAGTGGAGGAAATGGCTTTATTGAGAGGAGGAAATGCCTTTGTTGAGTAAAGGGAAATGGCTTTGCTGAGTAGAGGAAATGAATTTGTTTTATAATCAGTGCAGTTACAGAACGGTATAGTCGAAACAATCAGTCCAAAAGTTCAAGCTTAATTTACTTTAAAGAAGAAAATGATGTTATAATGTTATGACGATACATCTTTTTAAATTTACATAAAATTGTTAATTATATTGGCAAGCTAGAAACAGGTGCATTAAGTATGCACATTACTGATTCAAAAATGTCATTACTGATCAATGAGTCCACTACATTAAAGCAGCTATCTGTGATGTTTATAGTGTATATGTTTATAGTGTATGTTTATAGTGTATATGTTTATAGTGTATATGTTTATAGTGTATATGTTTATAGTGTATATGTTTATAGTGTGTATGTTTATAGTGTATATGTTTATAGTGTATTTGTTTATAGTGAGTATGTTTATAGTGTGTATGTTTATAGTGTATATGTTTATAGTGTATGTTTATAGTGTATATGTTTATAGTGTATATGTTTATAGTGTTATGTTTTTAGTGTATTTTTATAGTGTATATGTTTATAGTGTATATGTTTATAGTGTATATGTTTATAGTCTATATGTTTATAGTGTTTACGTTTTTAGTGTATATGTTTATAGTGTACATGTTTATAGTGTGTATGTTTATAGTGTATATGTTTATAGTGTGTATGTTTATAGTGTATATGTTTATAGCGTATATGTGTTTTGTTGAAAGCTTTAGCGAGACCGCTGACAGATTTAACAGAACTAGAGGACACTACAATGAAATAAATATAGCAGAGGGTCTCAGTTAACAAAAGTCTGGTCTCAGTTAACGAAAGTCTGGTCTCAGTTAACAAAAGTCTGGTCTCAGTTAACAAAAGTCTGGTCTCAGTTAACAAAAGTCTGTACACACAGCCCCCCCCCACCCCCACCACCACCGCTTCAGAATCCAAGCCAATGACCCCCCCCCCCCCAGGAAAAAGATTCATATCTGGGTAGTTAAGTGAACTGAATGCAAGTCTTTTTTCTTTTTCCCTGGGGAAAATGTGAGTAATCTTTCATGAATAAACCTACACTAAAAAATAATAAACAACTTGGTGAATTTTTACAATGACAATAATACAGTAAAGAAATAAATGGCAGTTTATATTTCTACTTGTTCTGACAAATGAACAGAATATTTTCGAAATACGTGACAGCTGAGCAACCTAAATAAGGTGACAGAAATTATGTCTCTTCATATTCCTAACAATCGTTTCCGCTTCCACTTCTTTGGAATTGTAGCTATGATTTTTGTAAAACTACTCTTGTGTGATGTTTTATTGGAACTGCTGTTTTGTAATGTTTTATAGGAAGCTGTTGTATGATGTTTTACAACAATTAATGTTGTGTGATGTTTATTGGAATTATTGTTGTGTTATATTTTATTGGAGTAGCTGTTGTGTGATATTTTATTGGAATTACCGTTGTGTAATGTTTTATTCGAATTACCGTGTGTAATGTTTCATTTGAATAATATCGTGTGATGTTTTATTGGAATTACTGTAGAGTGATGATCTATTGGTAGTACTATTGTTTGATGTTCTATTGATAGCACTATTGTGTGATGTTTTATTGGAGTTATTGTTGTGTCATGTTTTACTGGAAGTGCTGTTGTGTGATGTTTTATTGAAAGTACTGTTGTGTGATGTTTTATTGGAAGTACTGTTGTGTGATCTTTTTTGTGACCTCTGTTGTGTGATGTTTTATCGGAATTACTGTTCTGTGATGTTTTCTTAAAATTACGTATGTGTGATACTCTATTGGTAGTACTGTTATGCGATGTTTTATTTGAAGCACTGTTGTATGACGTTTTATTAGGAGCACTGTTGTGTGATGTTTAATTTAATCACTGTTATGTGATGTTTTTTTTGGTGGTACTGCTGCGTGAAATTTTATTTGTAATGCTGTTTGTGAAGTTTTATTTTCATCACTGTTGTGTGATGTTTCATTGTCAGTGCTATGGCATGATGTTTTATTACAATTATTGATGTGTGATGTTTTATTGGAAGTATTGTTGTTTGATGTGTTATTAAAAGTACTGTTATGTGATGTTTTATTGGCAGTACCGTTGCGTGATATTTTATTCGTAGTACTGTTGTGTGATGTTTTATTGGTATTACTGTTGTTTAGTGTTGTATAGGAAGTACTGTTCTGTGATGTTTTATTGGAAATACTGTTGCGGTTTTTAAAAAAAATTACTGTTGTGTGATGTTTTACTGGAATTACTGTTGTCATGCTTTTTTGGAATTACTGTTCTATGATATTTTATTCGAATTACTGTTTGTGTGGTGTTTTATTGAAATTACTGTTGTGTGATGTTTTATTGTGAATAGTGTTGTGTAATATTTTATTGAAATTACTATTGTGTGATGTTTTATTGTAATAACTGTTGAGTGATTACAATAAAACATCACACTATGGGTGAGGCCAGATCGTCATCAAGCTACTGGTGGCAAAACTAACAAGTTCAAAATAGCAACATGGAATGTTAGAACTTTATTCCAGGCTGGAAAATTAGAAAATGTAAAGATGGAAATGGAAAGGATGAAGATCAACATATTAGGAATGAGTGAAGTTAGATGGACAGGTGCAGGGAAGATAAACTCAGATAAATATACAATAATATATTCAGGAAGTGAGAAACATGAACGAGGAGTAGGAATTATATTTGATGAACAAACGGCAAGGACAATTGTAGGATATTTGAACATCTCGGACCGAGTCCTGCTAGCCCAACTGAAAGGACAACCAATACACATAAATATTATACAAGTGTACGCTCCAACATCTGAAAGCTCTGAAGAAGATTTACAGCTATTTTATAATGACATAGAGACAGCACTAAAACACACAAAGTCACATGAAGTTACCATAGTCATGGGAGATTTTAATGCCAAAGTTGGTAAAGGAAGAACTTCAGACATCGTTGGTGACTATGGACTGGGGGAGAGGAATGACAGAGGTTATAAATTAATTGAATAGGCAAGAATACACAGCATGGTTGTAGGAAACACCTGGTTTAAACAACATCCTCGAAGACTGGCAACGTGGTGCAGTCCAGACAAAAAGACTTTTAACCAGATAGACTACATATTAATCAACAAACGATTCCGCAATGCATTACTGACAACAAAAACCATGCCAGGAGCTGACTGCAATAGTGACCATGATCCACTCTGTGGAAAAGTTAGAATAAAACTAAAGAAAGCATGCAGAAAAGTGAGAAACATCAAACTGAATACAGAACTTCTTAAAAATGACCAAGAACTGAGAGAACAATACAAAGTTATTATAACAAATAGATACAATGCAATAGCAAAGATAAATAGTATAGATGAACAATGGGAAATGTTAAGAGATTCTATCCACCAAACTGTTAAGGAGATAATACCACCAAAAAAAGAAGCCCATAAAAATAAATGGATGACAGACGACATCTTAGGACTGATGGACAATAAAAAATAACGAGAAAAAATATAACAAGATAAATAAAGAAATAAGACGCAAATGCAGAGAAGCAAAAGAAGTGTGGTTAAATGAGCAGTACAGACAGATAGAGGACTCTCATATTAAAGACAGCAAAAACATGCACAAACGAATTAATGAACTCACAGGCAGGAAAACAAAATATACCACAGGATGCCTGAAATCGAAAGAAGGTAAAATGTTAATGGGAAAAGAAGACATTGTGGACAGATGGACAGAGTATATTGGTGAGCTATATGGAGGAGAAAGAACAGAATTAACACCAGATACTGAAAACGGTGAGGGACCACCAATACTTGAAGATGAAATCATAGATGCCATCAAACACATGAAGAAAGGAAAAGCGACTGGGCCTGATAATATAACAATAGAAGAAATAGAGGCACTAGAGGAGACAGGAATAAAATTAATAACCAAGTTACTGAATGACATTTACAACAGTGGTTATATTCCCAGTGACCTGATTAAATCCACGTTTATAGCACTACCAAAGAAACCAGGTGCAAAGGAGTGTGATGACCACCGGACTATCAGCTTCTCATGTCACATAACGAAGCTACTTCTGAGAATAATTATGAGAAGAACAAGGAAAAAGATAAAAATGGAAATAGCAGATGAACAGTTTGGATTTGTTGAAGGAAAGGGAACACACAATGCCATTTATGCTTTACGAACACTAACAGAAAGAGCTTTAGAAGTACAGAAAGATCTCTACTTATGCTTCATTGATTACACCAAGGCATTTGACAAGGTGAAACATAATGAAATTATTAAAATGCTTTAAGACATCAATATAGACGGCAAAGACCTGAGGATTGTAAAACATCTATACTGGCAGCAAGAAGCAGCAGTTCGAGTTGAAAATAGAATTGGAAAATATCAGCCTATAAAACAAGGGGTGCGACAAGGATGTGTACTATCTCCAGACCTTTTTTCTCTGTATAGCGAGAATATTCTAAGAACAATCATCACAGAACCAGGCATAAAAATTGGAGGATACAATATTAACAACCTTCGGTATGCTGACGACACAGTACTGATAGCTGAGAACCAACAAGACCTGCAAAATCTCTTGGATAGAGTCGCCAAAGAAAGTGAACAGAAAGGCCTTACTTTGAACATCAGAAAGACAGAGACTATGGTTATATCTAAGAAACAGAATCCACCAGCATGCAGTATTAAATTAAACGGAACTGTTCTAAAGCAGGTGCAGAAATTCAAATATCTTGGAGCAGTAATAACTTCAGATGGGAAATGCAGAACAGAAATTAGGAACAGAATAAGCCAAGCAAAGACTGCATTTCAGAGAATGAGAAACATATTGACCATCAATGAATGTTAGAAAACGAGTCCTAAAATGCTATATTGAACCTATCTTGTTATATGGAAGTGAATCATGGACAATAGGCAAGTCTGCACAAAAATGATTGGAAGCAGCAGAAATGTGGTTTATTAGAAGAATGTTGCGAATCCCCTGGACAGCAAAAATAACTAATGAAGAATGTAGGAGAAGAGCTGGAGAGACAAAAAACCTTGTCAAAAAGATAAGAGAGAGACAATGTACTTTCATAGGACATGCAATGAGAAGAGGGGGCATTGAAAATATTATAACAACAGGAAAAATAGAAGGAAGAAGATCAAGAGGAAGACCAAGAGAAATGATACTGGACAGTCTGACGGGATGGTGTGAGAGGAGATCACCAACTGAGCTGATGGCCTGCATGAAGGATCGTGTACTCTGGAGAAGCATAATAGCCAACGCCAGTCGGCACGGCACATGATGATGATGATGATGATGATGACTGTTGAGTGACATTTTATTGGAAGTACTGTTGTGTAATATTTTATTCGGATTACTGTTGTGTGAATTTTTTAAAATCTGCAGTAGTGTGATCTTTTATTGGAATTATTAATGTGTGATGTTTGTTTTAATTTGCTGTTGTGTGATGTTTTATTGTAAGTGCTGTTGTGTTATGTTTTACTGGAGTTACTGTTGCATGATTTTTTATTGAAAGTACTGTTGCGTGATATTCTAATTGTATTACGATTCCGTGATGTTTGATGGAAGTTCTGTTGTGTGATGATTTATAGCAATTACTGTGGTGTGATTTTTTTTCGAAGTACTGTTGTGGTAAGTTTTATTGGAAGTACTTTTGTGTGATGTTTTATTGGAACTGCTGTTGTGTGACGTTTTATTGGGAGTACTGTTGTGTGATGATTTATTGAAATTACTGTTGTTTTATGTTTTACTGGATTTACTGTTTTATTCCAAGTGCTGGTATGTTATTTTTTGCTGGAGTTACTGTTGCGTGACATTTTATTGGATTGATTATTGTGTGATGTTTTATTGGTGTTACTATTGCGTGATGTTTAATAAAATTACTGTTGTGTGATATTTTATAGCAATGACTGTGGTGTAATATTTTGTTGGAAGTACTGGTGTGTGACGTTTTATAGGAATTACTGCTGTGTGATATTTTATTGGAAGCGATGATGTGTGACGTTTTAGTGGAATTAGTGTTGTGTGATGTGTTTTTGGGTGTGCTGCTGTGTGATGTTTTACTGGAATTACTGTTGTGTAATGTTTTATTTTGAGTGCTTGGAACTGCTCTTGTGTTTTGTTTTAATCTGATGCTGTGTGTTTTTTAAAGTACTGTAGTGTATTGGTTTATTGTAACTGCTCTTGTGTGTGTTTTTTATACTGTTGTTGTGTGTTTTTAAAACTGCTGTTGTGTGTTTTTAACTGCGTTGTGTGTTTTTTAACTGCTGTAGTGTGTTGTTGTATTGGAACTGCTCTTGTGTGTGTGTTTTTTTTAAACTGCTGTAGTATTTTTTTATTGGAACTGCTCTTGTGTGTTTATTTAATCTGCTCTTGTGTGTTGCTTTATTGTAAATGCTGTTGTGTGTTATTTTAACTGCTGTTGTGGGTTGTTTTATTGGAACTACTGTTGTGTGTTTTTTTAATCTAATTTTGTGTGTTATTTTATTTGACCTGCTTTTGTGTTTTTTTAAACTTTTGTTGTGTGTTAGTTTATTGAAACTACTGTTGTGTGTTTTTTAACTGCTGTTGTGAGTTGTTTTATTGAAACTGCTCTTGTGCATTTTTAAACTGCTGTTGCGTATTGTTGTATCGGAACTACTCTTGTGTTTTTTTTTTAAACTGCTGTTCTGTGTTGTTTTATTGGAACTACTCGTGTGCTTTTAAATCTACTTTTGTCTGTTTTTATTGAAACTGCTGTTGTGTGTTTTTTAACTGCTTTAGTGGTTGTTTTATTTTAACTGCTTTAGTGTGTTGTTTTATTTTAACTGCTTTAGTGTGTTGTTTTATTTTAACTGCTGTTGTTTGCTTTTCAGCTGCTGTTTGTTTTTTATTTTAACTGCTCTTGTGTATTTTTTTCTAAACTGCTGTTGTGTGGTATTTTATTAGAACTGATCTTTTGTATTTAAAAAAAAATTACTGGTTTGTATTTTTTTATTAGTATTGCACTTGTGTGTTTTTTAACTGCCGTAGTGTGTTGTTTTATTGTAACTGCTCTTGAATGGTTTTTTTAAACAGATGTTATGAGTTTTTTTATTGGAGCTGCTGTTGTGTTGTTCTGTTGGAACTACTGTTGTGTATTACTTTAATGGAACTGCTGCTGTGTGTTATTTTCTTGGAACTGCTGTTGTGTGTTATTTTCTTGGAACTGCTGTTGTGTGTTATTTTCTTGGAACTGCTGTTGTGTGTTATTTTCTTGGAACTGCTGTTGTATGTTATTTTATTGGAATTGCTGTTGTGTGTTATTTTATTGGAACTGCTGTTGTGTGTTATTTTATTGGAACAGCTGTTGTGTTTTATTTTATTGAAACTGCTGTTGTGTGTTGTTTTTATACTGCTGTTGTGTGTTTTTTACTGCTGTTGTATGTTGTTTTGTTGGAACTAACGTTGTGTTTCGTTTTATTGGACATGCTGTTGTATTTTGTTTTATTGGGACTGCTATTGTGTGTTGCTTTTTTAGAATTAGTATACTGTGTTGTTTTATTGAAACTGATAATGGGTGTTGTTTTATTCCATCTGATATTGTATGCTGTTTTCTTGGAACTGCTTTTGTGTTGTTTTATCGGAACTGCTATTGTGTGTGTTTTTTTAAATTGGAACTTGTGTTGTGTGGTTTTTTAGAACCGCTATTGCGTCTTGTTTTATTGGAACAGCTGTTGTGTATTGCTTTATTGGAACTGCTGTTGTGTGTTGCTTTATTGGAACTGCTGTTGTGTATTGCTTTATTGGAACTGCTGTTGTGTATTGCTTTATTGGAACTGCTGTTGTGTGTTGTTTTATTCGAACTGCTGTTGTGTGTTGTTTTATTTGGAACTACTGTTGTATATTGTTTTATTGGAACTGCTATTGTGTGTTATTTTAGTGTAGCTGCTACTGTGTGTTGTTTTTTTTTGGTACTGCAAAGAAGATGGAGATCAAGTATAATATCAGCAAAAAGTTTACCAGGTGCCGATTGTGACACGGACCATGAGTTATTAATAGCAGACATGAAGATAAAGATAAAAAAGACAGTTACGGGATCAAGACTACTCCGATTTCATCTTACACAAATACAAGAACAGTACGGTATAGAAGTGAAGAACCGTTTCGAAATCCTGATGGATGTACAAGAGGAGATGACACCAGGTGAATTGGCTACGCTGGCCAGAGATATCTTAATAACAACAGCTAAAGATGTGGTTCCAGTAAAGAAATCGCAGAGGAATGGATGGATTACAGCAGGCACACTAGAACTGATAAAACAACGTAGAGAAATGAAGACGAAATGGAAAGTGACAAATAACAACAAAGAGAAATATAAAACTTTAACAAAAGATGTACGAAGAAACATAAGAAATGACAAAAAACAACGCATACAAAATTGTTATGAAAGAATAGAAGGGTATCATAAGTGTGGAAGAGATAGTGAAATGTTTAAAGAAATGAAGACATTGACGAGAACTGTCACACTTAAGCTAAATATAATTTATGATGAGATGGGGGAAATACCGTGATAGAAACAGAGGAAATTCTAGAAAGATGGAAGGAATATTGCAGAGAAATGTATGAAACAACCGACTGTGGAAGCAGAAATCAACAGTCTGAATTGTTATTGGAGGAGAAATAACCCGAACCGACAATAGAAGAAGTTTTATGGGCAATAAAAAATCTGAAAAATGGAAAATCACCAGCATGTTATGAGATAACAGCTGAATTTATTAAAACAGGAGAAACGGAATGTGCAACAATCTATTATGCACTCATCATCATCATCAGGTGCCGTGCTGACTGGCGGTGGCTATTGTGCTTCTCCAGAGTACACGATCCTTCAAGCAGGCCATCAGCTCAGTTGGTGATCTCCTCTCACACCATCTCATCAGACTGTCCAGTATCATTTCTCTGGACTTCCTCTTGATCATATTCCTTCTAATTTTCCTGATGTTATAATATTTTCAGTGCCCCCTCTTCTCATTGCATGTCCTATGAAAGTATATTGTCTCTCTTATTTTTTTACAAGATTTTTTTGTCTCTCCATCTCTTCCCATACATTCTTCATTAGTTATTTTTGTTGTCCAGGGGATTCACAACATTCTTCTAATAAACCACATTTCTGCTGCTTCTAATGATTTTTGTGCAGACCTGCCTATTGTCCATGATTCACTTCCATATAACAAGATAGGTTCAATATAGCCTTTTTAGGACTCGTTTTCTAACATTCACTGATAAGAATGTGTTGGATAATATGTTCCTCATTCTCTGAAATGCAGTCTTTGCTTGGCTTATTCTGTTCCTAATTTCTGTTCTGCATTTCCCATCTGAAGTTATTACTGCTCCAAGGTATTTGAATTTCTGCACCTGCTTTAGAATAGTTCCCTTTACTTTTATACTGCATGTTGGTGGATTCTGCTTCTTAGATATAACCATAGTCTCTGTCTTTTTGATGTTCAAAGTAAGGCCTTTCTGTTCGCTTTCTTTATTTATTTTGCAGGTCTTGTTGGTTCTCAGCTATCAGTACTGTGTCGTCAGCATACCGAAGGTTGTTAATATTGTATCCTCCAGTTTTTATGCCTGGTTCTGTGATGATCATTCTTAGAATATTCTCGATGTACAGAGAAACAAGGTCAGGAGATAGTACACATCCTTGTCGCACCTCTTGTTTTATATGTTGATATTTTCCAATTCTATTTTCAACTCGAATAGTTGCTTCTTGCTGCCAGTATAGATTTTTTACAATCCTCAGATCTTTGCCGTCTATATTGATGTCTTCAAGCATTTTAATAATTTCATTATGTTTCACCTTGTCGAATGCCTTGGTGTAATCAATGAAGTATAAGTAGAGATCTTTCTGTACTTCTAAAGCTCTTTCTGTTAGTGTTCGTAAAGCATAAATGGCATTGTGTGTTCCCTTTCCTTCAACAAATAAAAATTTTTCATCTGCTATTTCCATTTTTATCTTTTTCCTTGTTCTTCTCATAATTATTCTCAGAAGTAGCTTCGTTATGTGACATGAGAAGCTGATAGTCCGGTGGTCATCACACTCCTTTGCACCTGGTTTCTTTGGTAGTGCTATTAACGTCAATTTAAGCAAGTCACTAGCCATATAACCACTGTTGTAAATGTCATTCAGTAACTTGGTTATTATTTTTATTCCTATCTCCTCTAGTTCCTCTATTTCTTCTATTGCTATATTATCAGGCCCAGTTGCTTTTCCTTTCTTCATGTGTTTGATGGCATCTATGAATTCATCTTCACGTATTGGTGGTCCATAGACAGTTTTCAGTATCTGGTGTTAATTCTGTTCTTTCTCCTCCATATAGCTCACCGATATACTCTGTCCACCTGTCCACAATGTCTTCTTTTCCCATTAACAATTTACCTTCTTTTGGTTTCTGGCATCGTGTGGTATATTTTGTTTTCCTGCCTGTGAGTTCACTAATTCGTTTGTGCATGTTTTTGCTGTCTTTATTATGAGAGTCCTCTATTTGTCTGCACTGTTCATTTAACCACACTTCCTTTGCTTCTCTGCATTTTCGTCTTATTTCTTTATTTGTCTTACTATATTTTTCTTGATTATTTTTACTCCTCCTCCTCTTGTCCATCAGTCCTAAGATGTCTGTCATCCATTTATTTTTATGGGCTTCTTTTTTATGGTATTATCTCATTAACAGTTTAGTGGATAGAATCTCTTAACATTTCCCATTGTTCATCTATACTATTTTTTTCTTTGCTATTGCATATTTGTTATAATAACTTTGTATTGTTCTCGCAGTTCTTGGTCATTTTAAGGAGTTCTGTATTCAGTTTGATGTTTCTCACTTTTCTGCCTGCTTTCTTTAGCTTTATTCTAATGTTTCCACAGAGTGGATCATGGTCACTATTGGAGTCAGCTCCTGGCATGATTTTTGTTGTCAGTAATGCATTCCGGAATCTTCTGTTGATTAATACGTAGTCTATCTGGTTAAAACCCTTTTTTTCCGGGCTGCACCACGTTGCCAGTCTTCTGGAATGTTGTTTAAACCAGGTGTTTCCTACAACCATGCTGTGTATTCTTGTCCATTCAATTAATTTACTACCTCTGTCATTCCTCTCTTCCAGTCCATAGTCACCAACGATGTCTGAAGTTCTTCCTTTACCAACTTTGGCATTAAAATCTCCCATGACTATGGTAACTTCATGTGACTTTGTGTGTTTTAGTGCTGTCTCTATGTCATTATAAAATAGCTGTAAATCTTCTTCAGAAATATCAGATGTTGGAGCTTACACTTGTATAATATTTCTGTTTATTGGTCGTCCTTTCAGTTGGGCTAGCAGGACTCGGTCCGAGATGTTCAAATATGCAACAATTGTCCTTGCTGTTTATTCCTCAAATATTATTCCTACTCCTCGTTCATGTTTCTCACTTCCTGAATATATTATTGTATATTTATCTGAGTTTATCTTAACTGTACCGGTCCATCTAACTTCACTCATTCCTAATATATTGATCTTCATCCTTTCCATTTCCCTCTTTACATTTTCTAATTTTCCAGCCTGGAATAAAGTTCTAACATTCCATGTTGCTATTTTGAACTTGTTAGTTTTGCCACCAGTAGCTTGATGACGATCTGGCCTCACCTGTGGCTCGTGAGCTGCCCTACCGGACGAGGCTGTTCCAGAGGAACATCCATTAACGTCGTTCATGACAAATCTGTTACTTTGAATAAGCATAATTGTTCTTGGGAACTACAACAGTGGTTTCCGGTTACCTTCTGTCGGTTTGCACACGGACTGTCCGCTAGCCTTTGGACTCCCTGTCCTACCCGCAAGGCAGCGGGAGCGAGATGTTTTAATGCGCCTCTGACCCGCCTGGTATTCCCTTCACTGAGCACCTGAGGCACTTTAGTAGAGCCACCTACAACCACACCTCGCTCTCTGAGTCTACCGCTATCATGCACTATGTAAAAAGATATGGCATTCAGGTATTTCGCCAAAAGAATGGTAACCTGAAATTATGCACAAACTACAGAACTGTTGCCCTACTTAGTCATGCCAGAAAAATTCTGTTAAAAATCATAATGGGTAGACTTCGTAAGAAAATAGAAAAAGAAGTCAATATGGTCCAAGCTGGTTTCAACAAAGGAAGAGGATCAAGAGATAATATATTCAATATAAGATTAATAATAGAGAAATGTAGATAGTTTAATGTGAATCTATATTTATCTTTATAGACTACTCAAAGGCATTTTATTCTGTACAATATCAGAAATTGTGGGAGATACTGGGAAAAAATGAGATTTCCAACACATTTGATACAATTAACATCACTGCTGTATCTAGACCAACAAGCAGCAGTAAGAATAAATGGTGAAACAACAACTTGGTTCGACATAAAACAGGAATCCGTACGAAATACCAGAGATTAGATATGCTGATGACACAGTATCACTGTCAACAACACAAAAAGGAATGGACAAAATAATTATGTCAGTCTGTAAGAACAGCGATAAGCAGAACCTCTATATTAATGCGAAGAAAACTAAACTGATGACAGCTGATAAAACAAACAAGGCAACTGAAATATATATCAATGAGAAAAAACTAGAAGAAGTGGAGAGTTTTGAATATCTTGGATCACTACTAACTAATAATGGAGATACAATGAGGGAAATTAAAAGGAAGACATCTGTCGCTCTTCAGAAGGTAAAACAAATAAAGAATCTATTGAGAAGAACAGACAGAACCACAAAAATAAGATTTTTAAAGGCATGCATCTTTCCCATCGCAACATATGCCTGTGAGACCTGGACACTTAACAAAACAACTTAGAAACAGAGAAATGTGTTTGAATGTATATGCTACAGAAGAAAACTATCTTCAGTTATCATGGACACAAAAGGAACAAATATATCAATACTACGATGACTTTTTAGCGGGGTAGGGGTATCCCCTATCAAAGGAGAAGTAAGACGCCTCCTTACCTCCGTCAGTCTACGGGACACCCTTCGGCAAGGTGGAGTACCTGTATAGCCCCCCGATCAGGGTGACGTGAAGCCATGGGAGCAGGTGGTGGATGGAATGGGAGAGCAGCTGACAGATAATGTTGGTTATGGTCACCATTCTATGATGGTAGGCAAATGATCTCAATGTAGGGACAATGGCTACGATCACTGACTAGTACAGTCACTGCCGGGAAGGAAAGCAATGGTAAACTACCTTCTGGAAACATACCAAGAAACCCAAACAGCAACACAGAAAGTGGAAGAGTCCCCCAGGCCAGATAGATCTAATTTTAACACTGGGGAAGAGTGTGAGACAGAGGTCAGTACTAGTAATTGTGATGACGGACAAAATCCTGACAGTGTTACCAAGGAAAACTCCTGCATCAAACTAAAAAGAAAAATAAGAGTAGGAACATGGAATGTAAGAAGTATGTATGAGGGAAAATATCAAATAATAAGTTACGAGATGAAAAGAACGGTGATACACATTTTGGGAATCTGCGAACATCGATGGAAAGGATCAGGACACTTTATGAGCGAGAATGATAATATCTTTATATACTCTGGTGGAGAAGTAGGAGGAAAGAATGGAGTGGCTTTTTACATGGACAAATAAACATCAAAAGCATTACTGGCTACAATCCAGTAAGTGACAGAATCCTCACAATCAGACTTAAGGCACTCCTAGAAATGTAACAGTCATCCAGATATATGCACCTACATCAGCAGCAGAAGGAGAGGAAGTAGAAGACTTTTATAAAACACTGCAAACGACAATAGACCAGGCACGGTAAAATGATACTGTATTAATAATGGGGGATTTTAATGCAAAAATTGGAACAGAAAGAGCAGAAGATGAAGGACATGTTGTAGGGAAATTTAGCATAGGACATAGAAATGAGGCAGGTGACATTCTAATGGCGTTTTGCAACGAAAATGAACTAATGATCGATAACACACTTTTTAAACAACATCCAAGAAGACTTTACACATGGACATCGCCTGATGGGAAAACCAAGAATCAAATAGATTACATTTTAGTGCAAAGAAGGTGGAGGTCAAGTATAACATCAGCAAAAACTTTACCAGGTGCTGATTGTGACACGGACCATGAGTTATTAATAGCAGACATGAAGATAAAGATAAAAAAGACTGTTACGGGATCAAGACCATTCCGCTTTCATCTTACAAATATATCAGAACAATGCGGTATAGAAGTGAAGAACCGTTTCGAAATCCTGATGGATGTACAAGAGGAGATGACACCAGATGAACTGGCTAAGCAGGCCAAAGATATCTTAATAACAATACCTAGAGACGTGGTTCCAGTAAAGAAAACACAAAAGAGTAGATGGATTACAGCAGGCACACTAGAGCTGATAAAACAATGTAGAGAAATGAGGACGAAATGGAAAGTGACAAACAACAACAAAGAGGAATATAAAACTTTAACAAAAGAAGTACGAAGAAACATGAGAAAAGACAAAAAACAGTACATACAAGATTGTTGTGAAAGAATAGAAGAACATCAGAAGTGTGGAAGAGATAGTGAAATGTTTAAAGAAATGAAGACATTGACGAGAAATGTCACACTTAAGCTAAATGTAATTTGTGATGAGGTGGGGAATACCTTGACAGAGACAGAGGAAATTCTAGAAAGATGGAAGGAATATTGTAGAGGAATGTATGAAACAACCGACTGTGGAAGCAGAAATCAACAGTCTGAATTATTATTGGAGGAGAAAGAACCTGAACTGACAATAGAAGAAGTTTTATGGGCAGTAAAAGATCTGAATAATGGTAAATCACCAGGATGTGATGATATAACAGCTGATTTTATTAAAGCAGGAGGAAAGTAATATGCAACAATCTATCATGCATTATGTAAAAATATATGGCATTAAGGTATGTGGCCAAAAGAATGGAAAAGAACTGTATTCATATCACTACCAGAAAAGGATAACCTGAAATTATGCATAAACTACAGAACCGTTGCCCTGATTAGTCATGCCAGTAAAATTCTGTTAAAAATCATAATGTGTAGACTTCGACAGAAAATAGAAGAAGAAGTCGATATGGTCCGAGCTGGTTTCAGGCAAGGAAGAGGATCAAGAGATCATATATTCAATATAAGATTAATAATAGAGAAATGCAGAGAGTTTAATGTGAATCTATAGTTATCTTTTATAGACTACTCAAAGCCATTTGATTGTGTACAACACCAGAAACTTTGGGAAATAATTGAAACAATGGGATTTCCAACACATTTGATACAATTAGCATCACTGCTGTATCTAGACCAACAAGCGGCAGTAAGAATAAATGGTGAAACAACTTGGTTTTATATAAAACAAGGGGTCCGTCAGGGGTGCATATTGTCACACTATTTATTTAACTTGTATACTGAAAATATAATGAGGAATGTTAGAGAAGATGTAGACAAAGAATACTACGATGCCATAACAATTGGAGGTTATGAAATACCGGAGATTAGATATGCTGATGACACAGTATCACTGTCAACAACACAAAAAGGAATGGACAAAATAATTATATCAGTCCATAAGAGCAGCGAAGAGCAAAACCTCTATCTTAATGCAAAGGAAACTAAATTGATGACAACTGACAAAACAAACAAGCAACTGAAATATGTATCAGTGAGGAAAAACTGGAAGAATTGGAGAGTTTTGAATATCTTGGATCACTACTAACTAATAATGGAGATACAATGAAGGAAATGAAAAGGAGGACATCTATCGCTCTTCAGAAAGTAAAACAACTAAAATATCTGTGGAGAGGAACAGACAGAACCACAAAAATAAGATTTTTAAGGGCATGCATCTTTCCCATCGCAACATATGCCTGTGAGACCTGGACACTTAACAAAACAGCTGAGAAACACAGAAATGCCTTTGAATGTAAATGCTACAGAAGAGTTCTTCAAATATCGTGTGCACAAAAAAGAAGAAATATATCTATACTACAAGAGCTTAATATTGAAGAAGGCTGCCTAGTAAAGAGGATTAGAGAGAGAAAACTTAAATATTTTGGACACATTAAACGTCATGATAATCTAGAGAAGACCGTCTTGGAAGGGTACATAATGGGAAAAAGAGGAAGACCAAGGCAAAGATGGCAGCAACACATCGTTAATGATTTGCAAATGGTTGCATCAGCAGTAAGCTATCTTGCTCACAAGCAAGAGGCCTACAGGAGTGCAAAGTTCCGCAAGGGACATGCAAATGAATGAATGAATTGTTTTTGTACTATTGGAATTTGTTTTGTGTGTTGTTTTATTGGAACTGCTGTTGTGTGCTGTTGTATTCGAGCTTCTTTTGTTTGTTTCCGTGATAGAACAATAAACGTTAAAAAAACTTTAAATTGTTAAAAAAAATTCTACAAGATCGATTACATATAACTATAGAAGGCTACATCTAGATACAGAAGGTTACACCTAGCTACAGAAGGTTATATCTAGCTATAGGAGGTTACATCTAGCTGCAAAATTTACACCTAGCACCAGAAGGTTACATCTAGCTACAAAAGTTTACATCTAAATACAAATGTTTACATCTAGTTACAGAAGGTTACATGCAGCTACAGATTTGTACGTCTAGTTATAGAAGGTTACATCTAGTTAAAGAACTGTTGTTATGGTAAGGCAAGTTTATGAAGCTTTAATACCTCATTTCTGAAAAACAACGGAGAAAAAAAACCTAAAAACATCGGTGTCATACAAACAACGTAAGACTGCCTAAAATGATAATTGAAAGGTAACTGAATGAAGTGTGTTTAGATTGAGGATTAATCTGTGATGCTCTCTAGGAATTATCAGATCTCAGTTTAGATTTAAGATTAATCTGTGATGCTCTTTAGGAATTATCAGATCTCAGTTTAGATTTTCAGGACAAGAATCTTGATCTGTGTTAAGTCCACAATAAAACTGAATGTCCTTTTTGATGTATGTTGAAGAAGTGGAAAAGAATTCCAGGCCTAAATATAGAAATTAACTTGAGAGAGCTGAAACTCTTAGCATTCAAGTAAATTGCTTGGCGTATTAAGTATGAAAGATTACACCTGATGCACTTCATGAACAATTCTGTTACAACAGGCCGCTTTCAAGCAGTGATAAAATGCAATTTTTATTTTATTTCCTTAAAACAGGGCACATCTAGCAATTTAATTTAATGAATGAGAACCAATATATGCCTTCAGAGAACATCTGAGACACACGAAAAAAATAAATGAGCAAAAAACTGTCACCAAGCTGTAAATAAAATACGAGGGGAAGTCACTAAGTAACTCGCAAATTGAAATATTTTATCAGTAGCAGTTACCAGGTAGTATTTAAATATATCCTTAGATAGTATCATCATCCAACTTTATAATAGTTGTATGTAAGGGGTCGCTGGGAGTTACTTGCGCATGCGCTAAAGCAATAACAAAATGGCTACCCAACTGTCAGTGTGTACCAAATAAGAACAGAGAAGTATAATGCGATTTTTGTGGGCTAAAGAACATTCATTTGAGTACATTAATAAGGAAATGATTACAGTTTATGCTAAAAAGTGTTTATAACGTAAAGTGGTCTATAACTGGGTAAAGAATTTTCTCAGGGACGCACCGAAATTGTTGACAAAGTCCGACTTGGCCGTCCTGTTCTGCAGGGAAGGTTATGCTGACAGTGTTCTGGGATTATCAAGGAGAGTTGTTAACCCAGTTTCAGAAGTATAGTGACAGTGTGAATTCTGTATCATACTGTGAGGTTCTGTCGATGCTACGGATGCAATTCGAAGAAAACGTCCTGGTCTACTGACTAGAGGTGTGATTTTCCTTCATGACAATGCCAGACCACTTATAGGTCTGTTAACCCAAGAGAAAATTAGCCAGTTGGTTTGGGAAGTTCTTGAACATCCACCCTATGGTTCTGACTTAGCTCAAAGTGATTTTCACCTGTTTGGTCCATTGAAAAACCACCTTGGCGAGAGAATATTCTCGAATGATGAAGAGGTGGAAGCAGAATTTTTTTTAAAATGGTCAGAAATCGGACTCCCGATTTTTACGCCTTAGGTATTCCATCAGTGATTACACGATGGGACAAATGTATCAATGTTGGTAGCGATTACGTTGAGAAATAGGGGAATAATGTAGGTTCAAAAGTTTAAAGTTTTCACATTACTGCCGCATTTAGTTTGTTTGTTTTTGTAAGAAGCATTTGCGAGTTACTTAGTGACTTCTCCTCGTATCTTTACCAGCATCTTTGCTGCTGATAAAAATTAATGGACTTTCCTTATCATGTTTTGACCAGACAATTATTTTAAGACATATTTCTTCCTGTCTTGATATTTCTTCCTGTCTTGATATTTCTTCCTGTCTTGATATTTCTTCCTGTCTTGATATTTCTTCCTGTCTTGATATTTCTTCCTGTCTTGATATTTCTTCCTGACTTGATATTTCTTCCTGTCTTGATATTTCTTCCTGTCTTGATATTTCTTCTCTTCATGCACGGCTAAACGTGTTGGGTACATTTCTGTTTATCTATATGCTTAACACTTTCATTCCTGAATTAATTCCCATACCCTGTCAGAATAAATTTTGATGAAAGATTTTTGCAGAAAGAAACTAAAAGAGAGTTACTCTATAATTTAAAAAAATGTGGCCCTGTTTAGAAATATGTTACCTTTAATTTAATTAAGCTGATCAAATATCAACCAGAACTGTAATGTAAACATATGTGTAAGAGCTACTAACATATGTGTAAAAGCTACTAACACTGCCAGTTCTGTCTGAAATGGTAAATGTATGTTTTCTGAAGGTGGCTGGTTTTGAGCTTTCGGGCAGCAGATCTGAAAGGTCAAAGTAAGTGCCTCGTATTTGTCAAGAAACTCTAGCTAATGTGCATGTCCGGTCAGTGGTGTGTAGCTAATGTACATGTCTGGTCATTGGTGTGTAGCTAATGTGCATGTCCGGTCAGTGGTGTGTAGCTAATGTACATGTCTGGTCATTGGTGTGTAGCTAATGTGCATGTCCGGTCAGTGGTGTGTAGCTAATGTGCATGTCCGGTCAGTGGTGTGTAGCTAATGTGCATGTCCGGTCAGTGGTGTGTAGCTAATGTTGATGTCCGGTCAGTGGTGTATAACTAATGTTGATGTCCGGTCAGTGGTGTGTAGCTAATGTTGATGTCCGGTCAGTGGTGTGTAGCTAATGTTGATGTCCGGTCAGTGGTGTGTAGCTAATGTTGATGTCCGGTCAGTGGTGTGTAGCTAATGTTGATGTCCGGTCAGTGGTGTGTAGCTAATGTTGATGTCCGGTCAGTGGTGTGTAGCTAATGTGCATGTCTGGTCATTGGTGTGTAGCTAATGTGCATGTCCGGTCAGTGGTGTGTAGCTAATGTTGATGTCCAGTCAGTGATGTATAGCTAATGTGCATGTCCGGTCAGTGGTGTATAGCTAATGTGCATGTCCGGTCTGTGGTGTGTAGCTAATTTGCATGTCCGGTCAGTGATGTGTAGCTAATTTGCATGTCCTGTCTGTGGTGTGTAGCTAATTTGCATGTCCGGTCTGTAGTGTGTAGCTAATTTGCATGTCCAGTCAGTGATGTATAGCTAATGTGCATGTCCGGTCAGTGGTGTGTAGCTAATGTGCATGTCCGGTCTGTAGTGTGTAGCTAATTTGCATGTCCAGTCAGTGATGTATAGCTAATGTGCATGTCCGGTCAGTGATGTATAGCTAATGTGCATGTCCGGTCAGTGGTGTGTAGCTAATGTGCATGTCCGGTCAGTGATGTATAGCTAATGTGCATGTCCGGTCTGTGGTGTGTAGCTGATTTAATTCATTAGTCTGTGTGCTGTTGCTGAGTACGAGAACGAAGTGAAGGAGCGTGTTTTCGTAATTATTTTATAGATATTAATGTGCTATTTTATAAGTTTTTCTCCTGCAGTGATCACCACCTGCGCCCCCTTCTCATTTTGGTGTACATTTTTTGTACTTTGATGTGACTTATATGAATTATTTTTAAGTTTTTGTTACAAAGTGTGAAGAAGGTGATTTGGTATCGAAGGTTAAGTTTTCTGTGAACTGTCGAGTTTCTCAATGTGTTTCATATATGCATTACGTGTGGGTCACTGATCACTGTTATTGATATCCCATTTTGCTATGTTGATTTATTGCGTTCACTGAAATTGTGATGTGTTATATTTATTGAATTTGCTCATTGATATTTTTGCCAATTGCCAATTTTTTTTCAATTAAGTATTCTCAAGCCATCACTGATCATTATTAATGTATGATTCTAAAATATTCAAATGAATTTGGCACACTGAATTTTGTACATGTACGTTCTTGTGTTGACGATTTCATGTATAGATAAATTTCACATGTTTTCATGCCTAGAGATGTATTTGCATAAATGTGTTGAGATGAATTTTCTCACTTGATTACACAGCCCAACACAAAAATTGTTTTTCTTGGTGGCTTGATTTTTAGGCCTGGTCCTGTGGTTACTTGGGCCGCGATTCAGAAAATGGCATTGGATAGGCCGCGATTCAGAACATGGCATTGGATAGGCCGCGATTCAGAACATGGCATTGGATAGGCCGCGATTCAGAACATGGCATTGGATAGGCCGCGATTCAGAAAATGGCATTGGATAGGCCGCGATTCAGAAAATGGCATTGGATAGGCCGCGATTCAGAAAATGGCATTGGATAGGCCGCGATTCAGAAAATGGCATTGGATAGGCCGCATCAGGTCTAGTTTCTTAGATATGGTTGAATTTATTAAAATATTTTAGTGCCCTCTTTAAAATATATCTTGACTTGAGATGTCATAAACGCTGTCTTATTTGAATGAGAAATGTATGTATTTAATTTATCCACATTTGTTCATGCATAATGAACTTCCTTTCATATAATGCACACTGGCATACCAACGTATAACTTAAATGACAAAATTGCTTTTGTTCTCTTTTATTACATAATTATTTGCAAAACAATTAAGATAGTAAATCATGATTTTCCTAGACTACATAAATTTGAATTTCAAAGGTTTCTCAACCTGATCTGTTTAAAACAGTTGCGCTGTATAATAGGTGTGTGTATATTCCCACTCATATCATTTCATTTTTGCAAATCAAACATGTAGAGGTTATGACTACTTCAAGACGGAGCTGCCTGTATCATCCCAACGTATTGTGCTATATTTGTGGGGAGTACACACTGAATGCAAGCAGGAAACCTATTTCTGAGTTTGTAAAAAGAGCGTATGTAGGCTATTTTAGTGTCATGCTTGGAGATCAAGATAAATCATAGGCTCCTCTATAATGTATGCAAAACCTGTACGGAGCATTTCCACCAGCGGACAAATGGAAAGAGAAGTTGCTTGACTTTTTGAGTACCAATGTTGTGGAGGGAACCGAAAAACCACTTTGATGACAGTTATTTTTGTATTGTTAATATCATAGGCATCAATCGAAATAACCGTGACAAGTGATCTTACCCTGACTCTCAGAGGATGAGTCTTGCATGTCTGATATCTCACAAGGTAAAGAAAGTGGGGGCAGTGACAATGAATTCCAAACAACCTCACATAGTGATTATTTTGATCATATAGTAAATTGAATGATCTGATCTTAAATCTTTCCAAGGAGTCTTCTGAACTGCTTGCTTCTAGACTAAAGGAAAAGAATTTACTTCAGCCTGGAACGAAAATAACATTCTATCGAAGAAGAAAAAAAGGATTTGCTACCGTTCTTTACCGAAGACAACAACTTAGTACTCTGTAATGGCATTGGAAACTTTGTGAAGAAAACTGGTCTTTTAGAATATAACCCAAGTGAGTGGCGTCTTTTCATCGACAGTTCGAAACGTAGTTTCAGGTGTGTTCTTTTAAATAACGGCAACAAATATAGATCTATTCCAATCAGTCATCCCAGCAGGATGAAAGAAGAGTACAAGGCCATCTCTTTAATATTGGAAAAGATAAATGAGCAAGAACATCAATGTGTGATCTGAGTCGACTTGAAGATGATTACTTTTCTTCTTGGTCAACAATATGGCTACACAAAGTATCTTTGTTTTTTATGCCTTTGATAATACAGCCAAATATGAACATTGGGCAAGAATAGATTGGTCTCCGAGGAAATATATGGTGGTTGGAGGACAAAATATAATCAATGAAACTTTGATAACACGAGACAGAATCATACTGCCACCATTACATATAAAGCTAGTTCTGATTAAACAATTTGTAAAGGTTTTGAATAAAGGCAGTTCGTGCATTGAATGTACACTACATACTTTACCTGCACTTACCATAGAAAAACTGAAGGCAGGAATTGTTATGGTTCATAGATCAGACAACTTATAAATGTCCCATATTTAATAACATCAGTGAATGAATTCGAATCGTATTCCTGGTCATTTGTTCTTGTCGTGAAAAGGTTTCTTGGCTACAAGAAGGCAGACAACCACATACAATTAGCAGAGGATATGCTCTTTCATTTCAACAGTCTTGTCTGTAACATGAGTGTTAAAATCCATTATCTGCACAGAAAACCTTGGTGGCTTATGCGAAAAGCAAGGTGAAAGATTTCATCAAGACATAAAAACAATGGAAGTCAGATACCAAGGAAGATGGGATGTACACATGATGGCAAACAATTGTTGGAATCTTATGCGGGATTGTTTTGGCAGATCCAACTCTCGGAAGTCTTACAAAAGAAGCTTTCTGTGTGTTGAATGAGTGAAAAGTTTGTATCATAAACTTGTGTTTTTGGTATGAAATAAGTAGATTTTCATGTAGTACATTTTACTTTTAATTTTTAATATGTTTCCTTCACGCTTCAAATATATTAATTTAAACGCTACAGTAAAATATCCTAATTTCTTTTCAGCTAGCAGAGTGAAGAATAGTATATGGCATATGTTCTGCATCTCAAAAACTATAGCTTATAGAGGGGAACCTGTATCATTTTTTAAATCAGCAGGTTAAATATACCCAGAAACAGATCTAACATTTGAGGCACCAAAATGTGTGTTGGCCAGTGTTATCGTTTTGACGACAAGGTGCAAATATGTAACTGCGCGATTTTTCATCACTTATATAATTGTGGTTGTTCAGAAATGTTTGAGGAAGAAAATGTTGAGGAATTAGTGCAGCTTATACAATAATAACTCATAGACAGCGGAAGTTTAGAAATTTCAGAGGAAGAAAATGTTTAAGATTAAGTCGACTTGTACAACAATGATTCATATGACTGTGGAAGCTCAGGAATGTTACAGAAAGAAAAAGTTTAAGATTAGGTCCACTTGTACAACAATGGCTATGGAAGTTCAAAAATGTCAGAGGAAGAAAAAGTTTAAGATTGGGTCCACTTGTACAACAATGGCTGTGGAAGTTCAAAATGTCAGAGGAAGAAAATGTTTAAGATTAGGTCCACTTGTCCAGCAATGACTCATATGACTGTGCAAGTTCAGAAATTTCAAAAGAAGAAAATGTTTAAGATTAGGTCGAGTTGCACAAAATGACTCATATGACTGTGCAAGTTCAGAAATATCAGAGAAAGAAAATGTTTAAGATTAAGTCCACTTTTACAACAATAACTCATATGACTGTGAAAGTTCAGAAATATCACATGAATAACATGTTTAATATTACGTCCACTTGTACAACAATGACTCATGTGACTGTGAACTTGTACAACAATGATTCATGTGACTGTGAACTTGTACAAAATGACTCATGTGACTGTGAACTTGTACAAAATGACTCATGTGACTGTGAACTTGCAGGAAAATGTTTCTCTGGCAGGCTTTAGGTAATAAAGGGCTTGGTGAAGTTCTGTGAAATGTAATATATGATCTTCGGTGTGAAATGTAATATATGATCTTCGGTGTGAAATGTAATATATGAGCTTCGGTGTGAAATGTAATATGTGAGCTTCAATGTGAAGCGGAAAATATGAGCATCAGTGTGAAATGTAATATATTAGCTTCAGGGTGAAATGTGATATATGAGCTTCACTGTGCAATGTACTAATTCAGCTTCACTGTGAAATGTAATATATGAGTTCACTGTGAAATGTAATATATGAGTTTCACTGTGCAATGTATTTTTTCAGCTTCAATGTGATATGTAATATAAGGGCTTCACTTTGAAATGAAATATATGAGCTTCACTGTGAAATGTAATATATGAGCTTCACTATGAAATGTAATATATGAGCTTCACTGTGAAATGTAATATATAAACTTCACTGTCATATGTAATATATGAGCTTCACTGTGAAATGTAATATATGAGCTTCACTGTGAAATGTAATACATGAGCTTCACTATGAAATGTAATATTATGGGCTTCACTGTGAAGATGTTTTTTGCTCGTGGATTTATTGATCATATGGTTGTCTATTTTGTGGTTTAAATGTCGTCGTTCTTGTACTGCGGTTTTGTTGTTCCCAGTTGTTGTCTTGAGTGATGTGTCCGTTCTTGTAATTAAATTATATATATATATATATATATATATATATATATATATATATATTCCTGCTCACGAATCGTTGAAGCATTGGTACTCATGTTATGTAGGAAATGTCCTGAATGTCAGGTGTTACTTCTTTTTACATTAAATTTCACACTGGTAGCATACTGGAACCAATGAAAGCCGAACCTGATGAGATTTATTAAAGGGTTGCTGATTTTTCCTATTAGTATGATTGTACACATAAAATAAAAACATAAAAACAGGCACCAAATCAATCAGCTTTATTATATAAAATATTACATTTTTATCAACGTTTTCGGTTGTTAGACCATGAATTGGCTGGACCGCTCTACATATTAACAGACATAAAAATTACAGATCATACACGTATGTTAGGTCACAAACCACGCCTCTAATCAACATTCATTCAAACTACAAAAACCAAGCCCTAATCAATATTCACTTAAACTACACAACTACGCCTTAACCAACATTCAGTTAAACTACACAAACCACGCCCTAATCAACATTCACTTAGACTATACAACCACACCCTAATCAACATTCATTCAAACTACAAAGACCACGACCTAATCAACATTCACATAAACTGCACACACCACGCCCTAATCAACATTCACATAAAAATAAACAATAAGAGAGCACTTCGTACCATTTAAAAAGTGAGTGAACAAACGAAGAATATGTGTTAGTGTGAACTTCACACTTACATGATTTCTGTCCTGGCCAAGTTTCACACTAGACCGCCAATAAAAATATTTGTATTAGTGTGAACTTCACACTTACATGATTTCTGTCATGGCCGAGTCTTCACACTAGACCGCTAATAAAAATTTTTGTGGTAGTGTGAACTTCACACGTACATGATGTCTGTCCTAGCGGAATCTTCACGCTAGACCGCCAATAAAAATATTTATATTAGTGTGAACTTCACACGTACATGATGTCTGTCCTAGCGGAATCTTCACGCTAGACCGCCAATAAAAATATTTATATTAGTGTGAACTTCACACGTACATGATGTCTGTCCTAGCGGAATCTTCACGCTAGACCGCTAATAAAAATGTTTGTGGTAGTGTGAACTTCACACGTACATCATTTCAGGCCTAGCGGAGTCTTCACGCTAGACCGCTAATAAAAATATTTGTGTTACTTCTCTTCCAAGACAATCAAAACATGAGAGAAGCTAGCGACAGGCTGATTTCAAAGCTGTCAATGATGCTCGCGGTTGAATTGACAGGAATTTGCCAGACCTGAGAACGTTGGGTTGGATAAATATTTGGATGTCAAGTTTTTGATCATTACAGAAATGTATTTGAGAAACAGATACATAGATTATACACACTTATATATATATATATATATATATATATATATATATAGTGTTTAAAAAAAAGAAACGCAACACTACTGTAGTCATAATGGAAACAGAATTTCAAACGTGTATCAAAATTTTATTTTACAGAATTAATGTTTCAATCTCGGCATGAAGAAACTTTAAGACTTTAAAAATGAAATGACGTTCACTGAATGTGGCTTGGACTTTTATTCTTTGCCACTGAAACCTCCGTTTCAGTAAGGCGTATGGGCTCCTCTGGCTGTATCAGAGAACGACATCTCCTTGACATGGATCCCATTAACCGTTGGATCTGTTGTCGTGGGATGGCTGCCCACTCTTCCCGCAATGCAAGAGACAACTGTCGGAGGTTGGTTGACGCCACGTCTCGCTGGCGGACTTGTCTGTTGAGTTCATCCCATAAGTGTTCTAATGGGTTCATGTCTGATGACATAGATGGCCACGGAATGAACTAGACATTGTTGTCAGCGAGGAACTGGGTGGTGAGTTGTGCCATATGAGGTCGAGCGTTATCCTGACCGTTTGCTCTGAAATTCGATGAGCTGCTGTCATTGACTGGACTGTTGAGGACGCAGATGCAAATCGATTCCTGAGATGAGGCAGCCGTATGAAGCGGTCTTCGGCAGAAGTTGTGACTATGTGTCTTCCACTGCACGGCCGGTCTGCAGCTGAGCCAGTTTCTCGAAATCGTCTCCAAATGCGACTAATGGTGATTCTAAACACATTAAATTGTCTGGCCACTACACTTTGTGACTGCCCAGTCTGTAAACGTCCAATGATGATGAGTCGTTGTTCTGTAGTGAGATGAGCCATACTTGTGCATTGAATTTTCAAATGAATTTATTCGAGGAGAGCCTATCTTTTATAGGCTCTCAATAACATGGACAGTGAGTTTTATGTTCAGTAAGTTTCACGGGATTCTTGTGAACCTGTCACGAGTTATTGTCAAAAATGCTGTTTTGACTAGTGTCGCTTTTCTTTGCTCATGAATCATCTGATGAGACCAATTCAGGTCAGAACGTGAAGTTGATGTCCAAGTGAACGTTTCAGGCAATTTTCCCTTGTCTGATCAGCAAATCTCAGTTTAAATTGCAACATCGTATTTGTTGTGTTTCTTATTTTGAACAGTATACATACATACACACATAATACATACACACATACACATACACGCACGTACACACATACATACACATATACATACATATATATACAAATACATGCATACGTACATACATACATACTCACATACACACATACATGCATCCACACACTCATACATACATACATACACACATACATACATACATACATACATACATACATACAGAAACACATATAAATACACAGATATATACTGGGTCATCATCAGTGAGTTCCATATCTCCAGTAGGGACTACCTACAATTGATTTCTACTATTATCTTCGCATTTTGTACTGTTTCTTCACCTCCTATTTTCTTAACATTTGTTCCACGTCTTATGTCCGTCTTATGTCTTTTTGAGAACAATTATATTCATCTCTCTTTTGTTTTCACAGTTTCTATGTTTCCACGTAGTATATAAGACCATTGCTATACATACTTCCTCATACAGCTTCGTATAAATTACATGATAATATTTTTTTCAGTCGAATTTATTATATGCCATACACGTACATTTAGCCTTTCTTTCTCTCCTGTTTAGGCTCTGCATGAAAGTACATCACTTGGAGCGTTACAGCCGTGTTCTGTGTTAAGTAATGAAGCGTTACAGCCGTGTTCTGTGTTAAGTAATGAAGCGTTACAGCCGTGTTCTGTGTTAAGTAATGAAGCGTTACAGCCGTGTTCTGTGTTAAGTAATGAAGCTTTCCCTGTCAAGTCAGAATCATCTAGTTTCCCAGTTTCTCCACTTTCATTTTTTTCAGCTGGATGACTGTTGAGGCTATCGATTATGTATTCGAAGTACGAGTGATAGGATTGTTGGATACAAATATTTTTGATAACAGTCTTCCCATGCTTTCACTAAAGCCACAAAGTCACCATAACACCAGTTGTTCCGCCATGCTGTGTACTCTACTTTGCTATTTTTCATGTGATCTTGCAAGCTGTTATAAAAACTTTACTTAGTACTGATGCTATGTACTCCACTTTGTTATTTTTCATGTCATCTTGCAGGCTGTTATAAAAACTTTACTTGGTTGTTAACGTCGTGATAATATATATTTGCCCTGTATGTGTAATTTTGGGAAGAATAAATCATTTGCTTTTGATCATGATGAAGAACATGCACTAATTATGTACATGCTTTTCCCATGTTATTTTGAAGCAAGAATTTGATGTATGTTAGGGCAATCCCGGGGCTGCTAGATTTTCCTTGTATTTTGTTTAACTGAGCTGGTGAGGGTTGCTCCAAAACATTTCGCGTTATGTGTTGCGCATGAAGAACTAAAGCTTGTGATATATTGAGTAGACACTAAAGCTTGTGATATATTGAGTAGACACTAAAGCTTGTGATATATTGAGTAGACACTAAAGCTTGTGATATATTGAGTAGACACTAAAGCTTGTGATATATTGAGTAGACACTAAAGCTTGTGATATATTGAGTAGACACTAAAGCTTGTGATATATTCATTCATTCATTCCTTTGCATGTCCCTTGCGGAACTTTGCCTCCCAAACAGCACTCCTGTAGGCCTCTCGGTTGTGAGCAAGATGGCCTGCTGCTGCTGCATCCATTTCCAGATCATCAACGATGTCTTGCAGCCATCTTCGTTTCGGTCTTCCTCTTTTTCTTTTTCCCATTATGTATCCTTCCAATACGGTCTTCTCTAAATTATCATGACGTTTAATGTGTCCAAAATATTTAAGTTTTCTCTCTTTAATCCTCTTTACTAGCCAGCCTTCTTCAATATTAAGCTCTTGTAGTATAGATATATTTGTTCTTTTTTGTGCCCACGATATGTGGAGAACTCTTCTGTAGCATTTACATTCAAAGGCATTTATGTGTTTCTCAGCTGTTTTGTTAAGTGTCCAGGTCTCACAGGCATATGTTGCGATGGGAAAGATGCATGCCCTTAAAAATCTTATTTTTGTGGTTCTGTCTGCTCCTCTCCACAGATTCTTTATTTGTTTTACTTTCTGAAGAGCAATAGATGTCCTCCTTTTAATTTCCCTCATTGTATCTCCATTATTAGTTAGTAGTGATCCAAGATATTCAAAGCTCTCCACTTCTTCCAGTTTTTCCTCATTGATACATATTTCAGTTGCCTTGTTTGTTTTGTCAGTTGTCATCACTTTAGTTTTCTTTGCATTAAGATAGAGGTTCTGCTCTTCGCTGTTCTTGCGGACTGACATAATTAGTTTTTCCATTCCTTCTTGTGTTGTGGACAGCAATACTGTGTCATCAGCATATCTAATCTCTGGTATTTCATAACCTCCAACTGTTATGGCATCGTAATATTCTTTGTCTACATCTTCTCTAACATTCCTCATTATATTTTCAGTATACAAGTTAAATAAGTAGGGTGACAATATGCACCCCTGACGGACCCCTTGTTTTATGTCAAACCAAGTTGTTGTTTCACCATTTATTCTTACTGCTGCTTGTTGGTCTAGATACAGCAGTGATGTTAATTGTATCAAATGTGTTGGAAATCCCATTTTTTCCATTATTTCCCAAAGTTTCTGGTGTTGTACACAATCAAATGCCTTTGAGTAGTCTATAAAGGATAAATATAGATTCACATTAAACTCCCTGCATTTCTCTATTATTAATCTTAGATTGAATATATGATCTCTTGATCCTCTTCCTTGCCTGAAGCCAGCTTGGACCATATTGACTTCTTCTTCTATTTTCTTTCGAAGTCTACCCATTATGATTTTTAACAGAATTTTACTGGCATGACTAATCAGGGCAACAGTTCTGTAGTTGGTGCATAATTTCAGGTTACCCTTTTTTTGGCAGTGGTATGAATACAGTTCTTTTCCATTCTTTTGGCCAAATACCTGAATGCCATATCTTTTTACATAGTGCATGATAGATTGTTGCACACTCCTTTCCTCCTGCTTTAATAAATTCAGCGGTTATCTCATCACATCCTGGTGATTTACCATTTTTCAGATTCTTTATTGCCCATAAAACTTCTTCCATTGTCGGCTCGGGTTCTTTCTCCTCCAATAATAATTCACACTGTTGATTTCTGCTTCCACAGTCGGTTGTTTCATACATTCTTTTGCAATATTCCTTCCATCTTTCTAGAATTTCCTCTGTCTCTGTCAGGGTATTCCCCATCTCATCACAAATTACATTTAGCTTAGATGTGACATTTCTCGTCAATGTCTTCATTTCTTTAAACATTTCACTATCTCTTCCACACCTCTGATGTTCTTCTATTCTTTCACAACAATCTTGTATGTATTGTTTTTTGTCTTTTCTTATGTTTCTTCGTACTTCTTTTGTTAAAGTTTTATATTTATCTTTGTTGTTGTTTGTCACTCTCCATTGCGTCTTCATTTCTCTACATTGTTTTATCAGTTCTAGTGTACCTGCTGGACAAAAAACAATACATACAAGATTGTTGTGAAAGAATAGAAGAACATCAGAGGTGTGGAAGAGATAGTGAAATGTTTAAAGAAATGAAGACATTGACGAGAAATGTCACACCTAAGCTAAATGTCATTTGTGATGAGATGGGGAATACCCTGACAGAGACAGAGGAAATTCTGGAAAGATGGAAGGAATATTGCAAAAGAATGTATGAAACAACCGACTGTGGAAGCAGAAATCAACAGTGTGAATTATTATTGCAGGAGAAAGAACCCGAGCCGACAATGGAAGAAGTTTTATGGGCAATAAAGAGTCTGAAAAATGGTAAATCACCAGGATGTGATGAGATAACCGCTGAATTTATTAAAGCAGGAGGAAAGGAGTGTGCAACAATCTATCATGCACTATGTAAAAAGATATGGCATTCAGGTATTTGGCCAAAAGAATGGAAAAGAACTGTATTCATTCCACTGCCAAAAAAGGGTAACCTGAAATTATGCACCAACTACAGAACTGTTGCCCTGATTAGTCATGCCAGTAAAATTCTGTTAAAAATCATAATGGGTAGACTTCGAAAGAAAATAGAAGAAGAAGTCAATATGGTCCAAGCTGGCTTCAGGCAAGGAAGAGGATCAAGAGATCATATATTCAATCTAAGATTAATAATAGAGAAATGCAGGGAGTTTAATGTGAATCTATATTTATCCTTTATAGACTACTCAAAGGCATTTGATTGTGTACAACACCAGAAACTTTGGGAAATAATGGAAAAAATGGGATTTCCAACACATTTGATACAATTAACATCACTGCTGTATTTAGACCAACAAGCAGCAGTAAGAATAAATGGTGAAACAACAAGTTGGTTTGACATAAAACAAGGGGTCCGTCAGGGGTGCATATTGTCACCCTACTTATTTAACTTGTATACTGAAAATATAATGAGGAATGTTAGAGAAGATGTAGACAAAGAATATTACGATGCCATAACAGTTGGAGGTTATGAAATACCAGAGATTAGATATGCTGATGACACAGTATTGCTGTCCACAACACAAGAAGGAATGGAAAAACTAATTATGTCAGTCCGCAAGAACAGCGAAGAGCAGAACCTCTATCTTAATGCAAAGAAAACTAAAGTGATGACAACTGACAAAACAAACAAGGCAACTGAAATATGTATCAATGAGGAAAAACTGGAAGAAGTGGAGAGTTTTGAATATCTTGGATCACTACTAACTAATAATGGAGATACAATGAGGGAAATTAAAAGGAGGACATCTATTGCTCTTCAGAAAGTAAAACAAATAAAGAATCTGTGGAGAGGAGCAGACAGAACCACAAAAATAAGATTTTTAAGGGCATGCATCTTTCCCATCGCAACATATGCCTGTGAGACCTGGACACTTAACAAAACAGCTGAGAAGCACATAAATGCCTTTGAATGTAAATGCTATAGAAGAGTTCTCCAAATATCGTGGACACAAAAAAGAACAAATATATCTATACTGCAAGAGCTTAATATTGAAGAAGGCTGGCTAGTAAAGAGGATTAAAGAGAGAAAACTTAAATATTTTGGCCACATTAAACGTCATGATAATTTGGAGAAGACCATATTGGAAGGATACATAATGGGAAAAAGAAAGAGAGGAAGACCGAAACGAAGATGGCTGCAAGACATCGTTGATGATCTGGAAATGGATGCAGCAGAAGCAGGCCATCTTGCTCACAACCGAGAGGCCTACAGGAGTGCTGTTTGGGAGGCAAAGTTCCGCAAGGGACATGCAAAGGAATGAATGAATGAGTGTACCTGCTGTGATCCATTTATTCTTTTGTGTTTTCTTTACTGGAACCATGTCTTTAGCTGTTGTTACTAAGATATCTTTGGCCTGCGTAGCCAATTCATCTGGTGTCATCTCTTCCTGTACAGCCATCAGGATTTCGAAACGGTTCTTCACTTCTATACCGTATTGTTCTGGTATATTTGTAAGGTCAAAGCGGAGTGGTCTTGATCCCATAACTATCTTATATGTGATATATTAAATAGAAAAAATTTGTATAAGAATGGGTTGTCTAATGGTAGCATGAACGATGGAGGTTTTTCTTTGTTTTTTTTTTTTTTGCTTCTGATAATGGTAATGTTGAACTATCATGTTGGGACTCTCTTTGGGTAAAGTACTGTCATATACTTAAATTATGCTAGTTTTGTTTTTGATGTTTGACTCTGGCCAGTGAATGTCGCACAATATATGAATATCACTGAATATTGGTTCTTTCATCCTCATCTTTTGTTTCATTCATTATCATTGTGTCCAGTTTTGTATTATCTCGCATTGTAATATTTTGCTCTCCGTTTACATATCAAGTGGTTGTGTTTTGTGAGGTACATGCTAAGTATTATGCTGTCATGTCTTCAGTGTATTAATGGTATGTATAGTTTTTGATTTAAAATTATGATTAATTTATGATACCATTGATCTTTCATTTTGATGGTGTCTGATCTGTTTAAGGTTTAGGAGCGTAAGGAGCGAGGCTGAGTTGTTAATGCTACCGCTATACAGGAGAAAACCGCCAATCTGAGGGCCAGGAACGGCGGCCGGGCGGAAGATAAAGTTTCCCTTTGTTTAGGAGTAACATTTTTCTCTGAGTACAAATTGTACTGCATCAGCAGCAGGGCATCTTGCTTACAACCGAAAGCCCTACAGCAGAGCTATTAGGGCGGCAAGGCTTCGCAAGGGACATGCAAATGACTGACTGAGTGACAAATTGTACTTATTTGAATTTATGGAGGTTTTGTTTTACCACAATACTAATGCATGAACAGTGGAGAAGAAAATTTATAAGTAACATCAGTTGTTTTCACGATATCTTAAGCTTTTTATATTACACACACTACGAAACTTCCTCATTATACTGAGTCGAAGCTAAACCATCTGGTATAGTGAATCGAAACTAAACCAACGTGATAAAATAAGTCGAAACCAAACTCATCAATATAGTGAGTCAAGACTAAACTAAGTGATACAGTGAGTCTAAACTAAATCCAGTGATATAGGGAGTCGAAACTAAAGTCTGTGATAAACAGTTTCGAAACTAAACGCTGCGATATACTGAATCGAAATTAAACCGCGAAACATAATGATTAGAAACTAAAGCCTGTGAAATACTGAATAGAAACAAAAGCCTCTGATATACTGAGTAGAAACTAAAGCGTGTGATGTATTGAGTAGAAACAAAAGCCTGTGATATACTGAACAGAAACTAAAGCCTGTGATATACTGAACAGAAACTAAAGCCTGTGATATACTGAACAGAAACTAAAGCCTGTGATATACTGAACAGAAACTAAAGCCTGTGATATACTGAACAAAAACTAAAGCCTGTGATATACTGAACAGAAACTAAAGCCTGTGATATACTGAACAGAAACTAAAGCCTGTGATATACTGAACAAAAACTAAAGCCTGTGATATACTGAACAAAAACTAAAGCCTGTGATATACTGAACAGAAACTAAAGCTTTTGATATATTGAGTAGAAACTAAAGCCTGTGATATACTGAACAGAAACTAAAGCCTGTGATATACTGAACAGAAACTAAAGCCTTTGATATATTGAGTAGAAACTAAAGCCTGTGATATACTGAACAGAAACCAATGCCTCTGATATACTGACTAGAAACTAAAGCCTTTGATATATTGAGTAGAAAATAAAGCCGGTGATATACTGAATAGAAACTAAAGCTTGCGATATACTGAGTAGAAACTAAGGCCTCTGATATACTGAGTAGAAACTAAGGCCTGTGATATACTTAGTAGAAACTAAGGCCTGTGATATACTGAGTAAAAACTAAGGCCTGTGATATACTGAGTAGAAACTAAGGCCTCTGATATACTGAGTAGAAACTAAGGCCTGTGATATACTGAGTAGGAAATAAGGCGAGTGATATATTGAGGAGAAAATAAGGTTTGTGATTGACTGAGTAGAAACTAAAGCTTCTGACACAATGAGTAGAAAATAAAGCTTGTAGAATAATGAGTACAAATTGAAGTTTGTGATATGTAGAGTAGAAGCTACAGCTTGTGATCTATTGAGTAGAAACTAAAGTCTATAATATACAGAGTAGTAACTAAAGCCTGTGATATAATGAGTAGAAATTAAAGCTTGTGATATATTGAGTATAAACTAAATATTGTGATATACTGAGTAGAAACTAAATCTTGTGATATATTGAGTAGAAACTAATGCTTATGAAATGCTGAGTAGAAACCAAAGCTTGTGATATAATGAGTAGATACTAAAACTTGTGATATACTGAGAAGAAACTAAAGCTTGTGATATACTAAATAGAAACTAAAGCTTGTGATATACTGAGTAGAAACTACAGCATGATATATACTAAGTAGAATCTAAAGCTTGCGATATTTTGAGAAAAATCTAAAGCTTGTGACACTTTGAGTTGGGACAAAAGATTGTGATATACTGAATAGAAACTAAAGCTTGTGATATGCGGAGTAGAAAGCAAAGATTCTGATATATTGAGTAGAAATTAAAGATTGTGATATACTGAGTAAAAACCACACATCATGATATTTTGAGTAGAAACTAAAGCCTGTGATATATTGAGTAGAAACTAAACCTTGTGATATACTGGGTAGAAACTAAAGATTGTGATATACCGAATAGAATCTAAAGCTTTTGATATATTGAGTAGACAGTAAAGCTTGTGATACAATGAGTATAAACTGATGCTTGTGATATATTGAATAGAAAATACAGCACGTGATACACTGAGTAGAAACTAAAGATTGTGATATACTGAGCAAAAACTAAAGCCTCAGATATATTGAGTAGTAATTAAGCTTGTGAAATATTAAATAGAAACTAAAGCTTGTGATATACTGAGTAAAAACTAAAGCCTCAGATATATTGAGTAGTAATTAAGCTTGTGAAATATTAAATAGAAACTAAAGCTTGTGATATACTGAGTAAAAACTAAAGCCTCAGATATATTGAGTAGTAATTAAGCTTGTGAAATATTAAATAGAAACTAAAGCGTGTGATATACTGAGTAAAAACTAAAGCCTCAGATATATTGAGTAGTAATTAAGCTTGTGAAATATTAAATAGAAACTAAAGATTGTGATATACTGAGCAAAAACTAAAGCCTCAGATATATTGAGTAGTAATTAAGCTTGTGAAATATTAAATAGAAACTAAAGCTTGTGATATACTGAGTAAAAACTAAAGCCTCAGATATATTGAGTAGTAATTAAGCTTGTGAAATATTAAATAGAAACTAAAGCTTGTGATATACTGAGTAAAAACTAAAGCCTCAGATATATTGAGTAGTAATTAAGCTTGTGAAATATTAAATAGAAACTAAAGCGTGTGATATACTGAGTAAAAACTAAAGCCTCAGATATATTGAGTAGTAATTAAGCTTGTGAAATATTAAATAGAAACTAAAGCTTGTGATATACTGAGTAAAAACTAAAGCCTCAGATATATTGAGTAGTAATTAAGCTTGTGAAATATTAAATAGAAACTAAAGCTTGTGACATACTGAGTAAAAACTAAAGCCTCAGATATATTGAGTAAATAGAAAACAAGTTGAATTCTTTCCAGACTAAATGTTTACGTAGAATTAAAAAAATATTTTGGCCAAACACCATAAGAAATAACATCTTATTGGCAGAAATGCAGATGAAACCACTGACAACAATTATTGAGGAAAGACGCTGGCGATGGTTGGGACATGTGCTCCGAATGACTGACAACTCACTACCAAAAATAGCACTAAGATGGACACCACAGGGGAGCAGAAGTAAGGGTAGACCAAAAGAGACATGGAGAAGAACAACAGAAAGGATGTTGAGCAATAGAGGGCTAACCTGGGCAAGAGCAGAAAAAAAGGCGAAAGACAGGCATTTGTGGAAAACCCTTGCGGAAGCCCCATGTGCCCTGGGCACTTAAGGTTCAGAGAGAGAGAGATATTGAGTAGTAATTAAGCTTGTGAAATATTAAATAGAAACTAAAGCTTGTGATATAGTGTGTAGAAGGCAAGACTTGGGATACACTAAGTGGACACTAACGCTTGTGATATAATGAGTAGAAACTAAAGCTCGTGATATGAGTAGAATCTGTAGCCTGTTTCTCTTGTTAAATATTGTGTAGAAACAAAAGAGTGTGATATACTAAGTAGAAACTAAAGCTCGTGATATGAGTAGAATCTGTAGCCTGTTTCTCTTGTTAAATATTGTGTAGAAACAAAAGAGTGTGATATACTAAGTAGAAACTAAAGCTCGTGATATGAGTAGAATCTGTAGCCTGTTTCGCTTGTTAAATATTGTGTAGAAACAAAAGAGTGTGATATACTAAGTAGAAACTAAAGCTCGTGATATGAGTAGAATCTGTAGCCTGTGTTATTTTGAAAAGAAAAACGAAAGCTTGTTAAATATTGTGTAGAAACCAAAGATTGTGATATATGGAGTAGAAAACAAAGATTGTGAAGTAGTGAGTAGGAGTAAAAGCTCTTATATGCTAAGTAGAACCTAAAGCGTGAGAAATATTGAGTAGAAGCCAAAGCTTGTGATATTATGAGTACACACTTCAGCTTGTGATATGCTGAGTAGAGTATAAAGAATGTGAAAGTTTGATAGGAAACTAAAGCTTTTGAAATACTGAGTAGAAACAGAAGCTGGTGAATTACTGAGTAGAAACCCAAGATAGTAACGTGTTGAGTAGGAATTAAAGCTTGTGATATAATGAGTAGGAATAAATCTTGTGATAAACTGAGTTGAAATTAAAGCTTGTGATATACTGAATAGAAAGTAAACCATGTGATATACTGCGTTTGAAATAAAGACTGTGATATACTGAGTAGAAACCAATGATCGTGCTATATTGAGTAGAAACGAAAGCTTGTGATATACTGAGTAAAAACCAAAGATTGTGATATACTGAGAAGAAACCACAGATTGTGATATACTGAGACGAAAACAAAGATTCTGATATACTGAGAAGAAACCAAAGATCGTGAGAAACTGAGTAGAAACTAAAGCGTGTTATGTATTGAGTAGTAACTAAGGCCTCGGATATATTTAGTAGTAACTAAAGCGTGGGATATACTGAATAGAAACTAAAGCATTGTATATATCCAGTAAAACCTAAAGCCTGTGATGTACGGAGTAGAATCTGAAGTCTGTGATATATTGAGCAGAAGTTAAATGCTGTGATATACAAAGTAGAAAATAAAACTTTGATATACTGAGCAGAACTAAAAGCTTATGATATATTGAGTAGAAACTAAAGCATATGATATTTTGAGAAGAAATCAAACATTGTGATATACTGGGTAGAAAGAAGGGACTGTCATATAATGAGTAGAAACTAAAGCCTCTGATATACTGAGTAGAAACTATACAATGTGATACAGTGAGTAGAAACTAAAGCGTGTGATATACTGAGTTAAAAACAATGGCGTCTGATATATTTAGTAGAAACTAATGCTTGAATATATATTGAGTAGAACCTAAGGCATGTGATATATTGAGTAGAAACTAAATCCTGCGAAATATTAAGTAAAAACTAAAGTCAGTGATGTACTTAATGGAAACTAAAGCCTGTGATATATTGAGTAGAAACTAAGGCGTGTGATATATTGATTACTAACTAGTATAACTATATTCAGTAGAAATTAAATTCAGTTATATACTTAATAGAAACTGAAGCCTGTGATATAATGGGTAGGTACTAAAGCCTGTGATATACTGAGTAGAAACTAAATTCGGTATTATACTGCGTAGAAACTAAAGCTCTGATATACTGAGTAGAAATTAAAGCCTGTGATATACTGCGTAGAAACTAAAGCTCTGATATACTGAGTAGGTACTAAAGCCTGTGATATACTGAGTAGAAACTAAAGCTCTGATATACTGAGTAGAAATTAAAGCCTGTGATAAACTGAATAGAAACTAAGGTCTGTGATATACTAAGTGGAAACAAATGACTTTGAAATACTGAGTGGAAACTAAAGTGAGTGGAAAACTGAATAGAAACTAAAGCATGCGATATATTCAGTAGAAACTAAGGCCTGTGATATACTGAGTAGGAACTAAGGCTTGTGATGTATTGAGTAGAAAATAAGGCCTGTGATATACTGAGTAGGAACTAAGGCTTGTGATGTATTGAGTAGAAAATAAGGCCTGTGATATACTGAGTAGGAACTAAGGCTTGTGATGTATTGAGTAGAAAATAAGGCCTGTGATATACTCAGTATAAAGTAAAACTTGTGAGACAATGAATAGAAATTGAATCTTCTGATATACTGAGTAGAAATTAAAGTTTGTGATATGCAGATTAGGAGCTAAAGCTTGTGATATACTGAGTAGAAACTAAAACCTCTGATATACCGAGTAGAAACTAAAGTCTGTGATGTTACGAGGGGAAACTGCAGCTTGTGATATACTGAGTAGAAACTAAAGGTTCTGTTATACTAAGTAGTACTAAAGCTTGGGAAATGTCAAGTAGAAACTAAAGATTTGGATGTAGTGAGTAGACAATAACGCTTATTATATAATGAGTAGAAACAAAAGTTTATGATATACTGAGTAGAAACTAAAGCAAATGATATAATGGGTAGAAACTAAAAACCCTGATATACTGAGTAGAAATTAGAGCCTGTGATATATTGAGCAGAAAGTAATGTTTGTGATATACTGAATAGAAACTAAAACCTTTTTTATATTGAGTAGAAGCAAGAACAGCGAAGAGCAGAACCTCTATCTTAATGCAAAGAAAACTAAAGTGATGACAACTGACAAAACAGACAAGGCAACTGAAATATGTATCAGTGAGGAAAAACTGGAAGAAGTGGAGAGTTTTGAATATCTTGGATCACTACTAACTAATAATGGAGATACAATGCGGGAAATTAAAAGGAGGACATCTATTGCTCTTCAGAAAGTAAAACAAATAAAGAATCTGTGGAGAGGAGCAGACAGAACCACAAAAATAAGATTTTTAAGGGCATGCATCTTTCCCATCGCAACATATGCCTGTGAGACCTGGACACTTAACAAAACAGCTGAGAAGCACATAAATGCCTTTGAATGTAAATGCTATAGAAGAGTTCTCCAAATATCGTGGACACAAAAAAGAACAAATATATCTATACTACAAGAGCTTAATATTGAAGAAGGCTGGCTAGTAAAGAGGATTAAAGAGAGAAAACTTAAATATTTTGGCCACATTAAACGTCATGATACTTTAGAGAAGACCGTATTGGAAGGATACATAATGGGAAAAAGAAAAAGAGGAAGACCGAAACGAAGATGGCTGCAAGACATCGTTGATGATCTGGAAATGGATGCAGCAGCAGCAGGCCATCTTGCTCACAACCGAGAGGCCTACAGGAGTGCTGTTTGGGAGGCAAAGTTCCGCAAGGGACAAGCAAAGGAATGAAGAAGCTTAGGCCTGAGATATATTGAGTAGAAACTAATGCCTGTGATATAATGAGCAGAAACTAAAGCTAGCGATGTACTGAGTCTGAACTAAGGCTTGTGATATACTGAGTAGTAACTAAAGACTTTTGTATATTGAGAAACTAAAGCATGTGACACAATGAGTAGACAATGAAATTCTGATATACTGTGAAGAAACTAAAGTTTTGATATGCAGATTAGGAACTGAAGGTTGTGATATATTGAGCAGAAACTAAAGCCTGTGATATATAGTATAGAAACTAAAGCCTGTGATATAATATGTAGAAAAAAGCTTCTGATATATTGAGTAGAAATGAAAGCTTGTGATAGACTGAGTAGAAAATAAACCTTGTAATATACTGAGTAGAAACAAGAGATTATGATATAGAGTAGAAATGAAAGCTTGTGATAAACTGAGTAGAAAATAAACCTTGTAATATACTGAGTAGAAACAAGAGATTATGATATAGAGTAGAAATTAAAGCTGAGTAGACACTAAAGCTTATGAAATACTGAGTAAGAACCAAAGATTGCTATATACTGAGTAGAAACTAAAGATTGTGATACAATGAGGAGAAACTAAAGATTGTGATACAATGAGGAGAAACCAACGATCGTGATATACTGAATAGAAACTAAAGCCTGTGATATATTGAGTAGAAACAAAAGCTTATGATATATTGAGTAGAAACTAAAACATTTGATATACTGTATAGAAATCAAAGATTGTGATATATGGAGTCGAAAGAAAGTCCTGTCATATAATGAGTAGAAATTAAAAGCATATCATATAATGAGTTTAAATTTTAGCCTATGATATACAGACCAGAGATAAATTGACTAGTTACTAATGTCTGCAATATATTGAGTAGTCACTAAAGCCCGTGATATATTGAGTAGAAACTAAAACCTGTGATATACTGAGTAGAAACTAAAGCCCGCGAAATATTCAATAGAAACTAAAGCATGACATAAAATGAATGGAAACTAAAGCCTGTAATATTCTGATTAGATAAAGTCTGTGTTATATTGAGTAGAAAATAAGGCCTGTGATATATTGAGTAGAAACTAAGACTTGTGATATACTGAGTAGAAACTAAAGCCAGAGATATACTCTATTGAAATTAAAGCATGCGATATACTGAATAGGAATTAAGGCCTGTGATATATTGAGTAGAAAATAAGGGCTTGATATACTGAGTATAACCTACAACTTGTGAGACAATGAGTATAAACTGAAGCTTCTGATGTACTGAGTAGAAACTAAATCTTGTGATATGCTGATTAGGAGCTAAAGATTGTGATATAGTGAGTAGAAACTAAAGCCAGTGATATTCAGAGCAGAAACTAAATTTTGTGTTGTAATGAGTAGAAACTTAAGCTTGTGATATATTGAGTGGAAACTAAAGCTAGTGATATACTGAATACAAAACAAAGACTATGATATACTGAGTAGAAGTTAAAGCATGTGATATATTGACTAGTCATTAAAGATTGTGATACACTAAATAGAAACTAAAGCTTCCTATATACTGGGTAGAAACTAAAGATTATGATATACTCAAACTAAAACTGAGATATATTGAGTAGAAAAACAAGATCATGATATACTGAGTAGAAACTACAGCCTTTATTATACTAACTAGTACCTAAAGCTTGTGAAATGTTAAGTAGAATCTAAAGCTTGTCATCTATTGATTATAAACTAAAGCTTTGTATGTCATGAGTAGACACTAACGCGTGTGATATATTCAGTAGAAACTAAACCTTGTTATATGTTGTGTAAAAACAAAAGTTTGTGATATACTGAGTAGAAACAAAATATTGAGATATACTGAGTGGAATCTAAAGTCTCTGATATGAGAACACATTAAAGCCTCTGTAATATTTTATAGAAACGAAAGATTACGATACACTGAGTAGAAACTAGACCCTGTGATACACTGAGTAGAAACTAGACCCTGTGATACACTGAGTAGAAACTAAAGTCTATGTTATACTGAGTAGAAATGAAAGGTGATAAAATGAGTAGAAATTAAAACTTGAGATCTATGGAGCGGAAACCAACACTCTGATATACTCAGTAGTAACTAAAGTTTGTGATATACTAAGTAGAAATTAAAGTCTCAAGTGAGTAAAATCTAAACCCTGTGATATGCGGAATAGAAATTAAAGTTTGTGATATACTGAGTAGAAGCTAAGGCCTGTGATATATTGAATAGAAACTTAAGTTTATGATATACTGAGTAGAAGCTAAGCCCTGTGATATATTGAATAGAAACTTAAGTTAGTGATATACTGAGTAGAAACAAAAGACTCTAATATACTGAGCAGAAACTCAGTTCCTACTCAGTATATTAGAGTCTACTGTGAAATATTGAGTAGAAATAAAAACGTATGGTATACTGAGTAGAAATAAAAACGTATGGTATACTGAGTAGAAACAAAAACGTATGGTATACTGAGTAGAAACAAAAACGTATGGTATACTGAGTAGAAATAAAAACGTATGGTATACTGAGTAGAAATAAAAACGTATGGTATACTGAGTAGAAATAAAAACGTATGGTATACTGAGTAGAAATAAAAACGTATGGTATACTGAGTAGAAACAAAAACGTATGGTATACTGAGTAGAAACAAAAACGTATGGTATACTGAGTAGAAACAAAAACGTATGGTATACTGAGTAGAAACAAAAACGTATGGTATACTGAGTAGAAATAAAATCCTGTTATATACTGAGTAGTAATTAAAGCGTGTGATATACTGAATAGGAAATAAAGGCTTGTATATATTGAGTAGAAACTTAGGCCTGTGATATATTTAGTAGTAACTAATGCCCGTGATATACTGTGTAGAAACTAAAGCATACGATTACTGACCAGAAACTAAGGCCTGTAATATATTGAGTATAAAATAAGGCCTGTGATATACAGAGTAGAAACTAAGCCTGTGATATAATGAGTAGAAACTGAAGATTGTGATATACTGAGTATAAACTATAGCTTGTGATGAACTGAGCAGAAACTACAGATATTTAAGCGTGTGACATACTGAGTAGAAACTAAAGTCTATGTTACACTGAGTAGAAACTAAAGCCACTGATATACTGAGTAGAAACTAGACCCTGTGATACACTGAGTAGAAAGTACAGCGTGTGATATGCTGAGTAGAAACTAAAGAGTAGAAACTAAACCATGTGATATAATGAGCAGAAACTAAATCATGTGATATACTGAGTGAAAACTAAATCTTGTCATGTACAAAGTTTAAACTAAAGCCTGTGATATACTGGGTAGAAACTAAAGTCTGTGATACAATGAGTAAAGCCTATGATATACTGAGTAGAAACTACAGCCTATGACATACTGAGTAGAAACTACAGCCTGTGATATACTGAATACAAACCGAAGCCTGTAATATAATGAGTAGAGCCTGTGATATACTGAGTAGAAACTACAGCCCGTGATATAATGAGTAGAAACTAAAGCCTGTGATATAATGAATAGAGCCTGTGATATACTGGGTAGAAACTACAGCCTGTGATATACTGAGTAGAAACTAAAGCCTGTGATATGAAAAGAATAAACTGAAGCTTGTGATATACGGAGTACAAACTCAAGCCTGTGATATAATGAATAGAACCTGTGATATACTGAGTAGAAACTACAGCCTGTGATAAACTGAGAAGAATCTAAAGCCTGTGATATAAAAAGCATAAACTGAAGTTTGTGATATACTGAGTAGAAACTACAGCCTGTAATATACTGAGTAAAAACTCAAGCCTGTAATGTACTGAGTAGAAACGAAAGCTTGTTACATAGTAAGTAGAAACTAAAGCTTGTGATATGCTGAATAGAAACTAAAGTTTGTGATATACTGAGTGGAAACTGAGTAAGACAAATACAATTCTCACATACATGTCTAAAGTTCTTCTAATGTTCCCACCACCTACATTTACATATATCACAACCATCACATAACCCACATAAACATCACACACATCGCACACATCACATACATATCATATACATCACACATACACATACATTGTACATCCCACACAGCACACACACCACATACATCACACACACTACATACATCACACACACCACATACATCACACACACCACATACATCACACACATCTCACACACAGCATTCATTCATTCTTTTGATGTCCCTTGCGGAACTTTGCCTCCCTAACAGCACTCCTGTAGCCCTCTCTGTTGTAAGCAAGATGGCCTGCTGCTGATGCATCTATTTGCAGATCATCAACGATGTCTTGCAGCCATCTTCACCTTGGTCTTCCTCTCTTTCTTTTCCCCATTATGTATCCTTCCAATACGGTCTTCTCTAAATTATCATGACGTTTAATGTGTCCAAAATATTTAAGTTTTCTCTCTTTAATCCTCTTTACTAGCCAGCCTTCTTCAATATATTATGTTCTTGTAATATGGATATATTTGTTCTTTTTTGTGTCCATTATATTTGAAGAACTCTTCTGTAGCATTAACATTCAAAGGCATTCATGCGTTTCTCAGCTGTTTTGTTAGATGTCCAAGTCGTACAGACATATGTTGCGATGGAAAGATGCATGCCTTTAAAAATCTTATTTTTTGTAGTTCTGTCTGCTCCTCTTTATTTGTTTTACTTTCTGAAGAGCGATAGATGTCCTCCTTTTAATTTCCCTCTCCACTTTTTCCAAATGTTTCCTCCTTGATACATACTTTTTGTTGTGTCAGCTGTCATCAATTTAGTTATCTTCGCATTAAGATAGAAGTTTCGCTGTTCTTACGGATGGACATGATTAGTTTTTCCATTCCTTTTTGTGTTGTGGAAAGTAATACTGTGTCATCAGTATATCACACGTAGCACAACACACATATCACACACGTCTCACACTCTCATACATCACACACCGCCCCAAAGAGTAAAACTCAAGGTAACATCACTATGTTATAATTCGTGTGTGAATTAAGTCAAGGTAATATCACTGGTTATAATTCGTGTGTGAATTAAGTCAAGGTAATATCACTGGTTATAATTCGTGTGTGAATTAAGTGAAGGTAATATCACTAGTTATAATTCGTGTGTGAATTAAGTCAAGGTAATATCACTGGTTATAATTCGTGTGTGAATTAAGTCAAGGTAATATCACTGGTTATAATTCGTGTGTGAATTAAGTCAAGGTAATATCACTGGTTATAATTCGTGTGTGAATTAAGTCAAGGTAATATCACTGGTTATAATTCGTGTGTGAATTAGGTCAAGGTAATATCACTGGTTATAATTCGTGTGTGAATTAAGTCAAGGTAATATCACTGGTTATAATTCGTGTGTGAATTAAGTCCGAAATAACAAGAGTTGTTTCAATAGTTCACAGCGTGTAGTACGCCCGTCACCATCTTGACAGTAAATGCTACACACATAACACACACCACACACATCACAAACATCACACACCACACACATCACAAACATCACACACCACATGCACCACACAATCTTCTAAGAAGATACTGTGAATTAATAGAACTTTGTGTTGTACAGTTAATCTAAACTTCCCGTTTATACGAGGGGTGATTGATAAGTTCTCGACATAAAGTGCAATTGATTATTTGTGGACAGCTGTTTTTAGTTATTTCTCAACATAGTCCCCTTGCAAGTTTATGCATTTAGTCCATCGATTCTGGAGCATACGGATCCCTTCTTTGCAAAAGTAAGGATCTTGTGCCAGTAGAAAGTGGTCTATAGCATGAATGACGTCATCATCTGTAGCAAATTTGCGACCACTGAGCTCTTTTTTGAGTTTGGTAAACAGGTAATAGTCCGAAGGGGCCAAATCTGGGGAATAAGGAGGATGTTCAAGAAAGTGGAAGCCGCATTCATGAATGGCAGCCATTGCCACCGCGACTTGTGAACTGGAGCATTGTCTTGATGAAAGATGACTCCTCTCGTCAATTTCCCTCGACGCTTTTCCTTCAGTTTGACCCGCAGTTGCTTCACAAGACTAGCGTAATAGGCCCCGGTGACCGTTCTGCCCTTTTGAAGATAGTCTACCAATAGCACACCTTCTGAATCCCAAAAGATGGAAGCCATCACTTTGCCTGCAGACAGAACCACCCTTGCTTTATTTGGAGATGGGGATCCATGATGTTTCCACTGCTTTGACTGTTCTTTGGTTTCTGGTTCAAAATGATGAGCCCAAGTCTCATCCATAGTCACGAACTGCTGGAGAAACTTTTCAGGATCTGCAGAAAAATGGCCAAGGTTGTCTCTTGACATGTTGAGACGCTGTCGTTTATGATCAGCTCCAAGAAATTTCGAGACACATCGAGCAGAGACCTTTATCATTAGACGATCATTGTGAATAATGGCATTAGCACGTTCCTGTTAGATGCCCAACTCAGTAGCAATGTACCGCTCAGTTAGTCGTCGATCCTCCATTATCATGTCATGGATTCTGCCGCTGGTTTCATCGGTGGTTACCGTTCTTGGTCTCCTTGGACGGGGATCATCTTCTAGACTCTCCCTTCCATGTTTGAATTGAGCTGACCATTTCTTCACTGTGCTATAAGAAGGGGCACTCTCCCCTATATTCTCAACCATATCCTCGTGGATCTCCTTCGATGATAAGCCCTTGATGCAGAGGCAGCGAATGACTGCTCGATGAGAAATGTTATACGTTTCCTTAATTTCTGCCACACCTTACCACTTCAGTAGCTTGTAAAAAAATTGGTTGCAGTTAATTTCTTGAAACTTGGTGCTTCATCTTACACTGATCAGATCTACAAATGCACCTGATATTAACTGTGTGTTTCAAGTATTTGTACCTTATGCCGAGAATTTATCAGTCACCCTTTGTATTTTCCACGGTGTTAGTCCCGTATTTCTGTGACCTTCGGCACATGAACGTGGTGTGGGCAGTATCACTCCTGGCCACATTTATCTTTCAAAATTTCTCTGGAACACATTTTTAGAGGCTAGACGAACCCAGGAACATTTTCGGTGTGTACCAGAAGAAAATCTCACTTCTGGGACTTGAACCGGTACTACCGGATTAGTCAACCGAGCGCCTAACCACGCAACTAACCACGCAACTAACCAGGCTAAACTTTCCACGTGAGAGAAATAAACAGAAATAAAGTGACCGCAAGCCTCTTTGTTTAATGTTGTAGCTGAGAGAGTATTGGTGTGGCAAGAAATTTTAGAGAATGACAAATTTCTATAATAGAAGACATATTGTTGTCAATGCTGCAATGGCATAAGATAATGACAGGGATGCTGGAAAAATACGAGGACCTTGTTATTAGTAAGTCTATAAAGGTTACTGTTTCTAGAGCAAAGTTTATTTGGACATAACTCATAATGGGCGCCTTATTTTTCCATGTAGTGGCCATGACGACCGAGGCATTTGTCTGAGCGTAGGACAAGTTTTTGAAAGCCTATCTGGTAAATGTGGTGTTGTGAACATTTTAGCTACCGTGTCACCGCAGTTTCCACGTTCTCGTCAGAGGTCACACAGACGCTTCTATGACAGCTGGGAGGAGCTGAAAATCACTTGCACCAGATTAAGGACTACACGGCTGATGATCCAAATTTTCCCACAGCAAATGTTGAAACAGTTCACAAACGAAACGGCCGTGTGTTGGCGAACGTTATCTTGGAAGAACATCACAATTTCTGCCAACAGCTCAGGACGATGACGTCAGATGGCAGTTGGTAAACATTCCAGTAATGCACACTACAGAGATGGTAAACATTCCAGTAATGCACACTACAGAGATGGTAAACTTTCCAGTAATGCACACTACAGAGATGGTAAACATTAGAGTAATGCACACTACAGAGATGGTAAACATTCCAGTAATGCACACTACAGAGATGGTAAACATTCCTGTAATGGACACTACAGAGATGATAAACATTCGAATAACGCACACTACAGAGGTGGTAAACATTCCAGTAATGCACACTACACAGATGGTAAACATTCCAGTAATGCACACTACAGAGATGGTAAATATTCCAGTAATGTACACTGAGCCACTCACTTTGCCTTGTGGTCTTCGGACACATGGTGCACAAACTTTGTGAAATCCAAATGACCCAATCATTCTGGATAATTTCAATTGATAAACTCAATCAGGCATCAGTTCGATCACAGTCACTCGTTTGCTCTCCACTATTGCATGTTCGACGCGCTTCTTGTTCGCTGCCGTACCTGCTGTCGTGGGTCTGCCACTCCGCGCTACGTTAGTGGTTGCCACATGGTCGATTCTGCATACTATTTTCCACACGCTGCCGATTCCTTACAGTTTCCACAGACTTCCACCAACTGGCGATGAATTTCGCCAGCTGACACATGCTTCATGTTCAGAAATCGTATCGCAGACTGGCCTCCTATGTGGACCACTGGTCCAGTCGACCGTCCATCTTTAACTGACGGATACTGCTTAGACTGCACAGCACAATGCTGCCCTCTGGCATGACGTTTTTAAATGATGAATATTGAAATACTGAGCCACGCCCATTTGTCCGACACCACTTTTACGGACGTTACATGCCCATTAGTTCTTATTAGCAGTCTTACCAACTCATTAATATTTTTATTAAAAGTCATACACCCTCATTAATTTGTTCCTGTCAACAGTTTTACCAGCTCTTTAATTTGTTCTTATCAATAGTCGTATAAGCTCATTAATGTGTTCTTGTCAACAACATTAACAGTTCATTAATTTGTTCTTATCAACAGTTTTACTAGCTCATTAATTTGATCTTATCAACAGTATTACGAGCTTATTAATTTGTTTTTATCAGCAATATTTCCAGCTCTTTAATTTGCTCATATCAGCAGCCTTTCCGGCTCCTTAACTTGTTCATTCTATTAGTTTTGCTTGATGATTAACTTATTCTTCTTAACAGCTAGAAGACTTCATTAATTTATTCTTATAAGCAGTCATTCCTGCTCAACAGTTTATCTTACTAACTATCATGTCCCTTCTTTAATTTATCTTAATAACTGTCACGTCTCTTCATTAATTTATCCTACTATCTGTCATGACTCTTTACTAGTTTTTTCTTACTGTCACACCTCTGCATTAAATTATACTACTAACTGTCACGTCTCTTCATTAATTTATCTTAATAATTGTCACGTCTCTTCATTAATTTATCCTACTATCTGTCATGACTCTTTACTAGTTTTTTTCTTACTGTCACATCTCTGCATTAAATTATACTACTAACTGTCACGTCTCTTCATTAATTTATCTTACTAACTGTCACACCTCTGCATTAAATTATACTACTAACTGTCATGTCTCTTCATTAATTTATCTTACTAACTGTCACACCTCTAGACTGATCAGATAGTGCGGTGTCAGTGGGCGCAGGCGGTCATCCCTCTCTATCTTGCTCGATCCGAGGTATCTAGAATTAAGTCGATGGCTGTTTCTCTGCCACACCTTGCAGTCAGCCCTTCAAGTAGTTCTCTTCTCAGCCCTTCCTTTCTTTTGCTGTTTATCTAACCAGTCATGACAAGACCCTCACTTCTGTTGATGTGTCTGAGAAACTTTGATTGTCTTGTTCATATGTACAGCTCTAGTTTTAGATATATATTTCCCGTTGTAATACTTCTTCATTTGTCTTCCTGGCTGTCCATGGTATGCGAAGCATCCTGCTTAAGATGCACATTTCAGCAGCCTTCTTCGTTCTAATTGTCTATTCATACTCCATGTGCCTATAATACTTTTATCAAGTAGAATAGTTCCTATATAGCATTTTAGAACTTTCTCAGTGTCAATAGCGGAAAGCACAGATAAAGAACTTGAATCATTTTACAACAGTATAGACAAAGCCAGGAAACAGTGCGAACCAGTAAGAATTAGATTATTCAATATAACATAATTATTCACAAACCGGCCATCCACGTGACACTGGCCTTCACTACCACTTCCAAGTACTCGTGATTGATAAACTAAACTTGTCATCAAGTTAGAAATGTTCATTAGTTTTCGTCTCATGTTTGTCAACTTAACCATATCTTTATTTATTTAAAAGTGCAACACAGTGGTTTATAAACTAAGATAGCACTGTTCAGATTATTATTGTTGTTATTATTATTTTATTATTATTATTTCATGATTATCATTGTTGTGACTATTACAGATTAGAGGAGTCTAACTAGGGAACGAATGTAAAGAGATGGAACATTTCGAGAATTAGTGGGAGAGAACTTCTACGGCATTTGTAGTGATATTACTACTGGACACTCAGAAGAGTAATCAGACCAAAGTAGATACCGGAAACACAGGCATAATGAAAAACTCATTCATTCATTCATTCATTCATGTGCATGTCCCTTGCGGAACTTTGGCTCCCTAACAGCACTCCTGTAGGTCTCTCGTTTGTGAGCAAGATGGCCTGCTGCTGATGCATCCAATTGCAGATCATCAACGATGTCTTACAGCCATCTTCGCCTTGGTCTTCCTCTCTTTCTTTTTCCCATTATATACCCTTCCAAGACGGTCTTCTCTAGATTATCATGACGTTTAATGTGTCCAAAATATTTAAGTTTTCATTGTTTAATACTCTTTACTAACCAGCCTTTTTCAATATTACGTTCTTGTAGTATGGATATATTTGTTTTTTTTTTGTTGTCCATTATATTTGAAGAATTCTTCTGTAGCATTTACATTCAAAGGCATTTATGTTTTCTCAGCTGTTTTGTTAAGTGTCCAGGTCTCACAGGCATATGTTGCGATGGGAAAGTTGCATGCCCTTAAAAATTTTATTTTTGTAGTTCTGTCTGTTCCTCTCCACAGATTCTTTATTTGTTTTACTTTCTGAAGAGCGATAGATGTCCTCCTTTTAATTTCCCTCATTGTATCTCTATTATTAGTTAGCTAGTGGACTGGATAATATCCCCTTAGACAATTGAATAGATGGATTAATGCACTTGAAACGAGAGAATTAGTAACAGGTTTGGCATGTTTATCTAGGGGTTCAAAGAGGCCTCATGGAGAGGCCAGCTGACCAGTAGACATTCGGAGGGAAGGACATATCACGGCGTACGGTTAGGATGCAAAAAGGCCAGCTGACCAAGAGGAACTGGTTTGGATGTCCACTCTTCCTGGAGTCCAATCAGGATGGAGAAAGAGGTTAGCTGGGGACCAAGGAGCGGAGCTTAGCCAGACTGGACAGCTGGGAAGCTGGTTTATAAAGGGAAGGGAGAGAAACGAGAAAAAATAAGAACAAGAACGAGGAACAGCAAGAAGAACAATAATGAGCAACAGGAAGAAGAACAATAATGAGTAACAGGAAGAAGAACAATAATGAGTAACAGGAAGAAGAACGAGATAGAGACAGACACAGGAAAGTCAGTTAGATAGAGTCAACACGTGATCCAGTGGAGGGAAGACTTCCAGGTAGTTAGAGTCAATACGTGATCCAGTGGAGGGAAGACTTCGAAGTAGTTAGAGTCAACACGTGATCCATTGGAGGGAAGACCTCTAGGTAGAGTTATTCACGAGTTGCTGATGTTGTATAGTGTAGAATTAAGCACTTTTGGTCATGGTGTGATAGAATATGGCAAGAATCTGAATTTGTGAACAATGATTATGTGCTTCTACGACAAAACAAACTAATTGTATTTGCTTTCTTATTCCAAGTGTTGTTGTCAACAATACATCTATGACATTATTTATCAGAATTAAATGGATTCAATAAACTTAGTCAGTTGACTCGGTCAAGTGAATTTCGTAAAATTTGTGAAGCCTATTGAAGACAAGGTAACTTGAAATTATGCACAAACAACAGAACTGTTGCCTTGATTAGCCATGCCAGTAAAATTCTATTAAAAATCATGATGGGTAGACTTCGCAAGAAATTAGAAGAAGAAGTAAACATAGTCCAAGATGGTTTTAGACAATGAAGAGATCATATATTCAATATCAGATTAATAATAGAGAAATGCAAAGAATTTAATGTGAATCTATATTTATCTTTTATAGACTATTCAAAGGCATTTGATTGTGTACAACATCATAAAATTTGGAAAATAATGGAAAGAAACGGATTTCCACCACATTTGGTACAATTAATATCATTGCTGTATCTAGACAAACAGGCAGCATTAAGAATAAATGGAGAAACAACAACTTGGTTTGACATAAAGCAAGGGGTCCGTCAGGGTTGCATACTGTCGACTTACTTATTTAACTTGTATACTGGAAATATAATGAGGAATGTTAGAGAAGATGTAGACAAAGAACTTTCTTGATGTCCTGACTAGATTATGTCTAACCACATTACTTGCTTTATGTCCTAACTTTATTATGTCTAACCACGTTACTTGCTTGATATCCCAACTAAGAGGTTCTCTGACAGGGAAGTGCCATTTTTATGTGTATTTGTTGTGTTGTTATTTTCATTGTCTTTGATAAAGCCGACACATCGCTGAAGTATTGGTTTAGTATTGTTTTACCATTCTTCGTGCTCATCTAATCGGCTTCTTTTTTTTGCAAATCTTTCTCAAATTTACTTTTTTTCTGTTTCGTAAAGCTTCACCATACAACTCTTACCATCTGTTTTTATAGTCTGTTGGAACCAGATTCGCTGCAATCCTCATTCCATCTGTCTTTTTTTTTTTTGTTGGTGGAGGGGGGGGCTGATACAATGCCCCAAGTGTAATTTAAATAATATATTTTATTGTTCTAATTATAGACTTTAAAATCTTTAATATTTAAATTGATAATATGTCCGAAAAAAATCATACGCTGAGTTCTGCAAACGGCAGCTACAAAGAGAAAGCGTTATGGAGAAAACACCGGAATCTTTGCAGAAATATGTAAAATCTGACAGAACTGAAGTAGTAGAAGAGAAAATACGTGAATATATAACAACCAACGATTCTCTGTTCCTGTTTCTCTGTGGGCTGTCAGTAAAGCCGACATTACCGACACGAAGAATAACAGTGACACTGATTTAACCTTTTCGACCGGAAAAAACAAATATTTCAAGTGATCAGTTTCAAACGCACATTATCCGACAAAATCCATTTACCCCTAGGTGATGCAGAAATATTGGGAATCATTGAAAAAAAAAAGACAGCAGAGAATAGTTTCCTACCACTGGGTTGTTCTAATGCTCGGAAACTTTCATGAAGGAACTAAGACATGGAAAACATTTTAACCTATCCAAGCTACTGATTTCTACAGGAAAAGATTTTGTGTATTTTATTTCTAATTGTAAAAACTTCACCAACTTTCGACACTTGCGATGATGGGGGGCATTTATGTGTGTATCTTAACGAACACAGAAAATATAAAAATGAACTAGAGTCCCATAAAAAGTGGACAGAAATATCGTCCAGGTTTAAATTAGAGTGGACGACTGATGCAATGAAACAGCGATTAAAAAAAAACAGTTAAGCACAGTAAGAGCATACAAGAACGCTGACCTGTCATTGTCAAGTTTTGGAATAAACAATTCTTGCTCTCATCCTGAAGCATCTTATAAACTATATCTGTAATGGAACGTGTTTTTAAAAGCAAGTTGATTTAAGTGCTAAATTTCTTAGTGCTATATCTGAACATTCACTGGCATCAGAACAAAATCCAATGATTGTTCCCAAGGGCCTTTAAAAAAAAGGAAATAGTTCGCAAAGAACACAAAGCTAAAATGAGAAGTATAGAATAGTTATAGACTGTACTAAAAATGTAATTTATTTTGAAAAATATTAACTAACTTGAGCTCAATCATTATTCTGTGGAAAGTTTCTCTTTGAAGGCTAGATGTTTACACGAAACAATGCAAGTTCAATTGACGTGAAGAAATGTGTTCAAATCTTAAATGTATACACACCATTGTCAAATTTTTGTAGCTTAACAGGTCTTTGTTCTACATGTGATCAGCGTATGATGAAGTAAGTCATGTATCTTCATTCTTTTCTTTAAATGTTTCTCATTTTGTAATGTATTAGTAATTTGTCTTAGGATTTTTGCCATTATTTAAAACAATTGTTATAACCAGTACTATTTACTCTATTTAAAATTAATGGTCGGACATGCTGAATGCAATGAGTTAAAGATTTTTAGTGTTAATTTGAGAACTTGGTGAGGCAGCGAAGTTAGCAACTGCACGGCGCTGCACAATTCCAAGGTCGACTGAAGTCCAATATGGCGCACACTGTTCTGTCGCCATTGTTTTCTTCTAAATTATTTTGAAGCGACATTTTACTATTGAGCTTCTTCAAAAAAGTATAATACCCAGACTAATTAATATACATTTCCACTAATTAATATAAATTTCTATTAATTAATATAAATTTCCACTAATCAATATAAAGTTTCAATATTGTTTTTTTTCTTCGCAATTGCTTTATAGACTAAAATGTACTGACGCTGACAGCTGATCAAGTACTTTATTACCATACTCTCAAATATATAAATACACATTTCATTATTTATTTTTCTTGTTATTCACAAATTCTCGCAAATATACTATTTTATTCATTTTCAAAATTCGTATTTATCTGACATACATATTTGCTGACCACTTTAGACATCAAAGTGAACGTTTGAAAATGTGAACAGATGTCAAAATAATATTTACAAGAGTAAATTTATAAATTCGAGGCGCAATAAAAATCATGTTGAAATGTTTGACTTATTTTGTTTAAAGTTAAGAATATCAATTTTTAAGTAGATTTCAAGCTACGCTCTAGTTATAAAAATGTCTGTCTAAATTGCAAACATAAAATATGTCTGAAATTCACACGACAGAGTGTAACTTAGATAATTTCACAGCTCATGCAGTTTAGTTGTCGACTAACATTTACTATAAAACATTTCGCTTGACCCAAATGATTTGTCACTTTGGAAAATCTTTATATGTTTCACAGACAAGGCAGTCAGTTTCTGAAAATGTTTGAAAGTTATATGCTACTTGATTCACGGATTTAAAAAATTTTTAGTTTCCAACTAACACAAGAATATGCTAGCCCAGATCATTGAAAATCTAATTAAGAAATGTATTTATAATAACAAATATGAATTTAAGAAAGAAATATATTTAAATTTGTATAATCAGTTATCAATTTGGATAATACAAATTAGTAATTCGCTTTATCGGAAATGTACACATAAATTTATTTATATGCTTATTTTTTAAAAATTGTAATATTTAAAAAATAACTGTTATCTGTATAACTTGAATCGTCGTTTCATATATCTAAGCACGTTATTTGAGGTTTACCTACGAGGTTTCTTAGTTTCTCTAATAATAACAAATAGACTAAATATTCCATGGAAACTCGATGACCTCGCACAGACAAATCCATTTACTTCAGAACACAGTAACAGCTGATGGCCAGAGCGCAAATGAAAAAACAAATCACGGACAGGAAAGGCAAACCCAGCTTTTTATGATACGAAGAAGATAATAACAAATAAGATAATGTATCTAAAAGAGAGGGAAATGGTATTCAGTAGTACACACAGAAAATACTGCTGTATTGAACAACTTTGATGACTAAGAAGCTGACAGACAAAAAAACCTCTCAAAGAAGTGATATAACAATGAAACTTGTTACAATCGTAGGAAAAAGAAAATCAAATTTCCTTGGGCATAAAATGAGTAGACAAAAGTTAGAGTACCTGGTAATCATTGGAAAACTCTAGGAAAAAAAGACAGAAATGTAGTGGAAAAAATAACTCAATGGCCTGACAAACGGTAGGGAAAATGAACAGTATTTGAAGTATATGGAAATACAAAAACTGTACAAGACGTAGAAGCCCTACCGCCAGTGATTTTCCGTACAGAAGGTCATTACTTGAATATAAATATGTATAAGTTTTGTTATGTCACGCACATAGACACACATTTAAAATTTCAGACCTCAAAAGCTGGCAAACTTTGTCTTGGATCAATTAAAAAATATATATTAATGTGCTGTTTGCTTCTTAATTTACTTTCTATATTAAAGTGCTGTTTGTTTCGTAATTTATTTATTATATTTATGTGCTGTTTGTTTCATAATTTATTTTCTATATTAATGTTCTGTTTGTTTCTTAATTTATTTATTATATTAATGTGCTGTTTGTTTCGTAATGTATTTTCTATATTAATGTGCTGTTTCTTTCAAAATCTATTTTCTCTGTAAACTTACAGTCTACTTTCTACGTAAGTCTACATTCCACCTTCAATGTCAACTTACATTCTTCCTTCTGTATAAGCTTGGTCTACAACTAAGTATAAATCTTACATTCAACCTTCTATGAAACTATTCTACATTCTACTTTCTATGTAAGATTATAATCTAATTTCTATTTAAGTTTATATTCTACCTCTTATGTAAACTTACAGTCTTCTATCCATGTAAGCGTACAAAATTATTGTTTTTAGCATGTATTAAATAAACCTTTAGTTAGTAAATACAATTTATTTTTAATATATGTATAAAGACAGACAGAAGTGTACAGCTCAGTTTTACAAAAAGCTGCAAAGGGTGAGCAAAGTGGACAAGAACAAGAGTGGCGGAAAGTATAAATGAAGTACTTACAATAATCCAATATTTCGGCAGGACCACATACAAAAACAATGTAGTGAGCAAAGTGGACAAGAAGGAGAGTGGCGGAAAGTATAAATGAAGTACTTACAATAATCCAATATTTCGGCAGGACCACGTACAAAAACAATGTAGTGAGCAAAAACACGAAAAGTAGATGAAAAATTAAATACTTAGTTCTTTTAGTATCATCCTTGTAAGAAAGTAGAATAAACATAGTATCATCCTTGTAAGAAAGTAGAATAAACATAGTATCATCCTTGTAAGAAAGTAGAATAAACATAGTATCATCCTTGTAAGAAAGTAGAATAAACATAGTATCATCCTTGTAAGAAAGTAGAATAAACATAGTATCATCCTTGTAAGAAAGTAGAATAAACATTCATTTTATGTTTGTTTTTATATGTGATCCCTGGAAAAATGCATTTGTCATAATATTGGAATGTTGTATGTTCTTCATTTATATGTGTTTTTCTTACTTTCTGCCCCTCTCTTCCTGCCCCATTTCTTCAATCTATCTTTTTTTGTGTGTGTAAATATGAACCATGCATCTCTGTCCATCTTTATTACCAGAATCAGTTTTACCGCATTCGGCATTTTTCTCTAACGTTTATCTTAATCTATAGTTAGTGAATTTATGGGTTAATCCACGGCCCAGACAATTATTTGTTCCTTTATCACTCACTTGACAACTGAATACTGTACTAGATACATATGCTGAATATTGTATTATATATATATATATATATATATATATATATATATATATATACTGAATATTATATTAGATGAATAACAATGTCTATTATGAAGTGAAGGAAATTTTGTATTTCCTTTATTTCATATTAAAATGTGTCCAGTCAGTGAGGAGTTTTAATCGTTTAAGTTTTGATTTACACACCAAGTAGTATTTAACTCATGAAGTTCTTTTTGCCTTAATGACAAATAAACGGACATAATAAACAGTATTTAACTCATGAAGTTCTTTTTGCCTTAATGACAAATAAACGGACATACTAAACAGTATTTAACTCATGAAGTTCTTTTTGCCTTAATGACAAATAAACGGACATATTAAACAGTATTTAACTCATGAAGTTCTTTTTGCCTTAATAACAAATAAACTCATGAAGTTCTTTTTGCCTTAATGACAAATAAACGGACATACTAAACAGTATTTAACTCATGAAGTTCTTTTTGCCTTAATGACAAATAAGCGAACATATTAAACAGTATTTAACTCATGAAGTTCTTTTTGCCTTAATGACAAATAAACTCATGAAGTTCTTTTTGCCTTAATGACAAATAAACTCATGAAGTTCTTTTTGCCTTAATGACAAATAAACGGACATACTAAACAGTATTTAACTGATGAAGTTCTTTTTGCCTTAATGACAAATAAACGGACATACTAAACAGCTGTTTTACTCACTGGACAGAATACTCCGCGTCAATCACACAAAACTCGTCATAATTTCTTTAACTTCTCGTGCATTCCATGCCTGGTGGGGCAGAATCTTAGAAGGCTGGCACACAGACTGACTGCTCTCTTACATTCCCCCTCCCCGCTTGCTCAAACAACGAAACTTTCATTTTTCATACAGAACTATCCGTCTTGGTAGAACTTGAGCGCTCTCCCAGCTCGCAACACTCTATTCCGTGCCGCTCAGACCTACCTCACACTTCTGGCACGGTGACTTAAGTTAACAAGATGGCAGAACTAACAATAAACAACGAATGTTCGGGAAGCCACACACGAGGAGCAACGAAATGGATTTAAAACCCTACTGTTAAATTAATAAGAAGGAGCGCTGGATAGCTCCCGTCAGTCGGCTCTACCTTGGTGCAAGCTCTTCTGTTGCATTCACTGGAGAGGTCTCTGCCTTTCATTGACGTTTTGCTTGTTTCCTTTATCTTTCTTTATTCACTCTCCACTCCCCCTCTCCAGCCCCGAATACCTCTCTGCGCGTGCTGGGCGGGCTAATATTCCTTAACTACCGTTTATACGCTCTGTATGTGTACAGAGTTTCTGGGCTGAGTGTTTCAGTGACTGAGTGTCTGAGACAGAGTCTTTCTATGGGTGTGTATTTTTGTGGACGAATGTTCTTTAGATGAGTGTTTCTCTGATAGATATTCCTGTGACTGTTTCAGTGACTGACGTTTTCTGTGGTAGGTGTTCCTGTGATTGTTTCAATAACTGACTGTTTCATTGATTGAGTGTTTCAATGACTGACTTTTCAGTGACTGTTTCTGTGGTAGGTGTGCCTGTGATTGTTTCAGTGACTGACTGTTTCACTGATTGAGTGTTCCAATGACTGACTTTTTCATTGACTGTTTCTGTGGTAGGTGTTCCTGTGATTGTTTCAGTGACTGACTGTTTTAGTGATTGAATGTTTCGATGAATGAGTGATTCTGCGGTGGAGTATTTCAGTGACTGAATGTTTCTGTGGCTGAATGTTTCAGTGACTGTTTTAGTGACTGAGTGTTTCAGTGACTGAGTGTTTCTGTGGCTGAATGTTTCAGTGATTAAGCGTTTCATTGACTAAGCGTTTCTGTGGTTGAGTATTTCAGTGACTGTTTTAGTGACTTAGTGTTTCAGTGACTAAGTATTTCTGTGATTGAGTATTTCAGTAACTGAGTCTTTCAGTGACTAACTGTTTCTGTGACTGGGTGTTTCTATGATTGAGTATTTCAGTGACTGTTTTAGTGACTAAGTGTTTCAGTGATCAGTGATTGAGTGTTTCAGTGACTGAGTGTTTCAGTGACTGAGTGTTTAAGTGACTGAGTGTTTCAGTGACTGAGTGTTTAAGTGACTGAGTGTTTAAGTGATTGAGTGTTTCAGTGACTGAGTGTTTCAGTGATTGAGTGTTTCAGTGACTGAGTGTTTCAGTGACTGAGTGTTTAAGTGACTGAGTGTTTAAGTGATTGAGTGTTTCAGTGACTAAATGTTTCAGTGACTAAGTGTTTCAGGGACTAAGTATTTCAGTGACTGAGTGTTTCAGTGACTGGGTGTTTTTGTGACTGTTAATGTGACTGAGTGACTAAGACATTCTAGGGATGTGTATTTCTGTGGAGGAATGTTCTTTAGATGAGTGTTTCTGTGGTGGATGTTTCTGTGCTTGCTTTTATCTGTAGTTAGTGTTTCTACGAATGACTGTTTCTGTGGTTTTTATATTTCTGTCGAAGAGTGTTTCTATGTTTGTCTTTTCTATAAGTGGGCGGTTCTGTGGCTTAATGTACCTGTGTGTGTATATATATATATATATATATATATATATATACGTCTGATTATATATGTATGTCTGAAGATATATGTATGTCTGAATGTATACTTCATACAGTAAAATGTATGTAATAATGGATTATTCGTGACAAATGTCACTGATTTTTTTTATGGAATACTATGTGACATGTTGTTTTTCATGGAAATGATCTTTCGATTAGCTGTCAAACAACACTAGTGACAAAATAAAACACAGAACCCTGGGACTAGAAATTCTTCAAGCAGGTAAGAGCTAGGTGTGTTAACATGTAGACATACTACTTGTAATGGCTGAACTTCTCTGATGGATGCCTGGATCTGCAGCCAACAACATCTTTTAAAATGGAAAGTAACAGATAAAAGCGCATTTTCCGAGAAGTGCTGAAAGAGATTATGAGTAATTTTTCTGAATATCTCTTTAATATCCTAAACTATCTTTGGAGATTTACGAAGTACCTCGTGAAATTATGAGAATAAAAAACACTGATATTGGACAAAACCAAACGTGTCAACGGATTACTCTGTTACACTGAGATAAAATATCTAAGATAAATATGTGATTGTTATGTGTCACTTTGGGATAAAATATGTGACTTTTCTGTTAATTTGAAATAAACCATCTGATTTTTATGTTTGAACCTGAGATAAAATATTTGATTCTCTTTGCTTTTAAAAATATTTCATTTTTGTTTGCTATGTGTAACAGAGAAAGCCTTCCAATGATGGCTGTAGAAATTACAACAGGTGCCCCCATTAATGATACAGATATTTCTGGTCACTCGATGAATGTACCTTTCAAAGTAATACTGTCTATTCATGTTCCACGGTCACCTGAAAGTCATCATACATTTTGATTAAAGTACCTGTTTTGAGACCAAAGGTGCAGTCTGCATAGCCCGTGGAGACATCTTTTATCCACAATAAAAACACCTGTGAAAATTGTTCAGTTACTTTTGTATATTTAGTAACACACAATAATTAGTGTATATGCATATAACTCTACACGAACCAACTGCAGTAAAGCTGTGACATCAAAATGTATAAATTAAAAAAAAGAGTAGGAACAGCTTTATTACTTAACGAATCAAGGACAGGTGTTTAGGCAAACCCACGCTCTATCTCCTTCCTAAAATCCATAAACCCGACCATCCTGGACGCTCCATTATATCAGCGTGTTCATGGCCCACTGAGAAAATGTCACACTTCTCGAGCAGCATTTTCCAGCCACTAGTACACACACTGTCCTTTTATTTGAAAGATACCAACCACGCCTTAACAATTTCTGATGCGATCAAACTTTCTCAGTACCACATCTATCACATTTTTTCTCCTTGATGTCCGCTCCCTTTACACCTCTATACCCCATGAGGATGGACTCTTAGCACTACGCTATTTTCTCGACAAAGACCCTCACCTCACCACTAACTAGACTGACACAGCAAGTGCTCAACTTAAATTCCTTTGAGCTCAAGGGCGAATACTTTGATCAAATCAGTGATGTCGCCATGGGAACGAAAATTGGTCTCAGTTATGAATGTTTATTTATGGGCTTTCCGGAAGTCAAATTATGGGAAACCTACACTGGCAGACTTCCAGAATTCTATAAAAAGTACATCGATGATGGCACTGGAGTCACCGGGATGCCACAGGACGACCTAAAAAATGTATTGAATTCGCAAAATCACTTCATAATAAAATAAAATTCATTTATGAAATTTCTAACAAGTCTGTCAGCTTCTTAGACATTAAAATATCTATTGACACAAACAGGCTTGTCAGCTCTGTATTTTACAAATCCACTGACAGGCATACCTATTTACTTTACACTTCCTCTCACCCTGAAGTTTGTAAGAACTCCATCTCATACTCCCAGTTCCTCTCATCCTGAAGCTTGTAAGAACTCCATCTCATACTCCCAGTACCTCCCATTCTGAAACTTGTAAGAACTCCATCTCATACTCTCAGTTCCTCTCACCGTGAAGCTTGTAAGAACTTCATTTCATACTCCCAGTTCCTCCCATCCTGAAGCTTGTAAGCACTCCATCTCATACTCCCAGTTCTTCCCATCCTGAAGCTTTTAAGAACTCCATCTCATACTCCAAGTTCTTCCCATCCTGAAGCTTGTAAGAACTCCATCTCATACTCCCAGTCCCTCACATCCTGAAGCTTGTAAGAACTCCATCTCATACTCCCAGTTCCTCCCATCCTGAAGCTTGTAAGAACTCCATCTCATACTCCCAGTCCCTCACATCCTGAAGCTTTTAAGAACTCCATCACATACTCCCAGTTCCTCCCATCCTGAAGCTTGTAAGAACTCCATCTCATACTCCCAGTTCCTCCGTCTTAGCCGCCTATGTTAAGATAACTTGGACTTTATCGATCAGTGCAACAAATTATTAGAATTTATTTTTCGTCACAAACATTCATTCATTCATTTGCATGTCCCTTGTGGAACTTTGCCACCCTAACAGCACTCCTGTAGGTCTCTCGGTTGTGAGCAAGATGGCCTGCTAGTGATGCATGCATTTGTGGATCATCAACGATGTCTTGCAGCTATCTTCGCCTTGGTCTTCCTCTCTTTCTTTTTCCCATTATGTACCCTTCCAAGACTGTCTTCTCTAGATTATCATGACGTTTAATGTGTCCAAAATATTTAAATTTTCTCTCTTTAATTCTTTTTACTAGCTAGCCTTCTTCAATATTAAGTTCTTGTAGAATGGATATATTTGTACATCATCGCCACTACCCAGAAAATGTCTTTCGGAAAGCATTCAACCGCATCCAGGTACTGAGCCGCAAAGAATCATTTGGAAAAAAAATGTTATCCCATCTGACTGAGTTAAATTAAGTACTTCCTTTTCATCCGCGTGGTGAGATGGTTAAGGAAATTCTTTATCGTCATCTGCCACTAATCCAACTCGACCCCGACACTCGCGACATTTTCTCTGATCCAGCCCTATTAGGATACAAATATGAACCAAACCTCAAGGACATCCTCGTCCGTAGCCGCTTGAAGCGGAACCTCGCATATGTTGGCACTAGAAAATATAACCGCCCTCACTGTGTTACCTGCCCTGTAGTCTGGGAAACGAAAACGATCACCTTTCCAAAAATTAACCTAACTTTCAGTGAATGATTCACATGCGAGTCCCGCAATGTGATATATGCAATTGTGTGCAAAAGATGCAGGATAACATATATTGGTGAAACTGACATCAGATTGAGTGACCGTTTGCAGAAACATCTGTACGATATCACCCACCATGCTTCGAAATCATTCCCGAATCATTTCAATGGCATCAATCACAGAGGCAAATCGGATTTTCTGGTTAACAGCCATCTAATAATGTAACGCAGATCACAGAAGTCGCCTAGCGCCAGAGAACCGCTACATTTAGGAATATGGGAAACTGGGACCATATGGTTTGAAGTCGTTATTCAGCTACAACTAACACTCTCCTCTTCCACAATCATAATCCCTCCCTACTAAGTTCCACTCCCTTCTCAGCTGTTACACATAGTTCAGAACCTCCCCACAGCATCACATTGCAACCCCTCTACCCCAACTATAACCATATATTTCACCTTCTCCCGGCTAGATTACCATTGTATCACTCTCTCTCCCCTCCGTGGTTTCCCCATCCACCACTCTCAGTTACGACCCACCTATCGCACACCGCAAGCCTCCATTTAAATATTTTCTACACTCCGTTATGCGCATTTCTGAACACAGCATCGGACAAGCCACAGCTTCTTACAAGTTACATCTAAGTTCTCTATTCATTTTATTTGATTCTTTTAAAACTTAATATTGATGTGAATTTATACTTTATCTCCTCTCTCTCTTTCTTCTTCTGTGTGTTTTTGTACGATTAAGGCTCACGCTGAAACGTCATAATTGAGTACTCGTTAAGTTTTTCTTACTTTTTCCTAGTTTATACACTTTACTTGTAAAAATATACACAGTTCAAACAAATAAAAGAAACACAACACTACTGTAGTCGTAATGGACACCAAATTTCAAACTTATATCAAAATTTTATTTTATAGAATTAATGTTTCAATCTTGGCATGAAGAAACTTTAAGACTTTAACAATGAAATGATGTTCATTAAATTTGGTTTGGACTTTTATTCTTTGTGACTGAGGCTTCCGTTTCTGTAAGGTGTATGGCCTCCTCTGGCCTGTATCAGAGAACGACATCTCCTTGACGTGGATCCGATTAGCCGTTGGATCTGTTGTGGGATGGCTGCCCACTCTTCCCGCAGTGCAAGAGACAACTGTCGGAGATTGGTTAGCGCCATGTCTCGCTGGTGGACTTGTCTGTAGAGTTCATCCCATAAGTGTTCTTTTGGGTTCATGTCTGATGACATGGATGGCCACTGACGTTGTTGTCAGCGAGGAATTGGATGGTGTGTTGTGCCACATGAGCTCGAGCGTTATCCTGCTGAAAAATCGACCATGGTGCAGCCAGAAGTGGAAGGACGTGAGGACGAAGAATTTCAGCTGTGAGGACGAAGAATTTCAGCTAAGTATCTTTGGGCATTTAGGCGTCTTTCAATTTGCACCAGCTTACTCCTTCCCACGAAGTTGATCGCCCCCCCCCCCACACCAGTACACCTCCACCACCACGTGGAGGAGCCTCATCCACGCAATTCTGGGCATAGTGCTCATGGACTCTGCGGTAAACTCTTCTCCGTCTATCGTGTCGCTGGAGCAGAAAGAATGATTCATCACTAAACCAAACCCTCCTCCAATCATTCGCAACAGTCCATTGACGATGCTGGTTCGCCCACTGCAGTCGGTTCTGGCAATGCCGGTCTGTAAGAACAGGACCTCTGTAGAGTCTTCTAGCCCAAAGACCAGCGTCGTGCAGGGGGTTCCTGACCGTTTGATCTGAAATTCGATGAGCTGTTGTCATTGATTGGGCTGTTGATGACGCAGATGCAAATCGATTCCTGAGGTGACCCAGCCGTATGAAGCCGTTTTCGACAGAAGTTGTGACTATGGGTCTTCCACTGCACGGCCGGTCTGCAGCTGAGCCAATTTCTTGAAACCGTGACTAATGGTGCTTCTAACCACATTAAATTGTCTGGCTACTATAGTTTGTGACTGTCCAGTCTGTAAACGTCCAATGATGATGAGTCGTTGTTCTGTAGTGAGATGAGCCATACTTGCGCATTGAATTTTCAAATGAATTTATTCGAGGAGCGTGAATATTTTATAGGCTTGCAATAACATGGTCAGTGAGTTTTGTGTTCAGTAAGTTTCACGGGATTCTTGTGAACCTGTCATGAGTTATTGTCAAAAATGCTGTTTTGACTAGTGTCGCTTATCTTTGCTCATGAATCATCTGATGAGTACAATTCAGGTCAGCGGGTGAAGTTGATGTCCAAGTGAACGTTTCAGGCAATTTTCCCTTGTCTGATCAGCAAACCTCAGTTTAAATCGCAACATCGTATTTGTTATGTTTTTTTTTTAACAGGATATATATATATATATATATATATATATATATATATATATATATATATATTACCAATATGTGTGCACACGACGGATTTTACTATTTTATATAGTACAAATATATGTGCAGGTCACAGATTTTACTATTGTATATTGTATAAATATATGTACAAGTCATGGATTTTACTACTGTAAACAGAAGAAACAGATGTAAACATAGTGGAGTCACTGTTATCTACAGCAGAAAGTTAAATCAGGTCTGGAACTGAAGTTTCCTGTTACAAGAATAAGAACTTATAATCAACGCCATTCACATCATTACCATTAGCCAAACATCCTCACCAAAACTACCAACATCATTACCACAACATCCACACTACACATACCAACTTCACCACAACAAGCACCAGTATCCTCACCACATGTACCAACATCACTACCACAAGTACTAACATCACTACCACAAATATCAACATCACTACCACAAGTACTAACATCATTACCACAAGTATCAACATCATTACCACAAGTACTAACATCATTACCACAAGTATCAACATCACTACCACAAGTACTAACATCATTACCCCAATTATCAACATCATTACAACAAGTACTAACATCATTACCACAAGTATCAACATCATTACCACAAGTACTAACATCATTACCACAAGTATCAACATCATTACCACAAGTATCAACATCATTACCACAAGTACTAACATCATTACCACAAGTACCAACATCATTACCACAAGTACTAACATCATTACCACAAGTATCAATATCATTACCACAAGTATCAACATCATTACCACAAGTATCAATATCATTACCACAAATACCAGCATCATCGCCAAAAGCACTAATATCCTCAGAACAAGTATCAACATCATTACCACAAGTACTAACATCATTACCACAAATACTAACATCATTATCACAAGTACTAACATCATTACCACAAGTACTATCATCATTACCACAAGTACCAACATCATTACCACAAGTACTATCATCATTCCCACAAGTACCAGCATGATAAATTTCCTGAAATTCTCAAATATGATTCACTAAATTATTTCACTAACACACAGAGAAATAGGCACATAGAATATTACACGCTGGAAAAAGGCACATACATTATTACATATAGTGAAATATAAATATACAGTAATACATATAGAGAAATATAAATATGCAGTATTACACAGAGAAAAAAATAAATATACAGTAATGCATATAGAGAAATATAAATATACATTATTACATACAGATAAATATAAATAAGCATTGTTACATATAGAGATATATAAATGTGCATTACTGCATAAAGAGAAATCAAAATAAACATTATTACATATAGAGAAATATAATATACATTAATACATGTAGAGAAATATAAATATGCATTATTACATACAGTGAAATCTAATCATACATTATTATATAGAAAGAATTATAATATACACTAATACTCATTCATTCATTCATTCATTTGAATGTCCCTTGCGGAACTTTGCCTCTTTAACAGCACTCCTGTAGGCTTCTCGGTTGTGAACAAGATGGTCTGCTCATGATGCAACCATAAACAGTAATACGTATAAAGAAATCAATACATAGAAAGATAAACAGCCACAGCCAACAAGTAGAGAATACTAACAGTAATTTCAGTCAGGAACTTGCCAATCATTCACTAACACTCAAAGAAGAAGAGGAGATAGATATAGATGAATTATGGAATTCTTACAGAACAGCCATAATCACAGCAGCAAAAGCAAGTGCTGGACTGAGAAAACCAAATAGAAAAGCATGGATATCAGAAAACACATGGAGGTACTTACATGAAAGACGATCAGCCAAATTAGACACGTTGAATGTAAAGACATATCTTGGAAAAGATCTGGCGAAAGCAACATATAGTGAAATATAAATATACAGTAATACATATAGAGAAATATAAATATGCAGTATTACACAGAGAAAAAAATAAATATACAGTAATGCATATAGAGAAATATAAATATACATTATTACATACAGATAAATATAAATAAGCATTGTTACATATAGAGATATATAAATGTGCATTACTGCATAAAGAGAAATCAAAATAAACATTATTACATATAGAGAAATATAATATACATTAATACATGTAGAGAAATATAAATATGCATTATTACATACAGTGAAATCTAATCATACATTATTATATAGAAAGAATTATAATATACACTAATACTCATTCATTCATTCATTCATTTGAATGTCCCTTGCGGAACTTTGCCTCTTTAACAGCACTCCTGTAGGCTTCTCGGTTGTGAACATGATGGTCTGCTGATGATGCAACCATAAACAGTAATACGTATAAAGAAATCAATACATAGAAAGATAAACAGCCACAGCCAACAAGTAGAGAATACTAACAGTAATTTCAATCAGGAACTTGCCAATCATTCACTAACACTCAAAGAAGAAGAGGAGATAGATATAGATGAATTATGGAATTCTTACAGAACAGCCATAATCACAGCAGCAAAAGCAAGTGCTGGACTGAGAAAACCAAATAGAAAAGCATGGATATCAGAAAACACATGGAGGTACTTACATGAAAGACGATCAGCCAAATTAGACACGTTGAATGTAAAGACAGATCTTGGAAAAGATCTGGCGAAAGCAACATACAAAGAAATAGACAAGAAAGTAACAAGTTCAGCTCAAAGGGATAAAAGAGAATGCATAGACAATATGGCGAAAGAGGCAGAAAAAGCAGCAAAAACAGGAGACAGCAAAACTTTATATAACATACAAAAGAGGCTGACAGGTACTATTACATCGAAAGATCAATCCTTGTTAAAACTGGAACCCTATTAACATCAAGTTAAGACAAAAAGCAAAGACAACATGAGACAACTACAGAGAATGTTTAATAAGATCTGGAAAGAAGAAAAGGACTCTTCTAAATAGAAAAAGGAATCATTGTTAAAATACAAAAAAGGTAACCTCAATGACTGTAACAACTGCAGAGGAGTAACCTTAAAATCATTTGTGTCAAAAGTATTTTGCAAGGTCATTTTGAATAGACTTAAAGATATAGTGGATGCCTCAATGAGAGAAGAACAAGCAGGATTTCGAAAAGGGAGAAGCTGTCTCGACCAGATCTTTACTCTAAGAATAATACTTGAAGAACATGTTAAAAAGCAGAAACCATTAACACTGAACTTCATAGACTTTAAAAAAAGGCATTTGATAGCATACACAGAGATTCATAGTGGAGAATTTTAAGTCTATATGGAATGCCATCTAAAATTGTCAACATCATTAAGGACTTCTACAATGGATATGTTTGTGCAGTCAAAACAGAAGAAGGGATGAGTGAATGGTTCCAGACTGAAACAGGTGTGAAACAAGGATGTATACTTTGCTTTTTGGAATTGCAATAGACTTCATAATGAAAAAAATGTTGCACAGGTAACACAGGTACTTACATGAAAGACGATCAGCCAAATTAGACACGTTGAATGTAAAGACAGATCTTGGAAAAGATCTGGCGAAAGCAACATACAAAGAAATAGACAAGAAAGTAACAAGTTCAGCTCAAAGGGATAAAAGAGAATGCATAGACAATATGGCGAAAGAGGCAGAAAAAGCAGCAAAAACAGGAGACAGCAAAACTTTATATAACATACAAAAGAGGCTGACAGGTACTATTACATCGAAAGATCAATCCTTGTTAAAACTGGAACCCTATTAACATCAAGTTAAGACAAAAAGCAAAGACAACATGAGACAACTACAGAGAATGTTTAATAAGATCTGGAAAGAAGAAAAGGACTCTTCTAAATAGAAAAAGGAATCATTGTTAAAATACAAAAAAAGGTAACCTCAATGACTGTAACAACTGCAGAGGAGTAACCTTAAAATCATTTGTGTCAAAAGTATTTTGCAAGGTCATTTTGAATAGACTTAAAGATATAGTGGATGCCTCAATGAGAGAAGAACAAGCAGGATTTCGAAAAGGGAGAAGCTGTCTCGACCAGATCTTTACTCTAAGAATAATACTTGAAGAACATGTTAAAAAGCAGAAACCATTAACACTGAACTTCATAGACTTTAAAAAAAGGCATTTGATAGCATACACAGAGATTCATAGTGGAGAATTTTAAGTCTATATGGAATGCCATCTAAAATTGTCAACATCATTAAGGACTTCTACAATGGATATGTTTGTGCAGTCAAAACAGAAGAAGGGATGAGTGAATGGTTCCAGACTGAAACAGGTGTGAAACAAGGATGTATACTTTGCTTTTTGGAATTGCAATAGACTTCATAATGAAAAAAATGTTGCACAGGTAACACAGGTACTGACTTGATACATAGGACCCAACTAGATGATCTTGTTGTGCTGATAACATAACTCTTATTAGCAACAATGTGAATTCCATGCAAGAAATAACAGATAGCCTGTCTTCACTGGCTAGCAAAATAGGTCTTGAAATTAAAAAGGACAAAACAAAAATAATGAAAATTCCCATTAATCTAAATGGAAAAATACACGTAGAAGGGACAGATATTGAAGAAGTCAATCAATTTGCATACCTTGGCAGCTACATAGACCAGGATGGTGATACTAGAAAGGAAGTTAGAATTAGAATTGCAAAAGCAGCATCAATCTTCAAGAATCTTGAGAACATATGGAATTCAAAAGTTATAAGCACAAAAACCAAATTAAGACTATTCAATTCAAATGTAATATCCACCGTCATTTATGCATGCGAAAGCTGGAAAACAACTAAAGAAATAGAAAAGAAATTAGACTCTCTTGAAAACAAATGCTTTAAGAAAATACTCGGCATCAAATGGAACGAATTCAAGACCAATGCAGAGATAAGACAGATGAGTGAACAACAACCAGTCTCATGGGTGATTAGGAAAAGGAGATGGACATTTGTCGGTCACGTGATGAGAAGAAACGATCAGAGAATCCCAAAACAAGCTATCAAGTGGAACACAACAGGCCAAAGAAAAAGAGGCAGACCATGTTAAACTCTAAAAAGGACATTGTTTAGAGAGGCCAAATTCATCATTCATTCATTCCTTTGCATGTCCCTTGCGGAACTTTGCCTCCCAAACAGCACTCCTGTAGGCCTCTCGGTTGTGAGCAAGATGGCCTGCTGCTGCTGCATCCATTTCCAGATCATCAACGACGTCTTGCAGCCATCTTCGTTTCGGTCTTCCTCTTTTTCTTTTTCCCATTATGTATCCTTCCAATACGGTCTTCTCTAAATTATCATGACGTTTAATGTGTCCAAAATATTTAAGTTTTCTCTCTTGAATCCTCTTTACTAGCCAGCCTTCTTCAATATTAAGCTCTTGTAGTATAGATATATTTGTTCTTTTTTGTGTCCACGATATTTGGAGAACTCTTCTATAGCATTTACATTCAAAGGCATTTATGTGCTTCTCAGCTGTTTTGTTAAGTGTCCAGGTCTCACAGGCATATGTTGCGATGGGAAAGATGCATGCCCTTAAAAATCTTATTTTTGTGGTTCTGTCTGCTCCTCTCCACAGATTCTTTATTTGTTTTACTTTCTGAAGAGCAATAGATGTCCTCCTTTTAATTTCCCTCATTGTATCTCCATTATTAGTTAGTAGTGATCCAAGATATTCAAAACTCTCCACTTCTTCCAGTTTTTCCTCATTGATACATATTTCAGTTGCCTTGTTTGTTTTGTCAGTTGTCATCACTTTAGTTTTCTTTGCATTAAGATAGAGGTTCTGCTCTTCGCTGTTCTTGCGGACTGACATAATTAGTTTTTCCATTCCTTCTTGTGTTGTGGACAGCAATACTGTGTCATCAGCATATCTAATCTCTGGTATTTCATAACCTCCAATTGTTATCTCTCTCTCTCTCTGAACCTTAAGTGCCCAGGGCACATGGGGCTTCCGCAAGGGTTTTCCACAAATGCCTGTCTTTCGCCTTTTTTTTCGCCAATTGTTATGGCATCGTAATATTCTTTGTCTACATCTTCTCTAACATTCCTCATTATATTTTCAGTATACAAGTTAAATAAGTAGGGTGACAATATGCACCCCTGACGGACCCCTTGTTTTATGTCAAACCAAGTTGATGTTTCACCATTTATTCTTACTGCTGCTTGTTGGTCTGAATACAGCAGTGATGTTAATTGTATCAAATGTGTTGGAAATCCCATTTTTTCCATTATTTCCCAAAGTTTCTGGTGTTGTACACAATCAAATGCCTTTGAGTAGTCTATAAAGGATAAATATAGATTCACATTAAACTCCCTGCATTTCTCTATTATTAATCTTAGATTGAATATATGATCTCTTGATCCTCTTCCTTGCCTGAAGCCAGCTTGGACCATATTGACTTCTTCTTCTATTTTCTTTCGAAGTCTACCCATTATGATTTTTAACAGAATTTTACTGGCATGACTAATCAGGGCAACAGTTCTGTAGTTGGTGCATAATTTCAGGTTACCCTTTTTTGGCAGTGGTATGAATACAGTTCTTTTCCATTCTTTTGGCCAAATACCTGAATGCCATATCTTTTTACATAGTGCATGATAGATTGTTGCACACTCCTTTCCTCCTGCTTTAATAAATTCAGCGGTTATCTCATCACATCCTGGTGATTTACCATTTTTCAGACTCTTTATTGCCCATAAAACTTCTTCCAATGGTAACTTTAATTTAGAGAATAGAAAGTAATCTCATGGAGACAAATCTGGGGAATAGGATGAATGGTTGAGAACACACACTTGTTTTTGGGCCAAAACTTCCTGTACGACTACCGCCCGGTGAGTCGGTGCATTATCATGAAGAAGGAAAAAACTGCCAGGTATTGAATACTCGGGTTGGACTCGGGAGAATCCCGTTCAACTGGCGTTTCAAAATACTTAAATAAACTTTGGCACTTGATTTCTCTGGAATAAATTCTGTATGAATAACTCATTGCTGTCGTAGAAGCACACCAACATTGTCTTCACTTTCGACTTTTGAAGACAAATTATTTTGTGATGATGATGACTTCCACTGAGCACTTTGACGCTTAGATGTGGGATCATGCGGGACTTTTTTTTTTTACTTTAGACTTTTCCGATTCCCGGTTTTACGAGTTTTCACTCTTTTTCTCTTGTGCCATGTAATGAAGCGTACAGGTCCCCTTCAGCTTTTCTCCATCTCCAAACAGAATGTCGGTGATTGAGGAATTTGGTGGTATCAGGTTCTTTCGAAGGTCCACTGCAGTCCAGCAGATGATGTTTAACATTTTCTTCCTCGTGATGTTGCAGTGCATGCAGTATGGTGTGTGGTCAGCGGTCACTCTGTGTAAGTGCTTATTAAGGGTAATGTATCCTGTTCTCAACTTGAAAATTGTGCATTGGTCTCTATAACATAAGCTGTTGATGTGGTCTCTGGGGTTAGGCTTTGGTAGGTGTGTAATATAGGGATCTTCCAGTTGGATTACTGGCCCAGCTGTCCATCCACTGCTGCTTGCAGTTGTTGTGTTTAATGTGTTTAGCTGTTCTCATGTTGGTGGGGATGTGGGGCTGTGACATGGTGGCTCCACTTTTTGCCAGTCTCTCAGCACGTTCATTTTCTCTGATATCTGTGTGCCCTGGTATCCACTGCAGGGTGTTCTTGATGTCATAAAGGCGAGTTGGTTTATTGCACTGAGTATGCTAATTGTAATGTGATCGGCTGGTGGTTTTCAAGGGCCTGGAGAGCAGACTGGGAGTCTGAGAAAATAACAGGGTTTTTTGGGTGAAAAGCACTGTTCTTGTATTTGGTGGTGGTGGCTGCCAGGGCTGCTAATATTGCCTGCATCTCTGCATCATAACTGGAGCAGCGAGATCCACAAGGAGCAGAAATATGGCTTGTTGTCTTGTCTGGAAACATTATGAGTACCCCATATCCTGCATTGTCTGTTTCTTTGAATGCTGACCCGTCAGTGTATGCATGGATCCAGTCCTTGCGGTAGGATTCTATGATCTCCAGTGCACACAGCTTTGGGGTGTTGGGATCTGATGATTTGTTCACTAATTTGTTCTTGAGTCTGGTGTTAGTTTGAGGAAGTGTGTAGTTTGTGTTTGGTGGGATGTCTGGTACTTTTGTAAGTTCTTTTCTGTCTTCAGGGAGTTTGTGTCTTTTGTTTAACTGTTCTGCTATGTGCACTGGAGTTTTCAGTTTCAGTCTATTATTATGCTTCCATTTATCAACCACTGTTCTGTTAGGATGGTCTGGGGGCCTCAAGGGTTGACTTTTCGCGTCTTATATCTAATGGCTCTATATTTGCATCAATTTCACATGCAGCTCATTGACCTACAAATGAATTGAACGGCTTGGTTCTGGATTATATCTACTTAGGTACGAGAGCTCTTTGATGCTGAGACCTGTAGAGAAAAGTTGTAAACTATTATAGATCTAACATACACTGTGTACAGTTGTCTGAGTGTTGCTTTATCAGCTCCCTAGGATGTACTTGCAAGTCGCTTGAGTAAATTTAGTCTTTTGGATACTTTTTTCTGCTAGTCCATCCATGAACTCTTTAAAGTTCAATTTTCTGTCTAGTTTCACATCAAGGTATGTAGGATTTTTTTCTTTCATGATTTGAGCACCATCAAGGGTTATTTTCAGTTCAGTCTTTGCTAGTTTGTTGCTAAGAATGAAGACTGTATATGTAGTTTTACTAACACTGATCTTCAACTTCCAGAAATTGCAATAGGCTGATATGGTGAGGAGGGCTTTATTAATTCTCTCAGCAGCCAGCTGCAGGTCTTTTCTACCAGTCCATGTGAGAAGGTCATAAGCAAACATGGCTTTGTGGATGTTCAACAGGTCGGAGAGGTCATTTATAAAGATTAGGAACAAGATGCAGCTAAGAGCAGAAACTTGTGGCTCAGATCTGCCCAAATCTTCCACTAAAATTGTATGAATGGTCTCTCGGTTAACACCAAATTCATCTGCCATCATCCTCACAGTCAAACAGCGCTCTTCTTTTATCGTTCTCTGACTTTTGCAATGAGTTCCTCATTATGAACAGAAATTGGGCGTCCATGTCTAGTTGGGGGCCGGCTAGCGTAGTGGTTAGAGCACTCGTCTAGCAACCAAATGGTCGAGGGTTCGAATCCCCAGCTGAGCGGGATTTTTTTTCCGACCAATACGGCCCCGAGGTCGACCCAGCCTCGTAAAATGGGTACCAGAGAAAATCTGGGAAGTAAAGGCAGCGAGGAAAGGAACTGGTCAGCCTACCTCATACGCTGATGACCCAGCATAATGAGGTCTCTAACGCTTCACCCCCTACGGCATTTGCTATGGGACTATCTTTACTTTACTTTTTTATGTCTAGTTGCATTTGTAATCGTTTCCACACCACTTTCGAATCCTGAGTACCATCTGAATATCTAGGCACGAGATAAACAATTATTCCAACAAACGTGTCGCACCACTTCAATTGTCTCAAAGGCACGTTTTCAGATTTTTAAACAGAATTTAATGTTAGCGTTTTGGTCCATGCTAATTGCGTAACAATGCACCTCTGACTAGATCAACAAAATGGTTGCTTATCGGGCGGCGATGAAAAGTTGCCTAATCATAGATGAAGGTTGCCTCTTTTGATTCCTTGCTTTGCTTCATAAATGACATTTTTGTTTTGGCCATAATAAATCAGTATCATTACTTAATTGTCGGACCTTGTATTTCGATTTACACACACAAACATACAAGAGCAAGAAACAGCGAAAATAAGTAACAGCCAACAAATAAGAATAGAAAAAGAAATAATAGAAAAAACTGAGGACTTACATGTGACTTACAAGAAACTGCCACTGAGGGTGCGTGCGGTGGAGTATGTTAATGTTTAAATGAAGACTTCAGAGCTGTAAATCAGCTCTGGCTGGTTGATAGCAGAGAGGATAGGGAAAGGGGAAATATGTGCTTGCTTTCTTTGCAATGTTTGTCAAGCCAAAATTGTAGGATAACTTTCACTGGAGACACCTGTCTCAGACTAGGTGAAGCATACAGAAAAATTTTTATGACGTGTCTCTGGATGCTTCTAAGCCAGTTTCTAATCATTTCAACAGCCATAACCACAGAAACAAGCATGATTTCCTAGTATACGACGTCACTCAGGTGAGCCGCACTCGAGAACCGCTGTATGTAAGGAATATGGGACACTGAAACTATAAGGAATGAAGACAAAATTAAACTATACCTAACTTTTCCTTTTTTTCAAAATCACATTTCCTCTCTACTAAGTTCCTTTCTGCATATGATAACGTATGTTAGAGGATCTTCACAACATTATGCTACAAACCCTCTAACTCAACTACATTCATCTATTTCACCTACCCAATTCTCAGCTTGACAGTCATTTCAACCCCCCCCCTCTCTCTCTCTCTCTCCCTCTCTCTCTCTCTTCCTCTTTCCTCATTTCCTCTTTATCACCAAGTCATATTAGTTTCACGCCCCGCAAATCTTCATTTAAACATTCATAACACTTCACCATCTGCCCCTCAGACACAGCTTCTTCCAAGTCACAGCCAAGTGCTCTCTTGGATCTACTTATTTTATTCATTCTGCAGTATGTCATTGATATGAATTTTTGTGACAGCACATATTAGGCTATCAACCCCATAACGCTTTTGATGGCAACGCCCATGATTTAGTGTTTACATTATGTTTTGGTCACGTTAGGCGCTCACTTGAGTGATGGTCAGTACGTGAAACGGACAACATGGGATTGGCGGGAGTTTAAGTCTGGACTGCTGGGAAGTTGAGAACTTGATGGACGCTTGACCAGTAGGGATGTTATGTTTGTTGTTGTCAGTTGTGGAGTTTTCTATCATATTTTAAAGCTTGAAACCTTGATATGTTTCGGTGTAGTCTGTTATCCTGTGATGTACGGATGGAAAGTTTCCTAGCAGTTCATAGATCTGATCTTGTCAGAAATCTGAGCTGAAGCTGTATGTTCTGACATATCAATCCATGTACCTATCATTCATCGAGTTACCATCATCATCTGGTTCCACACATTAAATGTCTAATATATTAGACTAATATATTGGACTAATAGTTTAATATATTGGACTTGGTTATTAGTTGCAGCTCGTGATGTCCTGGAAAAGTGTGAAAGGTACATGGGTATTTGTCTGAACGGAGATTATAAGTGCAGAGAAGGTTACCAACGCTGAGTAAAGTTGTCATCAGCATAGGAAACGGTCACGTTTATATATGTTCTCTTACTTTTTTATGTCTAGTTGCATTTGTAATCGTTTCCACACCACTTTCGAATCCTGAGTACCATCTGAATATCTAGGCACGAGATAAACAATTATTCCAACAAACGTGTCGCACCACTTCAATTGTCTCAAAGGCACGTTTTCAGATTTTTAAACAGAATTTAATGTTAGCGTTTTGGTCCATGCTAATTGCGTAACAATGCACCTCTGACTAGATCAACAAAATGGTTGCTTATCGGGCGGCGATGAAAAGTTGCCTAATCATAGATGAAGGTTGCCTCTTTTGATTCCTTGCTTTGCTTCATAAATGACATTTTTGTTTTGGCCATAATAAATCAGTATCATTACTTAATTGTCGGACCTTGTATTTCGATTTACACACACAAACATACAAGAGCAAGAAACAGCGAAAATAAGTAACAGCCAACAAATAAGAATAGAAAAAGAAATAATAGAAAAAACTGAGGACTTACATGTGACTTACAAGAAACTGCCACTGAGGGTGCGTGCGGTGGAGTATGTTAATGTTTAAATGAAGACTTCAGAGCTGTAAATCAGCTCTGGCTGGTTGATAGCAGAGAGGATAGGGAAAGGGGAAATATGTGCTTGCTTTCTTTGCAATGTTTGTCAAGCCAAAATTGTAGGATAACTTTCACTGGAGACACCTGTCTCAGACTAGGTGAAGCATACAGAAAAATTTTTATGACGTGTCTCTGGATGCTTCTAAGCCAGTTTCTAATCATTTCAACAGCCATAACCACAGAAACAAGCATGATTTCCTAGTATACGACGTCACTCAGGTGAGCCGCACTCGAGAACCGCTGTATGTAAGGAATATGGGACACTGAAACTATAAGGAATGAAGACAAAATTAAACTATACCTAACTTTTCCTTTTTTTCAAAATCACATTTCCTCTCTACTAAGTTCCTTTCTGCATATGATAACGTATGTTAGAGGATCTTCACAACATTATGCTACAAACCCTCTAACTCAACTACATTCATCTATTTCACCTACCCAATTCTCAGCTTGACAGTCATTTCAACCCCCCCCCCCTCTCTCTCTCTCTCTCCCTCTCTCTCTCTTCCTCTTTCCTCATTTCCTCTTTATCACCAAGTCATATTAGTTTCACGCCCCGCAAATCTTCATTTAAACATTCATAACACTTCACCATCTGCCCCTCAGACACAGCTTCTTCCAAGTCACAGCCAAGTGCTCTCTTGGATCTACTTATTTTATTCATTCTGCAGTATGTCATTGATATGAATTTTTGTGACAGCACATATTAGGCTATCAACCCCATAACGCTTTTGATGGCAACGCCCATGATTTAGTGTTTACATTATGTTTTGGTCACGTTAGGCGCTCACTTGAGTGATGGTCAGTACGTGAAACGGACAACATGGGATTGGCGGGAGTTTAAGTCTGGACTGCTGGGAAGTTGAGAACTTGATGGACGCTTGACCAGTAGGGATGTTATGTTTGTTGTTGTCAGTTGTGGAGTTTTCTATCATATTTTAAAGCTTGAAACCTTGATATGTTTCGGTGTAGTCTGTTATCCTGTGATGTACGGATGGAAAGTTTCCTAGCAGTTCATAGATCTGATCTTGTCAGAAATCTGAGCTGAAGCTGTATGTTCTGACATATCAATCCATGTACCTATCATTCATCGAGTTACCATCATCATCTGGTTCCACACATTAAATGTCTAATATATTAGACTAATATATTGGACTAATAGTTTAATATATTGGACTTGGTTATTAGTTGCAGCTCGTGATGTCCTGGAAAAGTGTGAAAGGTACATGGGTATTTGTCTGAACGGAGATTATAAGTGCAGAGAAGGTTACCAACGCTGAGTAAAGTTGTCATCAGCATAGGAAACGGTCACGTTTATATATGTTCTCTTGCTTTTCTATTTCTTTGTCTTATATATATTTTCTCTTGCTTTTCTGTTTCTTTGTCTTATATATATTTTGTACGATTAAGGTGTAAACCGAAACGTTACAACTGTCTATTTATTAATTAGTCACGTTGTTCCTATTTATGTTCTAATAGCTGTAACATTCTGCAAAATACAAGAATACGGGAGAACACATAAATTTAAATAAATAAATTAATTAAATGTGCTGGCAGGAAATCCAAACTGTGTGGCAGAAAACGCATAGTAAAGAACCAACACTTGATAGGAACTATTAGCAAACATAAGCTTGTATGGAAAACATAAGCTTGTATGGAAAACATAAGCTTGTATGGAAAACATAAGTTTGTATGGAAAACATAAACTTGTATGGAAAACATAAGCATGTATGGAAAACATAAGCTTGTATGGAAAACATAAGCTTGTATGGAAAACATAAGCTTGTATGGAAAACATAAGCTTGTATGGATGCTACGGCAAAAAGTGGCCATAATAAAACACTGCTGTTTTGTTATGGTGGGGCATATATGAGGCTGTCCTGAATGCACTGATGCCGGAGTCTGGTTTAAAATTTTTGAGAATGACCATATCGCTGAACTACGCAACTCCCTCCTCTATCTTGCAATACCCCCCCCCCCTTAAAACATCCAGGGCTTGTCAGGTTGTACATGTCCAGATATTTACCGAGTGAAAATCTGCTAAGACCATGTACATACATAAATATTCTATGTTCGTTCATGTCAGCGGTAATAAATGAACAAAGTTGACATAACTATTTATGATCTATACTTTTCTTAAAGTAAAATTTTTAGCTTCACACAAACAGCTCAACTTGACTGAGGGCCAGACACGAGAGCCAGGTAAAAAGAACAACGAACCAGATGGAATTCTCTAACTAAGAAAAGACTAAGAAATGAAATATCAAGACTCATGTAGGTAATCTGCCCGAACAACAAAATTATAAAATAAAACAGACAAGACGCTTGGCACAAACTATTCTGTTTGCCAGAAAAATGTTTCAGAAAGTAAAAAAAAGTAAAGTAAAGGTAACCCTGTCATGCCTTAGAGGCACATAGGGATATGATGTTAGTGCCCATATTTTCCTTGACCTGTCAGCACACTAGAGGGTAATATGGTCAGTATCACGCCTGGCTGCCTTTTCCTTCTCCAACTCCAGAAGAAGTCAGGTACCCATTTCTACAGCTGGGTGACTGGGGTGCCGCTGGCGGGATGCTGTACGAAAAAAAAATTACAGTATAAACAAATATTATTTATGTGTTCTAGTGTTTGTTTCTGCTTGCTTTATGTGGTCTAACATTTGTATTCCCTGTTTATACTCGGTTTCTGTATTCTAGTGTCTGTATGTGCTTGCTTTCTATGATCAATTGTTTGTATGATTTTGCTTTCTGTGATCTAACGTTTATATACGTCTTCTTTCTGTGATCTAGTGGTTATATATATTTTCTCTCTGACTTCTAGTATTTATATATGTCTTCTTTCGGTGTTCTAGTGTTTATATATGTCTTATTTAAGTGATCTAGTGTTCATATGTGTCTTATTTCTGAGTTCTAGTGCTTATATGTATCTTATTTCTGTGTTGTACTGTTTATATATGTCTTATTTCTGTGTTTTTGTATTTACGTGTGCCAACTTTCTGTATTGTAGTATTTATATGTCTTTTTTCAGTTTTATTGTATTTATGTGTGTCACTTTTGTATATTCTAGTGTTTTATTATTACCAGTGCGGTGTTTTATTATGGCCACTTTCTGTTTGGTAGTGTTTTATTATAACCATTTTCTATGCTGTAGTGTTTTATTATGGCCACTTTCGGTTTTGTAGTGTTTTATTATGGCCATTTTTTATGTTCCAGTGTTTTATTATGGCCATTTTCTATGTTGTAGTGTTTTGTTATGGCCATTTTCTATGCTGTAGTGTTTTATTAAGGCCACTTTCTGTTTTGTAGTGTTTTATTATGGCCATTTTTTATGTTCCAGTGTTTTATTATGGCCATTTTCTATGTTGTAGTGTTTTATTATGGCCACTTTCTGTTTTGTAGTGTTTTATTACGGCTACTTTCTGTTTTGTAGTGTTTTATTATGGCCATTTTCTATGTTGTAGTGTTTTATTATGGCAACTTCTATGTTATAGTGTTTTATTATGGCCACTTTCTATGTTGTAGTGTTTTATTATGTACTCCTTCAATGTTGTAATGTTTTATTATGGCTACTCTGTTTTGCAGTGTTTTATTATTGTCACTTTCAATGTTGTAGTGTTTATTATGGCAACTTTCTATATCCTTATGTTTGGCCACATATTGTTATATTTTATTATTGCCAGTGTTGTATTGCTTTATTATGGCCACTTTCTGTGTTGTAGTGTTATTTGATGGCCACTTTTTATCTTGTAGTGTTTCATTGTGGCCATTTTCTATGTTGTAGTGGTTTATTATGGCCACTTTTTATGTTGTAGTGTTTCATTATAGCCATTTTCTATGTTGTAGTGTTTTATGATGGCCACTTTCTATGCTGTAGTGTTTCATTATTGCCACTTTCTATGTTGCAATGGTTTATTAAGGCCACTTTATGTTGTACTGTTTTATTATTGCAACTTTCTATGTATTAGTATTTTATTATGGCCACTTTCTGTTTTGAAGTGTTTTATTATTGCCACTTTTTATATTGTACTCTTTATATATGTCTTATTTCTGTGTTTTTCTATTTATTTTTGTCCACTTTCTGTGCTCTAGTGTTTTATTATGACCACTTCTGTGTTGTTGTATTTGATTATGACTCCTTTCGTGTTGCAGTTTTTTACTTTTCACACTTTGTTTCTTGCTGTGTTTTATTATGGCCCCTTTCTATGTTAAAGTGTTTTATTATGGGCACTTTCTATGTTGTTTTGTTTTATTATGGCCACTTTCTATGTTATATTTTTTTATTATGGCCATTTTCTATGTTATAGTGTTTTGTTATGGCCACTTTCTATGTTGTTTTGTTTTATTATGTTCACTTTCTATGTCATAGTGTTTTATTATGGCCATTTTCAATGTTATAGTGTTTTATTATGGCCACTTTCTTTGTTATAGTGTTTTATTATTGCCACTTTCTATGTTATAGTGTTTTATTATGGCCACTTTCTATGTTGTAATGTTTTATTATGGCCACTTTCTAGGTTGTATTGTTTTATTATTCCCAGTGTATGGCAGTGTTTTAATATGGTCACTTTTTGTGTTGTAGTGTTTTCTAATGGCCAACTTCTTTATTGTAGCATCTTTTTATGGCCACTTTCTATGATGTAGTGTTTTGATACTGCTACTTTGTATTTTTTGTGTTTTATTATGGCCTGTTTTTATGTTGTAGTATTTTATTATTGCCAGTGTGGCAGTGTTTTTTTCTGTGGTCACTTTCTGTGCTGTAGTATTTTATTATGACCTCTTTATATGACGTAGTGTTTTATTATGGGCAATTTATTATGACCACTTTCTATGTTGTAGTGTTTTATTATTGCCACTTTCTATGTTGTAGTGATTTATTATGCCCACTTTCTATGTTGTATTGTTTTATTATGGCCACTTTCTATGTTGTAGTGATTTATTATGGCCATTTTCTTTGCTGTAGTGTTTTATTATGACCACTTTGTATCTTGAAATGTTCTGTTATGACACGTTGTGTTTTGTATTTTTTTTATTATGGCCACTATTTGTGTTACAGTATTTTATTATGGCTACTTTCTATGTTGTAGTGGTTTATTATTGCCACTTTCTGTGTTGTAGTGTTCTATTATGGCAACTTTCTCTGCTGTTGTGTTTTATAATGTTCACTTTCTGTGTTCTAGTGTTTTTTTTTTGTCCACTATTTTTGTTTTTATTATTTTATTATTGCCACTTCCTGTGTTGAAGTGTTTTATTATGGTCAGTTTCTGTATTTTAGTTTTTTATTATGGCCAGTTACTGTGTTGTACTGCTTTATTATGGCCACTTTCTGTGTTATAGTTTGTATTATGGGCACTTTTGTATGTTGTAATATTTTATTATGTCAGTTTTGTATTTTGTAGTGTTTTATTTTTTCATTTTCTTGTGTTGTAATGTTTTCTAATGGCGATTTTTTTGTGTTTAGTTTTTCATTATGGCCAGTTACTGTGTTGTATTGCTTTATTATGGTCACTTTCTGTGTTGAAGTGTTTTATTATGACCACTTTCTATGTTGTTGTGTTTTATTATGTCCAGTTTCTGTGTTGTAGTTTTTTATTATGACCACACTCTAGATTGTAATGTTTCATTATGGCCAATATTTATAGTGTAATGTTCTATTATGGCAACTTCCTATGTTGTAGTTTTTTAATATGGCCACTTTCTTTATCGTAGTGTTTTATTATGGCCACTTTCTGTGTTGTAGTATTTTATTGTTGCCAGAGTTGCAGCATTTTATTATGGCCACTTTCTATGTTGTAGTGTTTTTGGTTGCCACATCCTGTGTAGTATTTTTTTATTATGACCAGTTTCTGTTTTGTGTTGTTTTATTATTGCCACTTTCTATGTTGTAGGGTAGTGTTAAGGTCTCTTTTTTATGATGTAGTATTTTATTATGGCGAGTTTTTTTAGTTTTTTGTGTTTTATTATGGACTTTTTTTTGTATAGTAGTGTTTTATTATTGCCACTTTCTGTGTTGTAGTATTTTATTATGGCCAGTTTCTGTTTTTAGTGTTTTATTATTACCAGTTTCTGTGTTTTTTTTATTATTGCTAGTTTCTGTGTTTTTTTTATTATTGCTAGTTTCTGTGTTTTTTTTTATTATTGCTAGTTTCTGTGTTTTTTTTTATTATTGCTAGTTTCTGTGTTTTTTTTTATTATTGCTAGTTTCTGTGTTTTTTTTATTATTGCTAGTTTCTGTGTTTTTTTTATTATTGCTAGTTTCTGTGTTTTTGTGTTGTATTATAACCACTTTTTTATCTTTTAGTATTTTATTATGGCCATTTTTTAAATGTTGTAGTGTTTTAATATGGTCGTCTTTTTTTGTTATAATGTTTTTTATGGCGGTTTTTCTGTTTTGTCGTTTTTTTTATTATGGCCACTTTCTGTGTTGTTGTGTTTTATTATGGCCGCTTTCCGTGTTGTGGTATTTTGTTGTGGCCACTGTCTGTGTTATAGTGTTTTATTATGCCCACTTTCTGTGTTGTAGTATTTTATTATCGGCACTTTCTGTTTTTGTTGTGTTTTATTATCGCTATTTTTGGAATTATAGTTTTATTATTTGAATCTATTATAACGTCATGTTGATCTACAGAAGACCGTTTTGGAAGGGTACATAATGGGAAAAAAGGAAGTGAGGAAGACCAAGGCGAAGATGGCTTCAAGACATCGTTGATAATCTGCAAATGGGTGCATCTTCAGCACGCCATCTTGCTCAAAACTGGGAGGCCTACGGGAATGCTGCTAGAGAGACAAAGTTCCGCAAATGGATGATGATGATGATGATGATGGTGATGATGATGATGATGATGATGATGATGATGATGATGAGTGTTTTATTATGGCCATTTTCTGTTTTGTAGTGTTTTATTATGGTCATTTTTTGTGTTGTAGTGTTATATTATGGGAACTTTTCTATATTGTTTTTTTCTTATAGCCACTTTCGGTATTGTAGTGTTTTATTATGGCGTTTTTGTGTTGTAGTGTTTTATTATGGGAATTTTGTGTTGTAGTGTTTTATTATGGGAATTTTTTGTTGTAGTGTTTTATTATGGGAATTTTTTGTTGTAGTGTTTTATTATGGCGTTTTTGTGTTGTAGTGTTTTATTATGGGAATTTTTTGTTGTAGTGTTTTATTATGGGAATTTTTTGTTGTAGTGTTTTATTATGGGAATTTTTTGTTGTAGTGTTTTATTATGGGAGTATTATGTGTTGTAGTGTTTTATTATGGGAATTTTTTGTTGTAGTGTTTTATTATGGGAATTTTTTATGTTGTAGTAATTTATTATGTATATTTTTATGTTTTAGTGTTTTATTATGACCATTTGTGTGTTGTAGTGTTCTATTATGGCCACTTTTCTGTATTTTTTTCTTATAGCCACCTTCTGTGTTGTAGCGTTTTATTATGGCCACTTTCGATGTTGTAGTGTTTTATTATGGCGTTTGTTTTTTGTTGCAGTGATTTATTATGACCAGTAATTTGTTACAGGTTCTTCTTATGGCCATTTTGTGTGAATTTTTCTTGGTTATTTTTACTCATCCTTCTCTTTTCTATCAGTCACAAAATATTATCTGTCATCCATTTATTCTTTGGGGCGTCTTTTTTCGGTGATGTTATCTCCTTAACAGTTTGGTGGATAGAATCTCTTAACATTGTCCATTGTTCCTCTATACTATTTATCTTTGCTATTGAATTCTATCTATTTATTATAATAAATTTGTAATGTTCTCGCAGTTCTTGGTCTTTTTTTTTAGGAATTCTGCATTTAGTTTGATGTTTTTCACTTTTCTGCAAGCTTTCTTTGTTCTAGTTTTTCCACAGAGTGGGCCATGGTCAACTACTGCAATCAGCTCCTGACATAGTTTTTAATGTCAGTAATGTAATCCGAAATCGTTTGTGTGTAGTCTATCTGGTTAAAAGTCGTTTTGTCTGGGCTGCACTACATTGCCAGTCTTCGGGGATGTTTAAGATAGGTGTTTCCTACAACCATGCTATGTGTTTTTGCCCATTCAATTAATTTACTACCTCTATCATTCCTCTCCCCCAGTCCGTAATTACCAACAGTATCTGAAGTTCTTCCTTTACCATCTTTGGCATTAGAATCCCCTATCATTATACTAACTTCATTTGATTCTGGGTGTTTCAGGGCTGTCTCAATGTCATTATAAAATAGCTGTATATCCTCTTCAGAACTATCAGCTGTTGGAGCGTACACTTGTATAATATTTATGTTTACTGGTCGTCCTTTAAGTTTGGCTAATGTAAAGCGCTCAGTTTCGTCTTGGTTACGGCCGATCAGAATTAGACTGACCGCTTTACGAGGCAACAGGTGTTGGGTATATAAGGACACGGCCCGGGGTTGTGATGTGCTGGAATGTGTTCGTAGAGAGTGTTCGTGATGCGTTCTTGATGTAAGTCTACCCCGTGCCATCCGTAGTTTGTTCCAGTATCATCAGTTGTCCTATGTGGAGTTTCAACGTGTGTGAAGTGAAGCCTCTATAGTTTGTAACTGTGGTAAGTGTTTTCAATTCTTTCTGTTAGAGGTCTTCATGACAAGTAGTATAGGCTAGGAGTGTAAGTATAAAGTAATATAAGTCGGGATACATCATATAAGTTGGGAGAATTACCAAGTTGTTGAGAGATTAATGATGAAATAATCACTTCCAGTTATACTACAGTCATTTATATGTTATTGGTGGAGCTCCGTGAGATTAAGTGACATGAGATGTGTCACGGGGCCCTATGATGTTTTGTATGGTTTGTGGTCAAGTGTTCGATGGTCACGGGGCCTTATGATGTTCTGTATGGTTACAAAGTGGCAGAGGGAGTGAGTAAAGTGAGAAAAAACGAATAGAAAGTATGAGAATGTATAAATGAAAAACATACAACATCCGATATTTCGGCGTGAGCCTTTTTCGAAGATTACATGCACAACGGGACAAAAAACAAATAACTAAACGAAGAACTTATCTTATATGACCTTCTCCAGAAGTAGGAAACAGAAATGCGTGTCTTAGAAGATGCATAGGGACCAAGCGTCGATACTGAATGTCTAGACCGAGCCGCTAGGGCTCATTAGTATGATGAAGATTGACTTAATGTATTAATGAGATAATTATGTTTTATAACTGTGCATTTTCTGCATGTTCATGTGAAGTATTTTCACCCTTGTTTTGGTGTTGTGTGATAAGCGTAATAAAATGGAATCCAGATATAAAATGGCAGAATTGTATGTTCTCTGTAAAAGTAAATGTTGTGTTGGCATTTAGTGTTGATTACACAGCTTTAAGCGTAGAAAATGCACATTTAAAACACTTATTTCATTAATACACTGTTAATCTTCATCATACTAGTGAGCCGTAGCGGCTCGGTCTAGACATTCAGTATCGACACTTACATGATCTTATTAACCATTGTCTAGAAAAATATAAACATAACATGGAGAACCTGTGGGCCTCGTGGCGCCGTTTAATAACACAAAATTAGCCCCCAATCTCTGGACTCATATACACAGATATCAACATTTATCAACATGAATGATGAGAAATAAAACATGGTAATGACTGCAAGTTACACTGTCGAATAATAATGTTACATAGGACAGGACGGTTTAAGCCATCGAACACTTGACCACAAACCATACATAACATCATAGGGCCCCGTGACCATCAACCACTTGACCACAAACCATACAAAACATCATAGGGCCCCGTGACCATCACCACTTGACCACAAACCATACAAAACATCATAGGGCCCCGTGACCATCAACCACTTGACCACAAACCATACAAAACATCATAGGGCCCCGTGACCATCAACCACTTGACCACAAACCATACAAAACATCATAGGGCCCCGTGACCATCAACCACTTGACCACAAACCATACAAAACATCATAGGGCCCCGTGACCATCAACCACTTGACCACAAACCATACAAAACATCATAGGGCCCCGTGACCATCAACCACCTGACCACAAACCATATAAAACATCATAGGGCCCCGTGACCATCTAACACATGACCACAAACCATACAAAACATCATAGGGCCCCGTGACCATCAACCACTTGACCACAACCATACAGAACATCATAGGGCCCCGTGACCATCGACCACTTGACCACAAACCATACAGAACATCATAGGGCCCCGTGACCATCGAACACTTGACCACAAACCATACAGAACATCATAGGGCCCCGTGACCATCGAACACTTGACCACAAACCATACAGAACATCATAGGGCCCCGTGACCATCGACCACTTGACCACAAACCATACAAAACATCATAGGGCCCCGTGACACATCTCATGTCACTTAATCTCACAGAGCTCCACCAATAACATATAAATGAATGTAGTATAATTGGAAGTGATTATTTCATCATTAATCTCTCAACAACTTGGTAATTCTCCCAACTTATATGATGTATCCCGACTTATATTACTTTATACTTACACTCCTAGCCTATACTACTTGTCACGAAGACATTGCTTGTCACAAAGACGTCTAACAGAAAGAATTGAAAACACTTACCACAATTACAAACCATAGAGGCTTCACTTCACACACGTTGAAACTCCACATAGGACAACTGATGATACTGGAACAAACTACGGATGGCATGGGGTAGACTTACATCAAGAACGCATCACGAACACTCTCTACGAATACATTCCAGCACATCACAACCCCGGGCCTTTGTTTATACTATCTTTCCCTCTGTTTACTTTAACATTTCTAAACATTTTTCACTCTGTATACTTTAACATCTCTAAATGTTTTTTTCTCTGTATACTTTAACATCTCTAAACGTTTTCCCTCTCTAGACGCTTTTTCTCTCTGTATACTTTAACATCTCTAAACGTTTTCCCTCTCTAGACGCTTTTTCTCTCTGTATACTTTAACATCTTCAAACGTTTTTCCCTCTCTAGCAGTCTATACCTTTTTCACTATTTTGTACATTTTGCACCGTCTCTAAATTTTTGCACTTCTCTTCCCTTCCCCCCTCTCAGGAGTGTCTCTTCTCTAAAATGTTTGTTCTTCTGTTCTCTTACCCCCCTCTAAAGACTGTGTCTCTTCTCTAAAATGTTTGTTCTTCTGTTCTCTTACCCCCCTCTAAAGACTGTGTCTCTTCTCTAAAATGTTTGTTCTTCTGTTCTCTTACCCCCCTCTAAAGACTGTGTCTCTTCTCTAAATGTTTGTTCTTCTGTTCTCTTACCCCCCCTAAAGACTGTGTCTCTTCTCTAAAATGTTTGTTCTTCTATTCTCTTACCCCCCTCTAAAGACTGTGTCTCTTCTCTAAAATGTTGTTCTTCTATTCTCTTACCCCCCTCTAAAGACTGTGTCTCTTCTCTAAAATGTTTGTTCTTCTATTCTCTTACCCCCCTCTAAAGACTGTGTCTCTTCTCTAAAATGTTTGTTCTTCTATTCACTTACCCACCCTCTAAAGACTTTGTCTCTTCTTTAAAATGTTTGTTCTTCTAATCTCTTGCCCTCCCCCTTCTCAAGACTTTGTCTCTTCTCTAAAATGTTTGTTCTTCTATTCTCTTACCCCCCTCTAAAGACTGTGTCTCTTCTCTAAAATGTTTGTTCTTCTGTTCTCTTACCCCCCTCTAAAGACTGTGTCTCTTCTCTAAAATGTTTGTTCTTCTATTCTCTTACCCACCTCTAAAGACTGTGTCTCTTCTCTAAAATGTTTGTTCTTCTATTCTCTTACCCCCCTCTAAAGACTGTGTCTCTTCTCTAAAATGTTTGTTCTTCTATTCTCTTACCCCCCTCTAAAGACTGTGTCTCTTCTCTAAAATGTTTGTTCTTCTATTCTCTTACCCCCCTCTAAAGACTGTGTCTCTTCTCTAAAATGTTTGTTCTTCTATTCTCTTACCCCCCTCTAAAGACTGTGTCTCTCTCTAAAATGTTTGTTCTTCTATTCTCTTACCCCCCTCTAAAGACTGTGTCTCTTCTCTAAAATGTTTGTTCTTCTGTTCTCTTACCCCCCTCTAAAGACTTTGTCTCTTCTCTAAAATGTTTGTTCTTCTATTCTCTTACCCCCCTCTAAAGACTGTGTCTCTTCTCTAAATGTTTGTTCTTCTGTTCTCTTACCCCCCTCTAAAGACTGTGTCTCTTCTCTAAAATGTTTGTTCTTCTATTCTCTTACCCCCCTCTAAAGACTGTGTCTCTTCTCTAAAATGTTTGTTCTTCTATTCTCTTACCCCCCTCTAAAGACTGTGTCTCTTCTCTAAAATGTTTGTTCTTCTGTTCTCTTGCCCTCCCCCCCTTCTCAAGACTTTGTCTCTTTTCTAAAATGTTTGTTCTTCTGTTCTCTTACCCACCCTCTAAAGACTTTGTCTCTTCTCTAAAATGTTTGTTCTTCTAATCTCTTCCCCTCCCCTTTCTCAGGACTTTGTCTCTTCTCTAAAATGTTTGTTCTTCTATTCTCCTACTCTCGTGTCAAGACTTTTTCTCTTCTCTAAATGTTTGTTCTTCTGTTCTCTTACCCCCCTCTAAAGACTTTATCTCTTCTCTAAAATGTTTGTTCTTTTATTCTCATACACCCTCTCTAGACATTGTCTCTTCTCTAAAATGTTTGTTCTTCTATTCTCTTATACCCCCCCCCCCCCAAAGACTTTATCCCTTCTCTAAAGTGTTTGTTCTTTCATTCTCCTACACCTTTCTCAAGACTTTGTCTCTTCTCTAAATGTTTGTTCTTCTGTTCTCTTGCCCTCCCCCCCTTCTCAAGACTTTGTCTCTTCTCTAAATGTTTGTTCTTCTATTCTCTTACCCCCCTCTAAAGACTTTGTCTCTTCTCTAAATGTTTGTTCTTCTATTCTCTTGCCCTTCCCCCCTTCTCAAGACTTTTCTGCATGTTCATGTGAAGTATTTTCACCCTTGTTTTGGTGTTGTGTGATAAGCGTAATAAAATGGAATCCAGATATAAAATGGCAGAATTGTATGTTCTCTGTAAAAGTAAATGTTGTGTTGGCATTTAGTGTTGATTACACAGCTTTAAGCGTAGAAAATGCACATTTAAAACACTTATTTCATTAATACACTGTTAATCTTCATCATACTAGTGAGCCGTAGCGGCTCGGTCTAGACATTCAGTATCGACACTTACATGATCTTATTAACCATTGTCTAGAAAAATATAAACATAACATGGAGAACCTGTGAGCCTCGTGGCGCCGTTTAATAACACAAAATTAGCCCCCAATCTCTGGACTCATATACACAGATATCAACATTTATCAACATGAATGATGAGAAATAAAACATGGTAATGACTGCAAGTTACACTGTCGAATAATAATGTTACATAGGACAGGACGGTTTAAGCCATCGACCACTTGACCACAAACCATACAAAACATCATAGGGCCCCGTGACCATCGACCACTTGACCACAAACCATACAGAACATCATAGGGCCCCGTGACTATCAACCACTTGACCACAAACCATACAAAACATCATAGGGCCCCGTGACCATCAACCACTTGACCACAAACCATACAAAACATCATAGGGCCCCGTGACCATCAACCACCTGACCACAAACCATATAAAACATCATAGGGCCCCGTGACCATCTAACACATGACCACAAACCATACAAAACATCATAGGGCCCCGTGACCATCAACCACTTGACCACAAACCATACAGAACATCATAGGGCCCCGTGACCATCGACCACTTGACCACAAACCATACAGAACATCATAGGGCCCCGTGACCATCGAACACTTGACCACAAACCATACAGAACATCATAGGGCCCCGTGACCATCGAACACTTGACCACAAACCATACAGAACATCATAGGGCCCCGTGACCATCGACCACTTGACCACAAACCATACAAAACATCATAGGGCCCCGTGACACATCTCATGTCACTTAATCTCACAGAGCTCCACCAATAACATATAAATGAATGTAGTATAATTGGAAGTGATTATTTCATCATTAATCTCTCAACAACTTGGTAATTCTCCCAACTTATATGATGTATCCCGACTTATATTACTTTATACTTACACTCCTAGCCTATACTACTTGTCACGAAGACATTGCTTGTCACGAAGACCTCTAACAGAAAGAATTGAAAACACTTACCACAATTACAAACCATAGAGGCTTCACTTCACACACGTTGAAACTCCACATAGGACAACTGATGATACTGGAACAAACTACGGATGGCATGGGGTAGACTTACATCAAGAACGCATCACGAACACTCTCTACGAATACATTCCAGCACATCACAACCCCGGGCCTTTGTTTATACTATCTTTCCCTCTGTTTACTTTAACATTTCTAAACATTTTTCACTCTGTATACTTTAACATCTCTAAATGTTTTTTTCTCTGTATACTTTAACATCTCTAAACGTTTTCCCTCTCTAGACGCTTTTTCTCTCTGTATACTTTAACATCTCTAAACGTTTTCCCTCTCTAGACGCTTTTTCTCTCTGTATACTTTAATATCTTCAAACGTTTTTCCCTCTCTAGCAGTCTATACCTTTTTCACCATTTTGTACATTTTGCACCGTCTCTAAATTTTTGCACTTCTCTTCCCTTCCCCCTCTCAGGACGTTGTCTCTTCTCTAAAATGTTTGTTCTTCTGTTCTCTTACCCCCCTCTAAAGACTGTGTCTCTTCTCTGAAATGTTTGTTCTTCTGTTCTCTTGCCCTTCCCCCCTTCTCAAGACTTTGTCTCTTCTCTAAAATGTTTGTTCTTCTGTTCTCTTACCCCCCTCTAAAGACTGTGTCTCTTCTCTAAAATGTTTGTTCTTCTGTTCTCTTACCCCCCTCTAAAGACTGTGTCTCTTCTCTAAAATGTTTGTTCTTCTATTCTCTTACCCCCCTCTAAAGACTGTGTCTCTTCTCTAAAATGTTTGTTCTTCTATTCTCTTACCCCCCTCTAAAGACTGTGTCTCTTCTCTAAAATGTTTGTTCTTCTATTCTCTTACCCCCCTCTAAAGACTGTGTCTCTTCTCTAAAATGTTTGTTCTTCTGTTCTCTTACCCCCCTCTAAAGACTGTGTCTCTTCTCTAAAATGTTTGTTCTTCTATTCTCTTGCCCTTCCCCCCTTCTCAAGACTTTGTCTCTTTTCTAAAATGTTTGTTCTTCTGTTCTCTTACCCCCCTCTAAAGACTTTGTGTCTTCTGTGAAATGTTTGTTCTTTTATTCTCCTACCCCCCGCTGTGAAGACTTTGTCTCTTCTCTAAAATGTTTGTTCTTCTATTCTCTTCCCTCCTCTCAAGACTTTGTCTATTCTCTAAAATATTTGTTCTTCTTTTCTCTTACCCCCCTCTAAAGACTTTATCTCTTCTCTAAAATGTTTGTTCTTTTATTCTCTTACCCCCCTCTAAGACTGTGTCTCTCTCTAAAATGTTTGTTCTTCTATTCTCTTATACCCCCCCCCCAAAGACTTTATCCCTTCTCTAAAGTGTTTGTTCTTTCATTCTCCTACACCTTTCTCAAGACTTTGTCTCTTCTCTAAAATGTTTGTTCTTCTATTCTCTACCCCCACCCTCTCACGACTTTATCTCTTCTCTTAAATGTTTGTTCTTCCAATCTCCAACTCCGATTCAAGGACTTTGCCTTTTCTCTAAAATGTTTTTCTTCTGTTCTCTTGCCCTTCCCCCCTTCTCAAGCCTTTGTCTCTTCTCTAAAATGTTTGTTCTTCTATTCTCTTACCCCCATTCAAGGACTTTGTATTTTCTCTAAACTTTTTGTCCTTCTTTTCCTATACTACTCTCTCAAGACTTTGTCTCTTCTCTAAAATTTTTGTTTTCTATTCTTTTACAAACCCCCTCTCATGCTTTGTCTCTTCTCTAAATTTTTGTTCTTCTATTTTCTTACCCCTCTTTCAATACTTTGTCTCTTCTCTAAAATGTTTGTTCTATTATTCTCTTCCCTCCCTCTCAGGACTTTGTGTCTTCGCTAAAATGTTTGTTCTTCTGTTCTTTACTCCCCTCTCAGGACTTTGTCTCTTCTCTAAAATGTTTATTCTTCTATTCTCTTCCTCCTCTTTCAGGACTTTGTCTCTTCTCTAAAATGTTTGTTCTTCTATTCACTTACACCCGCTAAAGACTTTGTCTCTTCTCTAAAATGTTTGTTCTTCTGTTCTCTTACCCCCCTCTAAAGACTGTGTCTCTTCTCTAAAATGTTTGTTCTTCTATTCTCTTACCCCCCTCTAAAGACTGTGTCTCTTCTCTAAAATGTTTGTTCTTCTATCTCTTACCCCCCTCTAAAGACTGTGTCTCTTCTCTAAAATGTTTGTTCTTCTATTCTCTTACCCCCCTCTAAAGACTGTGTCTCTTCTCTGAAATGTTTGTTCTTCTGTTCTCTTACCCCCCTCTAAAGACTGTGTCTCTTCTCTGAAATGTTTGTTCTTCTGTTCTCTTCCCCCCTCTAAAGACTGTGTCTCTTCTCTGAAATGTTTGTTCTTCTGTTCTCTTGCCCTTCCCCCCTTCTCAAGACTTTGTCTCTTCTCTAAAATGTTTGTTCTTCTGTTCCCTTACCCCCCTCCAAAGACTTTGTGTCTTCTGTGAAATGTTTGTTCTTTTATTCTCCTACCCCCCGCTGTGAAGACTTTGTCTCTTCTCTAAAATGTTTGTTCTTCTATTCTCTTCCCTCCTCTCAAGACTATTTCTCTTCTCTAAAATATTTGTTCTTCTTTTCTCTTACCCCACATCTAAAGAGTTTTCTCTTCTCTAAAATATTTGTTCTTTTATTCTCCTACACCCTCTCTAGACTTTGTCTCTTCTCTAAAATGTATGTTCTTCTGTTATCCTAACCTTCTCTCAAGACTTTGTCTCTTCTCTACAATGTTTGTTCTTCTATATAACTACTACCCCCCTATCAAGATTTTGTCTCTTCTCTAAAATGGTTGTTCTTCAATTCTCCTAGCCCCCTCTCAAGACTTTGTGTCTTCTCTAAAATGTTTGTTCTTTTATATTCCTACCCCCACCCTCTCAAGACTTTGTCTCTTTTCTAAAATGTTTGTTCTTCTATTCTCCTACTCTCGTGTCAAGACTTTTTCTCTTCTCTAAAATGTTTGTTGTTCTTTTCTCTTACCCCCCTCTAAAGACTTTATCTCTTCTCTAAAATGTTTGTTCTTTTATTCTCATACACCCTCTCTAGACATTGTCTCTTCTCTAAAATGTTTGTTCTTCTATTCTCTTATACCCCCCCCCCAAAGACTTTATCCCTTCTCTAAAGTGTTTGTTCTTTCATTCTCCTACACCTTTCTCAAGACTTTGTCTCTTCTCTAAATGTTTGTTCTTCTATTCTCTAACCCCCACCCTCTCACGACTTTATCTCTTCTCTTAAATGTTTGTTCTTCCAATCTCCAACTCTGATTCAAGGACTTTGCCTTTTCTTTAAATTTTTTATCCTTCTCTTCTCTTACCCCCCTCTCAGGACTTTCTCTCTTCTCTAAAATGTTTGTTCCTCTATTCTCTTACCCCCATTCAAGGACTTTGTATTTTCTCTAAACTTTTTGTCCTTCTTTTCCTATACTCCTCTCTCAAGACTTTGTCTCTTCTCTAAAATTTTTGTTTTCTATTCTTTTACAACCCCCCTCTCATGCTTTGTCTCTTCTCTAAAATTTTTGTTCTTCTATTTTCTTACCCCTCTTTCAATACTTTGTCTCTTCTCTAAAATGTTTGTTCTATTATTCTCTTCCCCCCTCTCAGGACTTTGTGTCTTCGCTAAAATGTTTGTTCTTCTGTTCTCTTACTCCCCTCTCAGGACTTTGTCTCTTCTCTAAAATGTTTATTCTTCTATTCTCTTACCTTTGTCGTTTCTCTAAACTTTTTGTCCTTCTTTTCTCCTACCCCCCTCTCAAGATTTTGTCTCTTCTCTAAAATGTTTGTTCTCCAGTTCTCTTATTCCCCTCTAAAGACTTTGTCTCTTCTCTAAAATGTTTGTTCTCCAGTTCTCTTATTCCCCTCTAAAGACTTTGTCTCTTCTCTAAACTGTTTGTTCTTTTATTCTCTTACCACCATTCAAAGACTTTTTCTTTTCTCTAAACTTTTTGTCATTTTCTTCTTCTACCCTTCTCTCATGACTTTGTTTCATCTCTAAAATGTTTGTTCTTCTATTTTTTTACCTATCGCCCCCAACGCAGGACTTAGTCTCTTCTCTAAAATGTTTGTTCTTCTATTCTCTTCCTCCTCTTTCAGGACTTTGTCTATTATCTAAAATGTTTGATCTTCTGATCTCTTCTCCTCTCCCTTCTCAGGAATTTGCCTCTTCTCTAAAATGTTTGTACTTCTGTTCTCTTACCCCCCTCTAAGGACTTTGTCTCTTCTCTAAAATGTTTGTTCTTCTGTTCTCCTACCCCCCCTCTCAGGACTTTGTCTCTTCTCTAAAATGTTTGTTCTTCTGTTCTCCTACCCTTTTCTCAAGACTTTGTCTCTTCTCCAAAATTTTTGTTCCTCTATTCTCTTACCCCCCTCCAAAGACTTTTTCTCTTCTCTAAAATGTTTGTTCTTCTATTCTCTTACCCCCATTCAAAGACTTTTTCTTTTCTCTAAAATTTTTGTCCTTTTTTTCTCCTACCCTCCTCTCATGACTTTGTTTCATCTCTAAAATGTTTGTTCTTCTATTTTTTACCTCTCGCCCCCCCCCCCCTCCAGGACTTTGTCTCTTCTCTAAAATGTTTGTTCTTTTATTCTGTTACCCCCCTCAATAGACTTTGTCTCTTCTCTAAAATATTTGTTTTCTATTCTCTTACCCCCATTCAAAGACTTTGTCTTTTCTCTAAACTTTTTGTCCTTCTCTTCTCTTACCCCACTCTCAGCACTTTGTCTCTTCTCTAAAATGTTTGTTCTTCTATTATCTTACCCCTCTCTCAAGACTTTGTCTCTTCTCTAAAGTGTTTGTTCTTCTATTATCTTACCCCCGTCTAAAGACTTTGTCTCTTCTCTAAAATGTTTGTTCTTCTGTTCTCTTACCCATCTCTTAGGACTTTGTCTCTTCTCTAAAATGTTTGTTCTTCTTTTCTCCTACCCCCCCTATCAGGACTTTGTTTCTTCTCTAAAATGTATGTTCTTCTGTTCTCCTACCCTTTTCTCAAGACTTTGTCTCTTCTCCAAAATTTTTGTTCCTCTATTCTACTAACCCCCTCTCAAGACTTTGTCTCTTCTCTAAAATGTTTGTTCTTCCATTCTCTTACCCCCATTCAACGACTTTTTCTTTTCTCTAAATTTTTGTCCTTTTTTTCTCCTACCCTCCTCTCATGACTTTGTTTCATCTCTAAAATGTTTGTTCTTCTATTTTTATACCTCTCGCCCCCCCCCTCATCAGGACTTTGTCATTTCTCTAAAATGTTTGTTCTTCTATTGTCTTACCCCTCTCTCAAGACTTAGTCTCTTCTCTAAAATGTTTGTTCTTCTATTCTCTTCCTCCTCTTTCAGGACTTTGTCTCTTATCTAAAATATTTGTTCTTCTGATCCTTTCTCCTCTCCCTTCTCAGGACTTTGCCTCTTCTCTAAAATGTTTGTTCTTCTGTTCTCTTACCCCCCTCTAAAGACTTTCTCTCCCCTTTAAAATGTTTGTCCTTCTATTCTCTTACCCCACTCTAAAGACTTTGTCTCTCCTTTAAAATGTTTGTTATTCTATTCTCTTACCCCCCCTCTAAAGACTTTGTCTCTCCTTTAAAATGTTTGTTATTCTATTCTCTTACCCCCCCCCCCCTCTAAAGACTTTATTCTATTTACCTTGAATGTAATAGTTAAATCTTACACTCTTTTGATATGTTTTTCCTAATTTAATTTGTATTTTTTACTAAATCAAGTGTATGGGAAGAATGAAAGATGGAGTGATGAAGGGCAGAATGTAAGACGGGCCTGCGTGCCCAATTCTTTACCCTTGAAAAATAAAGATTATTCATTCATTCATTCATTCATTGTCTCTCCTTTAAAATGTTGTTATTCTATTCTCTTACCCCCCCCCCCCTCTCTAAAGACTTTGTCTCTCCTTTAAAATGTTTGTTATTCTATTCTCTTACCCCCCCCCCTCTAAAGACTTTGTCTCTCCTTTAAAATGTTTGTTATTCTATTCTCTTACCCCCCCCCCTCTAAAGACTTTGTCTTTTCTCTAAAATGTTTGTTCGTCTGTTCTCTTACCCCCCGTCTCTGGACTTTCTTTCTTCTTCTCCAAAATGTTTGTTCTTCTGATCTCTTACCCACCTCTCAGGACATTGTCTTTTCTCTAAAATGTTTGCTCTTCTATTTTCCTATTCACCTCTCAAGACATTGTCTCTTCTCTAAAATGTTTGTTCTTCTGTTCTCCTACTCTCCTCCCAGGACTTTATTTCTTCTCTAAAATATATGTTCTTCTGTTCTCCTACCCTTTTCTCAAGACTTTGTCTCTTCTCCAAAATTTTTGATCTTCTATTCTACTAACCCTCTCTCAAGACTTTGTCTATTCTCTAAAATGTACGTTCTTCTATTCTCCTACTTCACTCTCAAGACTTTGAGTCTTCTCTAAAATGTTTGTTCTTCTATTCTCTTACCCCCCTCAAAAGACTTTGTTTCTTCTCTAAAAATGTGGTCTTCTGTTCTCTTCCCGTCCCCCTTCTCAGGACTTTGTCTCTTCTCTAAAATGTTTTTTCTTCTTTTCTCTTACCAAGCCCCCCCCCCCCCTCAAGACTTCGTCTCTTCGCTAAAATGTTTGTCCTTCTATTTTCTTACCCCACTCTCAGGACTTTGTCTCTTCATTAAAATGTTTGTTCTTCTGTTCTCCTAACCCTTCTCAGGAGTTTGTCTCTTCTCTAAAAGGTTTGTTCTTCTATTCTGCTACCCTCCTCACAAGACTTTGTCTCTTCTCTAAAATGTCTCTTCTTCTATTCTCTTACCCCCCACCCTCTCACGACTTTGTCTCTTCTATAAAATGTTTGTTCTTCTATTCTTTTACCCCAATCTCATTACTTTGTCTCTACTCTAAAATGTTTGGTCTTCTATTTTCCCCCCTCTCTGGACTTCATCACTTCTCTAAAATATTTTTTCTTTTATTCTCCTACCCCTCTCTCAGGACTTTGTCTCTTCCTAAAATATTTTTTCTTCTATTCTCTTACCCTCTCTCTGAACTATGTCTTTTATCTAAAATATTTATTCTTCTATTGTCCTACCCCCCCCCCCTTCCCCCCTCTGGACTTTGTCTATTCTCTAAAATATTTGTTCTTCTTTTTTCCTACCTCACTCTAAAGACTTTATCTCTTCTCTAAAATATTTGTTCTTCTATTCTCCTACCAGCCTCTAAAGATTTTGTCTCTGCTCTAAAATGTGTGTTCTTCTATTCTCTTACTACTCTCTCAAGACTTTGTCTCTTCTCTAAAATATTTATTCTTCTAATCTCTTACCCCCTCTCTCAGGACTTTGTTTTTTATCTAAAATGCTTGTTCTTTTATTCTCTTACAACCCTCTAAAGACTTTTTCTCTTCCCTAAAATGTTTATTCTTCTATTCTCTTAACTCCCTCTCAGGACTTTGTATCTTCTCTAAAATTTCTGTTCTTCTATTATCTTACCCCTCTCTCAGGACATTATCTCTTCTCTAAAATAGTTCTTCTTCTATTCTCTAACTTCCCCCTCCCCCCCCCCCCCCCCCCCCGCTCAAGACTTTGTTTCTTCTATAAAAGTGTTTCTTCTTCTATTCTTTTACCCACCACCCTCTCACGACTTTGTCTCTTCTCCAAAATGTTTGTTCTTCTATTCTTTTACCCTCTTCTCAGGACTTTGTCTCTTCTCCAAAATGTTTGGTGTTCTATTTTTTCCCCCATTCTGGACTTTCTCTTTTCTCTAAAATATTTTTTCTTTTATTCTCTTACCCCCTCTCAGGACTTTGTCTTTTCTATAAAATGTTTTTTCTTCTATTCTCTTACCTCCCCCCCCCCCCTCTCAGGTTTTTGTCTCTTTTCTAAAATATTTGTTCTTCTTTTCTCTTATCCTCCTCTCAGGACTTTGTTTCTATTCTAAAATGTTTATTCTTCTATTGTTTTACCCCTATTTCCGGACTTTGTCTCTTCTCTCAAATGTTTGTTCTTCTATTCTCTTACCCCCATCTCAGGACTTTGTCTCTTCTCTAAAATGTTTATTCTTCTATTCTCTTACCCTCTCTCAGGACTTTGTGTCTTCTCTAAAATGTTTGTTCTTCTATTCTGTTACCCCTCTCTCAAGACTTTGTCTCTTCTCTCAAATGTTTGTTCTTGTATTCTCCTACTTCCCTCTAAAAACTTTGTGTCTTCTCTAAAATGTTTGTTTTATTATTCTCCTACGCCCCTCTCAAGAATTTATCTCTTCTCTAAAATGTTTGTTCTTCTATTCTCTTACCCCCCTCTCAGAACTTTGTCTCTTCTCTAAAATGTTTGTTCTTCTATTCTCTTAACCCCCCCCCCCTCTCAGGACTTTGTCTCTTCTCCAAAATGTTTTTTCTTCTATTCTCCTAACCCCTCTCAAGACTTTGTCTTTTCTCTAGACGTTTTGTCCTTCTCTTCTCATACCGCACTCTCTGGACTTTATGTTTTCTTTAACATTTTTATCCTTCTCTTCTCATACTCCCCTCTATTTACTTTGTCTCTTCTCTAATTGTTTATCCTGTTCGTCTCCTTTCCCCCTCCGAGTATTTTATCCCTTCTCTAAATTATTTTTCATCTGTACACTTTGTTCTACGCTTCCATACCTACACTTCCATTTATACACTTCCATGTCTACACTTCTATATCTACACTTCCATATCTATATCTACACTTCCATTTATACACTTCCATATCAATACTTCCATATCTACTCTTCCATGTCTACACTTCCATATCTACACTTCCATATCTACAATTCCATATCTATATCTACACTTCCATTTATACACTTCCATATCCATACTCTGGGTAAAGCTGGGGCGACCATCCCCAACCCAGCGCGTCACAGGTGGCGGATGGTGAAAGTCCTCCAGATATGGAGGATCCCTATGAATAGGGAGTTGTCCAAATAAGCAGGCGCGGACCAACTGGCGGTAGACTCAGAGAGCGAGGTGGGGTAGTAGGTGGCTCTACTACTCCTATAAAGTGCCTCAGGTGCTCAGTGAAGGGAATACCAGGCGGGTCAGAGGCGCCTTAAAACATCTCGCTCCCGCTGCGTTGCGGGTAGGACAGGGAGTCCAAAGGCTAGCGGAGAGTCCGTACACAAACCAACAGAAGGCAACGGGAAACCACTGTTGTAGCTCCCAAGAACAATTATGCTTATTCAGAGTCATAGATTTATCATGAACGACGTTAACGGATGTTCCTCTGGAACAACCTCGTCCGGTAGGGCAGCTCACGAGCCACAGGTGAGGCCAGATCGTCATCAAGCTACTGGTGGCAAAACTAACAAGTTCAAAATAGCAACATGGAATGTTAGAACTTTATTCCAGGCTGGAAAATTAGAAAATGTAAAGATGGAAATGGAAAGGATGAAGATCAACATATTAGGAATGAGTGTAGTTAGATGGACAGGTGCAGGAAAGATAAACTCAGATAAATATACAATAATATATTCAGGAAGTGAGAAACATGAACGAGGAGTAGGAATTATATTTGATGAAAAAACGGCAAGGACAATTGCAGGATATTTGAACATCTCGGACCGAGTCCTGCTAGCCCAACTGAAAGGACAACCAATAAACATAAATATTATACAAGTGTATGCTCCAACATCTGAAAGTTCCGAGGAAGATATACAGATATTTTATAATGACATAGAGACAGCACTAAAACACACAAAGTCACATGAAGTTACTATAGTCATGGGAGATTTTAATGCCAAAGTTGGTAAAGGAAGAACTTCGGACATCGTTGGTGACTATGGACTGGGGGAGAGGAATGACAGAGGTTATGAATTAATTGAATGGGCAAGAATACATAGGATGGTTGTAGGAAACACCTGGTTTAAACAACATCCTGAAGACTGGCAACGTGGTGCAGCCCAGACAAAAAGACATTTAACCAGATAGACTACATATTAATCAACAAACGATTCCGCAATGCATTACTGACAACAAAAACCATGCCAGGAGCTGACTGCAATAGTGACCATGATCCACTCTGTGGAAAAGTTAGAATAAGGCTAAAGAAAGCAGGCAGAGAAAAGTGAGAAACATCAAACTGAATACAGAACTTCTTAAAAATGACCAAGAACTGAGAGAACAATACAAAGTTATTATAACAAATAGATACAATGCAATAGCAAAGATAAATAGTATAGATGAATAATGGGAAATGTTAAGAGATTCTATCCACCAAACTGTTAAGGAGAAAATACCACCGAAAAAAGAAGCCCATAAAAATAAATGGATGACAGACGACATCTTAGGACTGATGGACAAGAGGAGGAGGAGTAAAAATAACGAGGAAAAATATAGCAAGATAAATAAAGAAATAAGACGCAAATGCAGAGAAGCAAAAGAAGTGTGGTTAAATGAACAGTGCAGACAGATAGAGGACGCTCATAATAAAGACAGCAAAAACATGCATAAACGAATTAATGAACTCACAGGCAGGAAAACAAAATATAGCACAGGATGCCTGAAATCGAAAGAAGGTAAAATGTTAATGGGAAAAGAAGACATTGTGGACAGGTGGACAGAGTATATCGGTGAGCTATATGGAGGAGAAAGACCAGAATTAACACCAGAAACTGAAAACTGTGATGAACCGCCAGTACTTGAAGATGAAATCATAGATGCCATCAAACACATGAAGAAAGGAAAAGCTACTGGGCCTGATAATATAACAATAGAAGAAATAGAGGCACTAGAGAAGACAGGAATAAAAATAATAACCAAGTTACTGAATGATATTTACAACCGTGGTTATATTCCCAGTGACCTGATTAAATCCACGTTTATAGCACTACCAAATAAACCAGGTGCAAAGGAATGTGACGACCACCGGACTATCAGCCTCTCATGTCACATAACAAAGCTACTTCTGAGAATAATTATGAGAAGAACAAGGAAAAAGATAAAAATGGAAATAGCAGATGAACAGTTTGGATTTGTTGAAGGAAAGGGAACACACAATGCCATTTATGCTTTACGAACACTAACAGAAAGAGCTTTAGACGTACAGAAAGATCTCTACTTATGCTTCATTGATTACACCAAGGCATTTGACAAGGTGAAACATTGTGAAATTACTAAAATGCTTGAAGACATCAATATAGACGGCAAAGACTTGAGGATTGTAAAACATCTATACTGGCAGCAAGAAGCAGCAGTTCGAGTTGAAAATAGAATTGGAAAATACCAACCTATAAAACAAGGGGTGCGACAAGGATGTGTACTATCTCCAGACCTTTTTTCTCTGTACAGCGAGAATATTCTAAGAACAATCATCACAGAACCAGGCATAAAAATTGGAGGATACAATATTAACAACCTTCGGTATGCTGACGACACAGTACTGATAGCTGAGAACCAACAAGACCTGCAAAATCTCTTGGATAAAGTCGCCAAAGAAAGTGAACAGAAAGGCCTTACTTTGAACATCAAAAAGACAGAGACTATCGTTATATCTAAGAAACAGAATCCACCAGCATGCATTATTAAATTAAACGGAACCATTCTAAAGCAGGTGCAGAAATTCAAATACTTTGGAGCAGTAATAACTTCGGATGGGAAATGCAGAACAGAAATTAGGAACAGAATAGGTCAAGCGAGTCTTAAAATGCTATATTGAACCTATCTTGTTATATGGAAGTGAATCATGGACAATAGGCAAGTCTGCACAAAAATCATTGGAAGCAGCAGAAATGTGGTTTATTAGAAGAATGTTGCGAATCCCCTGGACAGCAAAAATAACTAATGAAGAATGTATGAGAAGAGCTGGAGAGACAAAAAACCTTGTCAGAAAGATAAGAGAGAGACAATGTACTTTCATAGGATATGCAATGAGAAGAGGGGGCATTGAAAATATTATAACAACAGGAAAAATAGAAGGAAGATGATCAAGAGGAAGACCAAGAGAAATGATACTGGACAGTCTGACGGGATGGTGTGAGAGGAGATCACCAACTGAACTGATGGCCTGCATGAAGGATCGGGTACTCTGGAGAAGCATAATAGCCAACGCCAGTCGGCACGGCACCTGATGATGATGATGATGATATCCATACTTCCATATCTACACTTCCGTGTCTACACACCCATATCTACACTTCCATATCTACACTTCCATATCCACACTTGCATATCTACACTTCCATATCTACTCTTCCATGTCTACACATCTATATCTACACTCCCATATCTACACTTCCGTATCTACACTTCCATATCTACAGTTCTAGTAAGAGAGAAATGTTATGTAGAATGAGAAATGATAGGAGAAAAATGTTAAGAGAGAAATACTTTCACTTTACATTGTGCAGAGAAATTTCAAACCGTATAAAAATCCAAGAAGAGTATCATTATGGAAAAAGCACCGTTCATATGTCACTAGAAGTATTCAGAGTTGAGGTTATTCATGGAGGAAAATACACGCACACATACACGAACACATACACGCACACATACACGCACACATACACGCATAATCACACGCATGTAAAATAGAAAAGAATTAAGCTAAAGAGAAAAGATCACAAAAAACTGGAGCACTGGAAGGCAGTGAGAAGAGATCACTACTAGAGAAGAGCTCACTACTAGAGAAGAGGTCACTACTAGAGAAGAGGTCACTACTAGAGAAGAGTTCACTACTAGAGAAGAGCTCACTACTAGAGAAGAGCTCACTACTAGAGAAGAGCCCACTACTAGAGAAGAGCTCACTACTAGAGAAGACTTGACTACTAGAGAAGAGCTCACCGTTAGAGAAGACCTCACTACTAGAGAAGACCTCACTACTAGAGAAGAGCTCACTACTAGAGAAGAGCTCACTACTAGAGAGGACCTCACTACTAGAGAAGAGCTTACTACTAGAGAAGAGCTCACTACTAGAGAAGACTTCACTACTAGAGAAGAGTTCACTATTAGAGAAGACCTCACTACTAGAGAAGAGCTCACTACTAGAGAAAAGCTCACTACTAGAGAAGAGGTCACTATTAGAGAAGACCTCACTACTAGAGAAGAGCTCACTACTAGAGAAGAGCTCACTACTAGAGAAGACCTCAGAGAAGAGCTCGCTACTAGAGAAGAGCTCACTACTAGAGAAGATCTCACTACTAGAGAAGATCTCACTACTAGAGAAGACTTGACTACTAGAGAAGAGCTCACTACTAGAGAAGACCTCACTACTAGAGAAGAGCTCACTACTAGAGAATAGCTCACTACTAGAGAAGACTTGACTACTAGAGAAGATCTCACTACTAGAGAAGAGTTCACTACTAAAGAAGAGCTCACTACTAGAGAAGAGGTCACTACTAGAGAAGACCTCACTACTAGATAAAAGCTCACTACTAGAGAAGACCTCACTACCCAGAGAAGACCTCACTACTAGAGAAGAGCTCACTACTAGAGATGACCTCAGAGTAGAGCTCACTACTAGAGAAGAGCTAACTACTAGAGAAGAGCTCACTACTAGAGAAGACTTGACTACTAGAGAAGAGCTCACTGCTAGAGAAGACCTCACTACTAGAGAAGACCTAGAGAAGAGGCCACTACTAGAGAAGAGCTCACTACTAGAGAAGAGCTCACTACTAGAGAAGAGCTCACTACTAGAGAAGAGCTCACTACTAGAGAAGACCTCACTACTAGAGAAGAGCTCATTACTAGAGAAGAGCTCACTACTAGAGAAGAGCTCAGTACTAGAGAAGACCTCACTACTAGAGAAGAGCTCACTACTAGAGAAGACCTCACTACTAGAGAAGATCTCACTACTAGAGAAGACTTGACTACTAGAGACGAGCTCACTACTAGAGAAGACCTCACTACTAGAGAAGAGCTCACTACTAGAAAAGACTACTAGAGAAGAGCTCACTACTAGAGAAGAGGTCACTACTAGAGAATAGCTCACTACTAGAGAAGTGGTCACTACTACTTATCACGGAGAAGAGGGCAGTACTATAGAAGAACACGCACTACTAGAGAAGAGCTCACTACTAGAGAAAAGATCAGTATCAAAGAAGAGATCACTATTAGAGAAGAGCTCACTACTAGAGAAGAGTTCACTACTAGAGAAGAGCTCATTACTAGAGAGATGTCAATACTAGAGAAGATCTAGTGGCTGGGATAAGCTAGAGGAGATCTAGTGGTTGGGATAAGCTAGAGGAGATCTAGGGGCTGTGATAAGCTAGAGGAGATCTAGGGGCTGTGATATGCTAAAGGAGATCTAGGGGCTGTGATAAGCTAGAGGATATCTAGTGGCTGGGATAAGCTAGAGAAGATCTAGGGGCTGTGATATGCTAAAGGAGATCTAGGGGCTGTGATATGCTAAAGGAGATCTAGGGGCTGTGATATGCTAAAGGAGATCTAGGGGCTGTGATATGCTAAAGGAGATCTAGGGGCTGTGATATGCTAAAGGAGATCTAGTGGCTGGGATAAGCTAGAGGAGATCTAGGGGCTGTGATAAGCTAAAGGAGATCTAGGGGCTGTGATATGCTAAAAGAGATCTAGGGGGTGTGATAAGCTAGAGGAGATCTAGGGGCTGTGGTAAGCTAGAGGAGATCTAGGGGCTGTGATATGCTAAAGGAGATCTAGGGGCTGTGATATGCTAGAGGATATCTCGGGGCTTTGATTTCTTCTTCTTCGTTCGCTTCTACCACCAAGATCGGCCCGTGATCCTACTGAATTTGCTCCTGTGGTTCTCGCGATAGTCTCATTTAGGATGGAGGCTCAGAATATCGTGGGGCTTGGCCTATATTCTCGGTGGGTCACAGAAGCCGCAGTGCGTGACACTGTGGATTTCGTTTCACCAGTTTAGTCTAGAGTTGGACTTTCTCACCGGAAAAAAACCTCAACGTGATTTGGATATAACATATCCCCGTCGGGTGAGAGGTGGTTGCTATCTAGACTGCACTGGTCCAGTGTCTCCGACTTCATGATTCTGTGGTCGTGGCCGCTACCCTTCCTGGTGGTGACTAGGACGGAGCTTTTGTCGAGGAGGACGAATCCTCGCCACTATTGAGTTTGACCCATGGGTTAAGCCGGTTTAGGCGTATTATCCCAGTATAGGTGTATTTAGGACGTGACAGACCTCTAAAGCGGAGGCACTGTGATATGCGTAGCAATGAAGTTTCACCCCTGGGTTAAGACGGTTTAGGCATATTGCCCCAGTATGGATGTATATAGGACGTGGTCGGCCTCCAGAGCAGAGGTGCCGTTGTATGAGTAGCTCTCGCCGCGAAACTACTGGACATACCGAGTAAACTTCACTTTATCCTTTCCATCATCTTTTCCACGACGGCACCGTGCAGCAACCCTAATCGCATTTTTCTTCATTGGCCGAGAGGATTTTCACCCCACGCACGGCAGCTGAGGAACCTCGCCAGCAGCGGAGGGGCTGTGATAAGCTAGAGGAGATCTAGGGGCTGTGATATGCTAAAGGAGATCTAGGGGCTGTGATAAGCTAGAGGATATCTAGTGGCTGGGATAAGCTAGAGAAGATCTAGGGGCTGTGATATGCTAAAGGAGATCTAGGGGCTGTGATATGCTAAAGGAGATCTAGGGGCTGTGATATGCTAAAGGAGATCTAGGGGCTGTGATATGCTAAAGGAGATCTAGGGGCTGTGATATGCTAAAGGAGATCTAGTGGCTGGGATAAGCTAGAGGAGATCTAGGGGCTGTGATAAGCTAAAGGAGATCTAGGGGCTGTGATATGCTAAAAGAGATCTAGGGGCTGTGTGATAAGCTAGAGGAGATCTAGGGGCTGTGGTAAGCTAGAGGAGATCTAGGGGCTGTGATATGCTAAAGGAGATCTAGGGGCTGTGATAAGCTAGAGGATATCTCGGGGCTTTGATTTCTTCTTCTTCGTTCGCTTCTACCACCAAGATCGGCCCGTGATCCTACTGAATTTGCTCCTGTGGTTCTCGCGATAGTCTCATTTAGGATGGAGGCTCAGAATATCGTGGGGCTTGGCCTATATTCTCGGTGGGTCACAGAAGCCGCAGTGCGTGACACTGTGGATTTCGTTTCACCAGTTTAGTCTAGAGTTGGACTTTCTCACCGGAAAAAAACCTCAACGTGATTTGGATATAACATATCCCCGTCGGGTGAGAGGTGGTTGCTATCTAGACTGCACTGGTCCAGTGTCTCCGACTTCATGATTCTGTGGTCGTGGCCGCTACCCTTCCTGGTGGTGACTAGGACGGAGCTTTTGTCGAGGAGGACGAATCCTCGCCACTATTGAGTTTGACCCATGGGTTAAGCCGGTTTAGGCGTATTATCCCAGTATAGGTGTATTTAGGACGTGACAGACCTCTAAAGCGGAGGCACTGTGATATGCGTAGCAATGAAGTTTCACCCCTGGGTTAAGACGGTTTAGGCATATTGCCCCAGTATGGATGTATATAGGACGTGGTCGGCCTCCAGAGCAGAGGTGCCGTTGTATGAGTAGCTCTCGCCGCGAAACTACTGGACATACCGAGTAAACTTCACTTTATCCTTTCCATCATCTTTTCCACGACGGCACCGTGCAGCAACCCTAATCGCATTTTTCTTCATTGGCCGAGAGGATTTTCACCCCACGCACGGCAGCTGAGGAACCTCGCCAGCAGCGGAGGGGCTGTGATAACCTAGAGGAGATCTAGGGGTTGTGATAAGCTAAATAACATCAATTGGTTGTGATAAGCTAGAGTAGATCTAGGTGGTATGATAAGCTAGAGGAGATCTAGGGGCTGTGATAAGCTAAAGGACATCTCGGCGCTGCGATAAGCTAGAGGAGATCTTGGGGCTGTGATAAGCTAGAGACGATCTAGGGGCTGTGATAAGCTAGAGGAGATCTTGGGGCTGTGATAAGCTAGAGGAGATCTAGGGGACGTGATAAGATAGAGTAGGTCTAAGGACTGTGATAAACTAGAGGAATCGGATGACTTTTGATAAGACACCTCTGATCCACATGGAGCTAAGTCAATATGGCACATAAACAATGGGGAAGACCCAGTGGCGCATAAACAATGAACAGGAATCAGTGGCACATAAACAGTGGAAAAGACACAATGGGACATAAATAATGGAAAAGACACAGTGGGACATAAATAATGGAAAAGACACAGTGAGACATAAATAATGGAAAAGACACAGTGGGACATAAACAGTGGAAAAGACACAGTGGGACATAAATAATGGAAAAGACACAGTGGGACATAAATAATGGAAAAGACACAGTGGGACATAAATAATGGAAAAGACACAGTGGGACATAAACAGTGGAAAAGACACAGTGGGACATAAATAATGGAAAAGACACAGTGGGACATAAATAATGGAAAAGACACAGTGGGACATAAATAATGGAAAAGACATTCAATTCAAGTGCCATGCTACGTGGCGTAGGCGATCATTTAGACTCTTGCTCAGCAGTCTGGGATGGTTGCTCAGTGTCAATAAATAATGGAAAAGACACAGTGGGACATAAATAATGGAAAAGACACAGTGGGACATAAATAATGGAAAAGACACAGTGGGACATAAATAATGGAAAAGACATTCAATTCAAGTGCCATGCTACGTGGCGTAGGCGATCATTTAGACTCTTGCTCAGCAGTCTGGGATGGTTGCTCAGTGTCAAATATAAAGAGGCTTTGCTCACTCCAAAAGCGAGCAGTGAAGCTTATTAGTGACAAAGATCAAGCACAAACAACTAACCAGCACAAACGTATCAAAATATTGCCTCTTAAGAACAGGTTCCTCTTCAACAAAGCCAAGTTAGTACATCAAATTCTTTCACGGCATGCCCCGCCTTATCTATGGAACCTGTTTAAATTTAGCCCAAAGTGCAGCCAACGCTTGAACAACATATGTCTTCCAAAACCTAGACTTGATCTTTACAAGAAAAGCTTTAGTTATTCTGCTGCTCATCTTTGGAATACCCTCCCATCCTGTATAAAAAATATGAATTATACTCCTTCCTACAACTACAAGCTTTCCCAATATCTATTTGATGTCCACTACATGCCTCCATGAATTATAAAACTTCAAAGTTATCTTAAACTGCTCTTACAGACACCGAATACAATTAATTGTTTTCTGAATAGTCCCGAAAATTTTGTTCAGTAGATAGTCATTTATATATGTATGTAGTTACTTCTGTACTGAGTGAATGTTTAAGAGAGAAACGTAAATGTTATATTTTATTTTATGTCTCTCAGCTTCAATGTTAATTATATTTGTTACATGAACAGCATATTTGTAGAATGTCTGGAATAGAGTGAAAGATGTATGATAAAGGGCAGAATGCCAGACGGGCCTGCGTGCCCAATTCTTAATCCTTTTGAAATAAAGATCAATCAATCAATCAATCTCTCCACAATTCCCTGTCTTTAAACTTGATTATGAGATCCGCCGGTGACTTTCTTCCTAGCCACACTTACATTCCATACAGTAACCCTCTCTCTCTCTCTCTCGCTCTGTGTGTGTGTGTGTGTGTGTTTTCCTCTGTCTCTTCTTCCCTAAGTTTTTCCAGTTGCCACAGTGTGTTCAAATTTTCATCTTCTCGGGAAATGTCCTATAAATTTCTCTTGTCTCCTCTGATCTTTGCTATAATTTGCTTTTTAACTCCAGCCTCTCTTAAGACTTCTTCGTTGGTTTTCTTGGCTGTCCATGGTACCTTCAACATCCTTCTTATAAACCACATCTCCATGGCCTCCATTTCTCGTTGTACTCTCTTATTCATAGACCATGCTTCACATCCATAAAACAAAATTGGCTCGATGTAACATTTAAGTACTCGGAATCTTGTTTCCATTGATATGGATCTGTTGCACAAGATGTTTCTCATTATCTGGAATGCTGACTTGGCCTGAGCATGTCTGCTTTTTATTTCGTTGTGACATTTTCCATCAATTGTTATAATCATTCCTATGTACTTGAATCTATCACCTTGCTTCAGATTTCATCGATGGTAATGCTACATTTTGGTGGTATTCTTTTCTTTGAGATGACCATCACTTCAGTCTTCTTTTTGTTCAGGATGAGATCTTTATTTTTACTTTCACGAATCACGACGTCCAGAAATGTCTGTAGCTCCCCTTTACTTTTAACAATCAGGACTGTGTCGTCTGCATATCTTAAGTTGTTATGGCTGTACCAGCCAACTGATATTCCTGGCATGTTCTCTATATTTCTCATTGTTTTCGCTGTACAAGGAGACGAGCCCAGGAGATAAAACACATCTTTGTCTCACACCCAATTTTATGTCTTGGAATGTTCCTATTTTGATCTCAGCCTTCACTGCTGCTGATTGCTACCAATATATATAGTTTTGATGAGTTTCAGATCTGTCCTATCTATGTTGATGTCTTCCAGCATTCTTATAATTTCTGTGCGTCTCACTTTATTGAATGCTTTAAAGTAGTCTATGAAGCATAAGTATAGGTCCATCTTTACTTCTATTGATATCTCCATCAATGTTCTTATTGTATATATGGCGTTACTTGTACCTTTTCCTTCAACGAAACCGCACTGTTCATGTGTGGCACATAAGCAATGGAGAAGACACAGTGGTACACAAATAGTGGAGAAGACACAGTGGCACATAAACAACTGAAGAGTTGAAACCTTGGAACACATCCCTATAAATGTCTCGGAGTTTAAGTGAAGGGAGAAAGTCCAGCCTGTCATAAATCTAAACTCATGAATATCAGGATAGAAAATTCAGCCAGTCATAAATCTAAACACATGAATATCAGATTAGAAAATCCAGCCAGTTATAAATCTAAACACATGAATCTCAGGATAGAAAATTCAGCCAGTCATAAATCTAAACACATGAATCTTGGGATAGAAAATCCAGCCTGTCACAAATCTAAACACATTAATCTCAGGATAGAAAATTCAGCCAGTCATAAATCTAAACACATGAATCTAGGGTTGGAAATCCAGCCTGTGATAAATCTAAACATTTGAATCTCAGGATAGAAAATCCAGCCAGTCATAAATCTAAGCACATGAATCTCGTGATAGAAAATCCAGCCAGTTATAAATCTAAACACATGAATCTCAGGATAGAAATTTCAGCCAGTCGTAAATCTAAACACATGAATCTAGAGTTGGAAATCCAGCCTGTGATAAATCTAAACACATGAATCTCAGGATAGAAAATCCAGCCAGTTATAAATCTAAGCACATGAATCTCAGGATAGAAAATCCAGCCAGTTATAAATCTAAGCACATGAATCTCGGGATAGAAAATCCAGCCAGTTATAAATCTAAACACATGAATCTCAGGATAGAAATTTCAGCCAGTCATAAATCTAAGCACATGAATCTCGGGATAGAAAATCCAGCCAGTCATAAATCTAAACACATGAATCTCGGGATAGAAAATCCAGCCAGTCATAAATCTAAGCACATGAATCTCGGGATAGAAAATCCACTGATACGTAATTAGAGATCTACGCCAGGTGAGATACCCATGACATTAAAAAAGTTCAAAATTCGGACCCTGACTTCATTGCATTCCAGACAAACCAATACATGCTCCGCTGAATTCCGCAGCAACCATCTAAGAGTATGTTTGCTGATATTTCATGTTAAATTTTGGTTGTTTACGACACGTTTTCTGCCACACAGTTCGGATTTCCGGCCAGCACCTTTAATTTGTCCTAGCTCAAATAATCTCTTCACAGCTACATTGTTTTTTTTTCAATTCCCGTTCTTCATTTTTCTACAGTCTGTCCAATACAGCCTTACCAATGTCCCCATTGTCCATTGTCAGTCTGCTACTTATTGTAGCCTGTCCAGCAAGTCTGTCTGCCACACCATTACTATGTATCCCTGCTGTACCAGAATTCGAATACCGCATTAATTAGCACATATTTTTTTCTATCAAAGAGAAAGAATCTAGTAGAAAATTTAAACTTTGGAATGTTTTTACTCAAGGTCAGTTATGACATGTTTACTAGAGTTTTGATTGTCTAGACAGGCTAAATTTAGTAACAGAAAGTAAAAATCAAAGATCAACAGACAGACAATCAGACGAGGGTCAGACGTCACGTGAGATAAGCTTCCAGAAGGTTCTATGAAAATTGTGGCATATATTTAAGCTGGAGCAACTTAGGAAAAAAGAGAGACAGTAGAAGTTTTAGTTTTAGACAGTGTATGTGAGGCTAGCTTGTATATGACAAAGTGTAGTTTTGTGCTGTGTCTAGTTAGTGTAAAACTGATAGAAATGTAGCTAGAAGTTCTGATGGCAGTGATGTCTACGGACGGCCGTAACTGCCGGGAATTTATTCTACATGTTGTCTGAGTGGATATTTGTCCTGTCATGAGTTTTTGGATATGTATGCACTGTCAATCACGGCAGCATCGTCACCCTGTGCATCAATAAAGTCTTTAAACGTAATATTGCCGCTGCTGTTATTCCACGAGAGAGAATGTTCCTGGAAGCAAGTAAGTCTGTGAAGCGAATAACAAAACAGACGCAAAACAACGTAGAACAGTCGTGGAAATTAACTGAAAAATGAATAACTATAAACAGCAAGTTACTCATAGGCGGATAGACAGAAGATAGGAACCTGCGTTAAGCGATGGTCGTAACTGGCACTGTCTTTCCCGGCCGAAACTTGTTTAAAATTGGGTCCATGTTCAGCCCATACCTCAGGAAAACATCTATAGTCCTCTCTTGTGACCGGCACTGTGTCAAGGCACTGTGTCAAGGCACTGTGTCAAGGCACTATGTGAAGGCTAGTGTGGCGCACGTGCCTAGCGCACTTCGTTACAGACCTTTTGCATTATATCACTGGATTATGCATTCTTCATGGTTTCATGCTTGCTGTTTTTACAGTTCTGATCCTAATTGCTAGGCTGCAGGTTATCCACTGCCTTCTACACCGTTATGGTGCAGAGGTACCGTATCCGGAATTATCCAGCAACAGGTTACATTCGCTGCTGGATTTATTTTCTTGTATTTCGCTTTCGTAACAAGAAAAGTATTTCAAGTTGTCCAGATACGGGCATCCAGTGTGCTCGTGCTCGTACAGCCATGACACTATCCACGGGATTTATGGCACAAGTATCTGTCGGATAGTCATATGTTGCAGTGACGGTATCTCAAGGTATGCCTGAGCCTTCTTGCTGTTTCCTGGGGGGGGGGGGGGCAAGCTTGGGCCCTATACTTGCCATCATGGAAAGGGGGCCAATCCCTGGCTCTCCAGATTGAGGGTTTCTGTCATGTTTACTGTTTGCCTTGCCTGAGTGGACTCGTTTGGCCCATGGATTATTGCTGTGAAGTTCCAGTCTCAGCCATTTGTCTGTTCGTGTTTATTAGCTGTCCGTCGGAGGTGGACTGTCGCTGCTTTGCTTGTTATCCTAGCAAGCTTTGCTAGTTATCATAGCAAGCTTTGCTTGTTATCCTAGCAAGCTTTGCTTGTTATCCTAGCAAGCTTATTACAGTTCCAACTACAAACTCTGTTTATTTTCATCTGAACTGAACGGGATTACATATGACAGATATCTTTCAGTGCGTTGACACTCTTAGCACTTATGGAAACAATTACCTGGATAGCAGAGTTGTCTCTTTTGTGAACTGACAATATGAACAGTATGCTGGATGAAATATCATTGATTTCAGTGACTTGTTTTGGACATTATTATATGAATATTTTTTGTTGTCGTGAATATTACTAAATTGTGTTCTTTTGGTAGTAAAATCTTTCGTTTTGGAAATATCCTAGAGATAGATGCTATTGAGTAGAAAAATTGATACTTTGAGAATTTATTACAGGTTATAGACCCAATGTTGACTGGAAAGAGACTATAATACTGAGAACAGGTACTCTATGTTCTTAAAGAATGGGTACCTGTATGTTTTGCTATGAGGGAAATGGCTTTCCCAGAGATGTCCTGTTTTGGTGGTTATATAGTTCATAGAGAAATTGCCACCAGTTAGTGCTTTACAGGACAGATGGATAAGTCTTTGCCGTTAGAACGAGCTTTATGATTACTGATTGGTAGTTATAGAATTAAACGTTACATAACTTGGAACGGAGTATGATGGAGGTTTTGCCATGCATATATGTGCTGCCTCTTGATGTTTAACTCCCCCAACACATGTAGAGCTTACATGGAATTGAGGCTTTGGTATGTTTATCGCAGGGGTCTTGTGTAGACCTAGTTTATTTCATTTTAGGCCCGTAAATTTGGTCTCTGGCATATGTCCTTTGGAAGGACTTATTATAAGGCGGATAGTCTGGTTACCCACATTCCTATTCTACGTATGTTGCGAATAGTCACATGCGACAGATATAGGTTGCATTGTTATCATACCTTTTACTCATTTTACTATTCTGCGACAAATATAGTTTGGATTGCTATGATACCCGTGTGCACATATACCCTTTTCTGCGCATGTTGAGGATAGTCTTATGCGACAGATATAGGTTGGATTGCAATGATACCCGTGTGCACATCTACCCTTTTCTGCGCATGTTGAGGATAGTGACATGTGACGGACATAGGGTGGTTTGTTATTTAGAGTGCACATGTAATATTCTACCTCTCGTGGTGTTAGGTAGACACATGAGAGTTGGTAGTTTTTTTTAGTAGACTACAAAGACAGCGGTAAAGCTAATGTTTACAAAGACAGCGGTAAAGCTAATGTTTACAAAGACAGCGGTAAAGCTAATGTTTACAAAGACAGCGGTAAAGCTAATGTTTACAAAGACAGCGGTAAAGCTAATGTTTACAAAGACAGCGGTAAAGCTAATGTTTACAAAGGCAGCGGTAAAGCTAATGTTTACAATGACAGCGGTAAAGCTAATGTTTACAAGGACAGCGATAAAGCTAATGTTTACAAAGACAGCGGTAAAGCTAATGTTTACAAAGACAGCGGTAAAGCAAATGTTTACAAAGGCAGTGATAAAGCTAATGTTTACAAAGGCAGCGGTAAAGCTAATGTTTACAAAGACAGCGGTAAAGCTAATGTTTACAAAGAGATATTGTAAAAAATTATAGATGAGCGGTGAACGGTGAGAGAAACTTTCTATTTTGAGCAGGCAGTGTGTTTTGCACTATCCTTGCGGTTGGCCTTGATGAGAGAATACTCCGCACGTCCAAGTTATATTAATGGATTGGAAACAAATTTATGTAGGTTGAACTGTTCTTTTCCTTATACCCGACCGGTTTCAAAACCGATTGCTACACCTTGTGGGTGGGACTAAGGTTGTGTAAGATAGTGGAATGCCTTTGGTTAGTTCTTTCTTTCAGAGTTTTCCTTTCAGTAAAACTCTGCTTAAGGGGAGGGGAGATATCTACACGTATAATAGTATATAGAATGTCAGATTATAAGATAGATTATTCATCTGAGAATTGGAAAATTAGTATAAAATGAGTTATCTTCTAAAGTAACCAGCTGTTTGTGAATAGAGTCCATCTGCTTTGTCTCAAATTGCACCAAGTCACGGTTAAGGTGTAGCAGGAGAAAGATCAGGTGAGAGAGAAATCATATGATTGAGGGACAGGTGTGTTTTGTGTATCGCCTGGGATAGGCGTAGATTAGTCTGTTAGAAATGTTGTTGTTTAAGAAATAGATGTAGAACAGAGTGTATTAGGATGTTCTGGTGACGACAGTGGTCTGCCGGGAACATATATTATGTCGAAGAGATGGAAATTACATGCAGTATTGTGTCCATGGACTTTGTTGATGTCTTTTGTTGTTCTCGTCATATCGCTCATCGACTCATCGTCACCCCGTGCATCATTAAAATCATTTCAACTGTAAAGTTGCTGCTTCTGTATTAGTATCGCCACTGAGAGAGAATGAACGTTTCTGGGAGCAAATAAGTCTGTAAAGTGAATAACAAAACAGACACAAAACAGATATGAACAGATGTAGAACAGTCATGAATTAAAATGAGATAAAAGCTAACAGTAATATAATAAAGAACAGTATAATAGTGGGCAGTAGTTGAAATTTACAGAGAGATGCACAATTATAAGCAACAAGTTTACACATAAGCAGAAGAGTTGAAGAGAGGATATTGCTTCAAACATGAAGAGAGGATATTGCTTCAAACATGAAGAGAGGATATTGCTTCAAACATGAAGAGAGGATATTGCTTCAAACATGACACCAGGCAACACAGCCTCTGTGATATGACACCAGGCAACACAGACTGTGATACGACACCAGGCAACATAGACTCTGTGATACGACACCAGGCAACACAGACTGTGATACGACACCAGGCAACACAGACTGTGATACGACACCAGGCAACACAGACTCTGTGATACGACACCAGGCAACACAGACTGTGATATGACACAAGGCAACACAGACTGTGATACGGCACCAGGCAACACAGACTGTGATACGACACAAGGCAACACAGACTCTATGATACGACACTAGGCAACATAGACTGTGATACGACACAAGGCAACACAGACTGTGATACGACACCAGGTAACACAGACTCTGTGATACGACACCAGGCAACACAGACTGTGATACGACACAAGGCAACACAGACTGTGATACGACACAAGGCAACACAGACTGTGATACGACACAAGGCAACACAGACTCTGTGATACGACACCAGGCAACACAGGCTCTGTGATATGACACCAGGCAACACAGGCTGTGATACGACACCAGGCAACACAGACTCTGTGATATGACACCAGGCAACACAGACTCTGTGATGTGACACCAGGCAACACAGACTCTGTGATACGACACCAGGCAACACAGACTCTGTGATGTGACACCGGGCAACACAGATTTTGCGATGAACTGGAGTGAGACAGATTCTGACTTCTGGTCTTCATGAAGCAAGTCCTAATTCATGTACACGCCTACAAACTGTCATCTTGCTGAATTTAAATGTTGCTGTATTCATCATCTGATGAGGTAAAGTGATACAGGTGGTGAAGGACAGACAACAAGAGATATGTGTCAACCTACTGACTTTAAATGTTGCTCTATTCATCAGTTGACGTAGTAGAGTGGTACAGGTGGTGAAGGACAGAAAACAAAAGGTATCTCTCATCCTGATGACTTTAAATGTTGCTGTAGTCATCAGTTGACGTGGTAGAGTGGTACAGGTGGTGAAGGACAGACAATAAAAGGTATCTCTCATCCTGCTGGCTGGTACAACATGAACGTCCTGAACGGATTCTGTCTTCTACTCAACTGATGGCTCTAAATCTCTCCCAAAACTTTGTTAGATCGTGAAGTTCCTAAAAGTCATGAAACCTGACAAGCGGATTCGCCGTTCTCAGCCCATGCATTAGCTCGAACATGTTTTAATGTGCTAAGACTCCTCTGAGACTTGGTTTCTGCAACTGGCAAAAGCGTCCTCACATTCGTTCAGTAAGAGTCACTACTGCACTTGCATCACGAATCTGTGTGATTAATTTCCCTGTGTGGGTTGGCGGAAAGCATGAATCGTACCCTAAATTTACGTTTAACATAACGTTATTGTATGTGATTTTTACACTCATCATGACAATTAATTATTACTTTTCATACCTCATATGCATAGAGAAATGTTTGTGTTTGACAATGAAACAAATAAAAGCAAAATTATTCTTTACGTACGAACATGTCATTATCATCATCATCATCACCATCATCATCATCATCATCGTCGTCTTCGTCGTCGTGATCATCATCATCATTATCATCATCATCATCGCCTTTCACTTCCTTGAGAAAGGATAAAGGCTCTCCAGTCATCCCTGTTCTTGGAATTATTCTCTGCTTCCTTCCATGTGCACCCCTTGTCTCTGAGCACTGTCATAATTTCTCTTCTCCAACTAAATCTATGTCTACCTCGTTTTCTGTTTCCTTGAAGATTCCATGTCAGTGCCTGTCTTGCTAAGCTGTTGTCGGGTTTCCTCATTCTTAACCCTTTTGAAATAAAGATCAATCAATCAATCAGAGTGTGGCCAATCCGCCTCCATTTCCTATACAAGATTTTTAGATTCATAGGTTCTTGTCCTACCCTTTCCCAGAGCTCCTCGTTCCTGATCTTGTCCCGCCATTCAGTGTTTAAAATCCTCCTCAAGCAGTAGCTCATGAATGTTTGTATCCTCTGTTGTATTGTCTTGGTCATAACCCATATCTCTGAACCATATAGTAGGACAGTCTTTACGTTTGTATTGAAAAGAACAAGTTTGGTTCTTGTTTTGATGTTCTTAGATGACCATATTTTGTTAAGTTGGATAAATGCTGTCCTGGTCTTGGTTATTCTAGTTTTAACATCCTTTTCTGTTCCCCCATATGTATCCACTATGCTGCCTAAATATGTGAAATATTCTACTTCTTCAATTGGCACTCCCTCGATTACCATGAGGCTATTGCTTTCACTATTACTTTTCATTATCTTTTTTTTTTTTTGGTCTGTTAATATACAGGCCCAGTTTAGCTGAATTCTTGCTTAAGATCTGAAGTTTCTCTTGCATGTGTGTGTGGCTGTGTGCCAGAAGTGCCACATCATCTGTGAAGTCAAGATCTTCCAATTGGTTCCACAATGTCCATTGTATCCCATTTCTTTTTCTTTGTGTGGTAGTTTTCATGATCCAATCAACTGAGAGACGAAATAGGAATGGTGATAGCAAACATCCCTGTCGCACGCCTGTTTCCACTTTAAAACTTTCTGTGAGAGTTGTTCCTTGCACGATTCTACAAATTGTTCCGTCATATAGGATCTTTATAAGCTTTGTTATTTTGGATAACATAAAATGGGATAACACAGTGTTCCAGTAGTTTCCATAGTATTCTCCGATCTAAATTATCGAATGCTTTCTCGTAATCAATGAATGTATCTAACAGCGAAGAATTCCACTCCATAGACTGTTCTACTATTATTCACATTGTAGCAGTGTGGTCAGTACAGGATCTTCAGTGCCTGAAACCTACTTGCTCTTCACTTATTCTACTGTCTACTGATATTTTAATTCTATTAAGCAAAATCCTCCTGAAGACTTTACTGGGTATTGAATGAATGGATGAATGAGTGAAAGATCTTTTATTTTTAAAGGGTAAAGAATTGAATACAGAACATCTCTGATGGATGCAAGGGCTTATAGGTGTACAGATGTTAACAGTGATCACATCCTGTGCATATGGAAAATAAAACTAAAATTGAAAAGCCATCATAAGAAATCAATACACAGAAAGATAAACAGCCACGGCCTACAAGAAGAGAATACTAACAGTAATTTCAATCACGAACTTGCCAATCATTCCAAAATACCCAGTGAAGTTGAGGAGATAGGTATAGATGAATTATGGAATTCTTACAGAACAACCATAATCACAGCAGCAAAAGCAAGTGCTGGACTGAAAAAAGCCAAATAGAAAAGCATGGATATCAGAAAACACTGTATGCAGGTAGCGATGACTTCTTGCATAGTTTCCCCCACCAGTTCGATGTCATCCTAATATTTTAGCTTGTTCTCCTGCACTGCTTTCTACAGCCAAATTAGATATGTTGAATATAAAAACAGAACTTCGAAAAGATATGGCAAAAGCCATATACAAAGAAATAGACAAGAAAGTAATAAGTTCAGCTAGAAGGGATAAACGAGAATACATAGACAATTTGGCGAAAGAGGCAGAGAAGGCAGCAAAAACAGGAGACAGCAAGACTTTACATAACATACAAAAGAGGTTAACAGGTACTATTACATCTACAGAAAGACCAATCTTTAGCAAAACTGGAACCCCATTAACATCAAGTAAAGATCAAAAGCAAAGATGGGTTGAACAACTAAATGTCAACCTAGAAGAAAATAAATTGCATGAAATTGAAACAGCAGTGAAGATAATGGCTAACAACAAAGCTGTCGGTGAAGATGAAATAAAACCCGAAATGCTAAAACCTATCAGTAGTGACAACATGAGACAACTACAGAGAATGTTTAATAAGATTTGGAAAGAAGAAAAGGTCCTTTCTAAATGGAAAAAAGGAATCATTGTTAAAATACCAAAAAAGGAAACCTTAGTGACTGTAACAATTGCAGAGGAGTAACCTTAATATCATTTGTGTCAAAAGTATTTTGCAGGACCATTTTGAATAGACTTAAAGATATAGTGGATACTGCAATGAGAGAAGCACACGCAGGATTTCGAAAAGGGAGAAGCTGTCTCGACCAGATCTTTACTCTCAGAATAATACTTGAAGAACATATTGAAAAGCAGAAACCATTAATACTGAACTTCATAGATTTTAAAAAGGCATTTGATAGCATACACAGAGATTCATTATGGAGAATTTTTAAAACTATATGGAATACCATCTAAAACTGTCAATATCATTAAGGACTTCTATAATGGATATGTTTGTGCAGTCAAGACAGAAGAAGGGATGAAACAGGCGTGAAACAAGGATGTATACTGCCTCCTTTGCTTTTTGGAATTGCAAATAGACTTCATAATGAAAAAATGCTGCACAGGTAACACAGGTATTGACTAGGTACATGGGACCCAACTAGAAGATCTTGATTTTGCTGATGACATAACTCTTATCAGTAACAATGTGAATTCTATGCAATAAATAACAGATAGCCTGTCTTCACTGGTTAGCAAAATAGGACTTGAAATTAACAAGGACAAAACAAAAATAATGAAAATTCCCATTAATCAAAATGGAAAAATACACGTAGAAGGGACATATATTGAAGAAGTCAATCAATTTGCATACCTTGGCAGCTACATAGACCAGGATGGTGACACCAGAAAGGAAGTTAGAATTAGAATTGCAAAAGCAACATCGATCTTCAAGAATCTTGAGAACATATGGAATTCAAAAGTTATAAGCACAAAAATCAAGTTAAGACTATTCAATTAAAATGTAATATCCACCCTCATTTATGCATGCGAAAGCTGGAAAACAACTAAAGAAATAGAAAAGAAATTAGACTCTTTTGTTTTAGGAAAATACTCGGCATCAAGTGGAACTAATTCAAGAACAATGCAGAGATAAGACAGATGAGTGAACAACAACCAGTCTCATGAGTGATCAGGAAAAGGAGATGGACATATGTTGTTCACGTGATGAGAAGAAATGATCAGAGAATCCCAAAACAAGCTATCAAGTGGAACACAAGAGGCCAAAGAAAAAAGGCATACCGCGTGAAACTCTACAGAAGACATTGTTAAGAGAGGCCAAAGTAAAAGACATAAAATCCCTTGTTGAGGTTGAAAGACTCTCCGAAGACAAGAAAACCCTGTGTGACGTTTAACGGCAAGGGAAGGATATAAAATATATTATGTACCCTTCCAAGACGGTCTTCTCTACATTATCATGACATTTAATGTGTCCAAAATATTTAAGTTTTCTCTATTTAATCCTCTTTACTAGCCAGCCTTCTTCGATATCAAGTTCTTGTAGTATGGATATATTTGTTCCTTTTTTTGTCCATGATATTTTAAGAACTCTTCTGTAGCATTTACATTCAAATACATTTATGTGTTTCTCAGCTGTTTTGTTAAGTATCCAGGTCTGACAGACATATGTTACGATGGGATAGATACATGACCTTAAAAATCTTATTTTTGTGGTTTTGTCTGTTCTTCTCCACAGATTTTTTGGTTGTTTTACTTTCGGAAGAGCGATAGATGACCTCCTTTTAATTTACCTCATTGTATCTCCATTATTAGTTAGTAGTGATCCAAGATATTCAAAACTCCCCACTTATTTCAATTTTCCTCATCGATACATATTCAGTTGCCTTGTTTGTTTTATCAGTAGTCAGCAACTAAATATTCTTCGCATTAAGATATATGTTTTGCTCTTCGCTGTTCTTACAGACTGACATAATTAGGTTTTCCATTCCTTTTTGTGTTGTGGACAGTAACACTGTGTCACCAGCATATCTAATCTCTGGTATTTCATAACCTCCAATTGTTATGGCATTATAATATTCTTTGTCTACATCTTCTCTAACATTCCTCATTATATTTTCAGTATATAAGTTAAATAAGTAGGGCGACAATATGCACCCCTGACGGACCCCTTGTTTTATGTCAAACCAGGTTATTGTTTCACCATTTATACTTACTGCTGACTGTTGGTCTAGATACAGTTATGATAATTGTATAAAATGTGTGGGAAATCCCATTTTTACATTATTTCCCAAAGTTTCTGGTGTTGTACAAAATCAAATGCCTTTCTGTAGTCTATAAAAGATAAATACAGATTCACATTAAACTTCCTGCATTTCTCTATTATTAATCTTATATTGAATATATGATCTCTTGATCCTCTTCCTTGCCTGAAACTAGCTTGGACCATATTGACTTCTTCTTATATTTTCTTACGAAGTCTACCCATTATGATTTTTAACAGAATTTTATTGGCATGACTAATCAGGGCAACAGTTCTGTAGTTTGTGCATAATTTCAGGTTACCCTTTTTTGGCAGTGGTACGAATATAGTTCTTTTCCATTCTTTTGGCCACATACACAAATGCCGTATCATTTTACATTTTACATGATAGATTGTTGCACATTCCTTTCCTCCTGCTTTAATAAGTTAATCTGTTATCTCATCACAAATATATCCATACTATAAGAACTTAATATTGAAGAAGGGTGGCAGAGAAAACTTAAATATTTTGGACACATTAAACGTCATAACAATCTAGAGAAGACCGTCTTGGAAGGGTACATAACAGGAAAAAGAAAGAGAGGAAGGCAAGGCGAAGATGGCTGCAAGACATCGTTGATAATCTGGAAATGGATGCATAAGCAGCAGGCCATCTTGCTCACAACCAAGAGGCCAACAGGAGTGCTGTTAGGGAGGCAAAGTTCCGCAAGGGACATGCAAATGAATGAATGAATGAATGATATTATCACATCCTGGTGATTTATCATTTTTCAGATTCTTTATTGCCCATAAAACTTCTTCTATTGTCGGTTCCTGTTCTTTCTCCTCCAATGATAATTCACACTGTTTTTTTCTGATATCACAGTCGATTGTTTCATACATTTCTCTGAATATTCCTTCCATCTTTCTAGAATTTCCTCGGTATTCCCCATCTTGTCACAAATTACATTTAAATTAGGTATGACATTTCTCGTCAATGTCTTTATTTCTTTAAACATTTCACTATCTCTTCCACACTTCTGATGTTCTTCTATTCTTTCACAACAATCTTATATGTATTGTTTTTTGTCTTTTCTTATGTTTCATCGTACTTCTTTTGTTAAAGATTTATATTCCTCTATGTTGTTGTTTGTCATTTTTCATTGCGTCTTCATTTCTCTACATTGTTTTATCAGTTCTAGTGTACCTGCTGTAATCCATCCATTCTTTTGTGTTTTCTTTACTGGAACCATGCCTTTAGCTGTTGTTATTAAGATATCTCTGGCCTGCGTAGCCAATTCATCTGGTGGCATCTCTTCCTGTACAGCTATCAGGATTTCAAAACTGTTCTTCACTTCTATACCGTATTGTTCTGGGATTTTTGTAAGATCAAAATGGAGTGGTTTTGATCCCGTAACTGTCTTTTTTATCTTTATCTTCATGTCTGCTATCAATAACTCATTGTCCGTGTCACAATCAGCACCTGGTAGAGTTTTTGCTGATGTTATACTTGATCTCCACCTTCTTTGCACTAAAATGTAATCTATTTGATTCTTGGTTTTCCCATCAGGTGATATCCATATATAAAGTCTTCTTGGATATTGTTTAAAAAGTGTGTTAACAATCATTAGCTCATTTTCCATGCAAAACGCCATTAGATTGTCACATGCCTCATTTCTATGTCCTATGCTAAATTTCCATACAACATGTCCTTCGTCTTGTGCTCTTTCTGTACCAATCTCTGCATTAAAATATCCAATTATTAATACAATATCATTTTTCCGTATCTGTTCTATCATTCGTCGTTTGTAGTGTTCTATAAACGTCTTCTAATTCCTCTTCTTCTGCTGCTGATGTAGGTGCATATATCTGGATCATTGGTACATTTCTAGGAGTGCTCATAAGTCTGATTGTGAGGATTCTATCGCTTACTGGATTGTAACCCAGTAATGCTTTTGATGTTGATGTGTCCAAGTAAAAACCCACTCCATTCTTTCCTCCTAATTCTCCACCAGAGTATATAAAGATATTATCATTCTCGCTCTTGAAGTTTCCTGATCCTTTCCATCGATGTTCACAGATTCCCAAAATGTGTATCCCCGTTCTTTTTCATCTCGTCACTTTTTATTTGATATTTTCCCTGATACATACTTCTCATATTCCATGTTCCTACTCTTATTTTTCTTATTAGTTTGATGCAGGGGTTTTCCTTGGTAACACCATCAGGATTTTGTCCGTCATCACAATTACTAGTACCGACCTCTGCCTCACACTCTTCCCCAGTGTTAAAATTAGATCTATCTGGCCTGGGGGACTCACCACCAGATCTTTTTCCTATTTGACTTTCCATGATTGCTGCTTGGGTTTCTTGGTATGTTTCCAGAAGATAGTTTACCATTGCTTTCCTTCCCGGCAGTGACTGTACTAGTCAGTGATCGTAGCCATTGTCCCTACATTGAGATCATCTGCCTACCATCATAGAATGGTGACCATAACCAACATTATCTGTCAGCTGCTCTCTCATTCCATCCACCACCTGCTCCCATGGCTTCACGTCACCCTGATCTGGGGTCTATACGGGTACTCCACCTTGCCCAAGGGTGTCCCGTAGACTGACGGAGGTAAGGAGGCGTCTTACTTCTCCTTTGATAGGTGATACCCTACCCCGCTAAACACACACACACACACACACACACACCACACACACACATATATAATGAGGCAGTAACTTGGAGAGCAGAGAAACATGAGCGAAGTTCCAGAGAGAGAGAGAGAGAGAGAGAGAGAGAGAGTAAGTGAGTAACGCTGTAAATGTATAGGGTAGTCTACAAAACAGCTATTTCACAGAGAGACATTACTAGACGTAGAAACACAAGATAAAACTATTTATATAACACACGTTCAACTCATTTATTACACGTCTGCCATACATAAACGTAACCAGACTTATGTACATATTTTACTATTTCAAAACGATCTCAATGCATCAGAATGACAACTCATAAGTTTTAGTAATTCCTTACTACATGGACTAACTGTTAGTGATAAGAAATATAAATATCAGTGCATCAACACAATAACCCAGTGCTGTGTACACATTATGGTTATAAGGGTTAGGAAAATAACATGTTTACAACCACACAAATACACTTCAGAATGTTTACAACCACACAAATACATTTCAGCATATTTACAAAGGCACAAATACACTTCAGCATGTTTAAAACCACACAAATACACTTCAGCGTGTTTACAACCACACAAATACACTTCAGCATGTTTACAACGACAAAATACACTTCAGCATGTTTACAACAAGACAAATGGATTTCAACATGTGTTTACAAAGACAAATTGTACCATATCACGCACATTTTCTTTTTTTCTAAAACAACTATCAAAGCAAACAAGGTGAGCCAATCAAACATAGACAAAACTGGGTAGTCTGATTAACCGGCTCCACTACCATTTGACTAAAATGTTCAGTTATTCTAACCTAAAGTATCAAGATTTTCTTGCCGACTTGTTTGCTACACTTCTCTTTGTATATTTCTCGTCTGTACTAAATAATCTATTCATTTCTGTATCAGGAGTTTATTTACTTTTAGTCTATAGTAAATAATCTATTCATTTCTGTAGTCTGAGTTTGTCTACTTTTAGTCTATACTAAATAATCTATTGATTTCTGTAGTCTGAGTTGGAAAAAAAAGATAGATTAAAAGTTTTCAAAATTTCATAACGGATCGGGAAAACTTTCATTTAGTCAAAAAATCGTTCTCTCTCTCTCTGTCTGTGTGTGTGTGTCTTAAAAAAGAGAGAAAAAAACACTTTCCTGTATAAAAAAAATCTAACAGCAACAGGCCACACTGACCTCAGGTCAGTGCTAGTCGGATAAGTAGATAGTACGCTGTTCTCTCGTGGCTAGACGGCTGCTCGTCCTACCGGAGTCCGTGTTCGAATCCCAGGTAATTCTCTTGTGATTTTTCTTTCTCTCACGTCTCACTAAAGTGCTTTGTCTACGATTTTTTCGAGGTTTAATCCTACAATATTTGTTCTCTTACTTGACCTCAGGTCAGCCCAGCAAGATTTTGCATAATATTCTCTCAAAATATTCAAGTCTGGTCAAGCATAACATTCTACCAAAACATTCAAGTCTGGTCAAGCATAACATTCCACCAAAACATTCAAGTCTGGTCAAGCATAACATTCCACCAAAACATTCAAGTCTGGTCAAGCATAACATTCCGTCAAAACATTCAAGTCTGGTCAAGCATAACATTCCACCAAAACATTCAAGTCTGGTCAAGCATAACATTCCGTCAAAACATTCAAGTCTGGTCAAGCATAACATTCCACCAAAACATTCAAGTCTGGTCAAGCATAACATTCCACCAAAACATTCATGTCTGGTCAAGCATAACATTCCACCAAATCATTCAAGTCTGGTCAAGCATAACATTCCACCAAAACATTCAAGTCTGGTCAAGCATAACATTCCACCAAAACATTCAAGTCTGGTCAAGCATAACATTCCACCAAAACATTCAAGTCTGGTCAAGCATAACATTCCACCAAAACATTCATGTCTGGTCAAGCATAACATTCCACCAAAACATTCAAGTCTGGTCAAGCATAACATTCCACCAAAACATTCAAGTCTGGTCAAGCATAAAACTTTCAGCTGCGGATGTTTTTCATCTCGACTCCCGCCAGCTCAAAAAACTGAAGAGAAAAAAACAAACTCTAGACTTGATATTTATATTTAGACAGGAACAGACTCTAGACTTGATATTTATATTTAGACAGGAACAAACTCTAGACTTGATATTTACACTTACACACGAACAGACTCTAGACTTGATATTTACACTTACACACGAACAGAACACAAAGAACAACATATACCTTTCGTTCTCTCTTCTTAGCTTACGTCTACTCTGCCTGTATTGCTCCACCTTCTTAACATTATAAAAATGTATAAAGTAGGAAAATAGTAGAAACAGATTTATTACTTAACGATTACAAAGTTGTGACGTGAGCCTCAAACATACAAAAAACATACAGGTCGAAGAATTAGAGAGAGGAGATAAAGTATAGATTCACAAGAATGCTATATTAAAAAAAAGAAAAAGAAAAAAATTAATAATAAATAGAGCACTTAGCTGTAACTGTAAGAAGATGTGGCTTGTCCGACACTGTGTCAGAAATGGTCATGGTAGGGCGTAGAGACTGTTTAAATGGAGACCTGTGATGTGTAGTCGGTGGGTTGTAACTGGGGGTGGTGGAGGGGAGAGAGAGTGGTACAATGTTAACCTAGCCAGGATAAGGTGAAATAGATGATTATAGTTAGGGTAGAGGGTTGTAATGTGATGCTGTGAGTAGGTTCTGAACTATGTGTAACAAATGAGAAGGGAGTGGAGCTTAGTGGAGAGGGATTATAATTGTTGAAGAGGAGAATGTTAGGTGTAGCTGAATAGTGAGTTTAACTCGTGTAGTTCCTGATTGTAGCGGTTCTCAGGCGCTAGGCGGCTTGTGCCATCTGTGTGACATTGTTTGATGGCTGTTACCAGAAAATCAGATTGCCTCTGCGGTTTGGGCCATTGAAATGATTTGGGACTGGTTTCAAAGCATGCTGGGCGATATCATACTGGTGTTTCTGAATGCAGTCCCCTAATCTGAGGCCAGTCTCACAAATATACGTTATCCTACATCTTTTGCATACGAAAACATGTATCACATTACGGGACTAGCATGTAAATCCCTCACGAAGAGTGAGGATAGTTTTGGGAAAGGTGATCATTTTCGTTTCCCAGACTACAGGGCAGGTAACGCAGCGGAGTCGGTTACATTTTCTGGTACCACCATATGTAAGGCTATGCTTCAAGTGGCTGTGGACGAGGATGTCCTTAAGGTTTGGCTCACGTTTGTATGCCAGCAGGGGTGGATCATAGAACATGTCGCGAGTGTCGGGGTTGAGATGGATTAGCGGTAGATGACGATAAAGAATTTTCTTAACCATCTGACCGTGCGGGTGGAAAGGCAGTACTAACTTAACTCGGTCAGATGGAGTAACAGGCTTTTTCCTGAATACTTCTTTGCTTTCACTAGTTGGATACTGTTGAAGGCTTCACGAAGGACCTTTTATGAGTAGTGGCGATGATGGAAAAATTTTAATAACTTGTTGGACTGATCTATAAAGTCCAAATTATCCTGACGTATGCGGCGAAGACGGAGGAGTTGGGAATATGGGATGGAGTTCTTACAGGCTTCAGGATGGGAGGAAGTGTAAAGCATATAGGTGTGGCTCTCTGTGGGCTTGTAAAATATAGAGCTGATAAGCCTTTTGTGCCAATAGAAATTTTAATGTCTAAAAAGTTGACATACTTGTCCGAAATTTCGTAAGTGAATTTTATGTTATTATTAAGTGACTTGGCAAATTCACTAAATTTTTTTTAGGTCTTCCTGTGGCATACTGGTGACTCCAATGCCATCATCGATGTGCCTTTTATAGAATTCTGGAAGCTGGTAGAGTAGGTTTCCCATAATTTGACTTCCAGAAAGCCCATAAATAGACATACATAACTGGGGCCCATTTTCGTTCCCATGGCAACACCACTGATTTGCTAAAAGTATTCGCCGTTGAATTCGAAAGAATTTAGATTTAGTACTAGCTGCATAATTCTGACTACGGTGTCAGTTTTAATGGTGGGGTCAGGGTCTTTGTCGAGAAAATAGCGGAGTGCTAAGAGTCCATCCTCATGGGGGATAGAAGTATATAGAGAGCAGACATCAAGGAGAAAGATGTGATTGGTTTGGTGTTGAGAGAGTGTGATTGTATCAAAACTGTTAAAGTGTGGTTTGTATATTTAAAAAAAAGTAGGGTAGTTTGTGTACTAGCGGCTGGGAAATGCTGTCCAAAAAGTCCGACATTTCCTCAGTGGGGCATGAGCATGCTGATACAATAGGACATTCAGGATGACCAGGTGTGTGGATTTTAGGAAGAAGATAGAAGGTGGGGTTGCCTAAAGAGATGTCCTTGATGTGAAGTGAAACGGTATTATGGGATGCTGGAACCACACCAGTTAAACTCGCTATTCAGCTACACCTAACATTCTCCTCTTCAACAATTATAATCCTTCTCTACTAAGCTCCACCCCCTTCTCATTTGTTACACATAGTTTAGAACCTCCTCACAGCATCACATTACAACCCCCTACTCAACTATAATCATCTATTTCACCGTCTCCTGGCTAGGTTAACATTGTACCACTCTCTCTCCCCTCCTTGGTTTCCCCACCCACCACCCCCAGTTACGACCCACCTACCACACATCACAGGTCTCCATTTAAACATTCTCTACACTCTACCATGCTCATATCTAACACACAGTGTCGGACAAGCCACATCTTACAGTTACAGCTAAGTGCTCTATTTATTTTTTTTCCTTTTCTTTTTTAACATAGCATTCTTGTGAATCTATACTTTATCTCCTCTCTCTATTTCTTCGTCCTGTATGTTTTTGTATGTTTAAGGCTCACGCCGAAACGTCACAAGTTTGTAACCGTTAAGTAATAAAGCTGCTCCTACTTTTTTCCTTAGTTTATACATTCTGGTATCACAGCTTTACTGCAGTGGTTCGTGTATGGTTGTATACTTGTGCACTAATTATTGTCTCTTAATGTTATAACAACGCTTAACGGTGATGACAAGAGATTATTTTCAGTGATTGTTCATCTGTTCTGGATGAGACGGTGTACTTGTAACTTCTAAAACACGTTATGTCGCTGTTGCAATCGTTTATGTGAATTAGTTGCAATCAAAATGATCTTTCTTCCAAATTTGTCACGGATTTCTCGAGCAAATATTTCCTATTCAACTTTCGTTTCTTCACACAAGATTAATATTATTAACTTTCAAAGCACTAGCTAGACCTATTTAGGGTGTACTAGACTGAACTAGACTGTACTAGACTGAGTTAGGCTGTACTAGAGTGAGCTAGGCTATGCTAGACTGAGTTAGTTTGTACTAGACTGAGGCTTGCTAGCCTGAGCTAGATTGAGCTATCAACATAGAGAAACGAAAATGAATATTGTCCGTGTTCAGCCAGTTAACACAATGATCAGAAAATAAAACGCATTTTGTAACAAACTAGAAAAAGTAACAAGATAAACAGAAGCGCGATTGTTTTTATGTGAAAATATGATAAGGTAACAAGCGTCATGGTTAGCTGAGTGGTTAGGATTTCTGTCTACTAATCTGGCAGTACCGGGTTAAAGTTCCAGAGGTGGGGATTTTTTTCGAGTACCACAACATTAAAGAGACCCCGGGGTCCACCCAGCCTTTAAAAATGGGTACCAGAGAAATCTGGGAAGATAAATGGGACTAGGCTAGATACTGACCACACACTTTCATGTGCCGAAGGTAGTCAACATAGGATCTAATACCGTATCTGCATTATGCCATAATGACATGGAAACCGGGGTTTTATTTTACATTTACCTAACAAGAGGACGACTATGTCCTGACCTGGTCAAGTGTTCAGACACGCATGACATCCTACAGCTGTTAAACAAGTCAAGTGTTCAGACACGCATGACATACTACAGCTGTTAAACAAGTCAAGTGTTCAGACACGCATGACATCCTACAGCTGTTAAACAAGTCAAGTGTTCAGACACGCATGACATCCTACAGCTGTTAAACAAGTCAAGTGTTCAAACACGCATGACATCCTACAGCTGTTAAACAAGTCAAGTGTTCAGACACGCATGACATACTATAGCTGTTAAACAAGTCAAGTGTTCAGACACGCATGACATACTATAGCCGTTAAACAAGTCAAGTGTTCAGACACGCATGACATACTACAGCTGTTAAACAAGTCAAGTGTTCAGACACGCATGACATCCTACAGCTGTTAAACATTGCGTTTATGAATGCTGTGGTATCCGAGGCGATAGTGTGATGCTCTTTCATGCCCGGGCGGTTGTTTGTTGTACAAGTAAAAATAAAATGCCTGTGTCAGATCCCAAAAATAGCAATCTTTGAAGTTGTTTGAATATTTATCCCCTTAAATGTTAGAGGTAAATGTTATAAGTAAGCAGTAATAACTGTCCGCTTGTTTTAAAGTAATCAATAATAACTGTCCCTTAAATGTTGAAGAAAAATGTTATAAGTAAGCAGTAATAACTGTCCCTTAAACGTTGAAGAAAACTGTTATAAGTAAGCAGTAATAACTGTCCGCTTGTTTTAAAGTAATCAATAATAACTGTCCCTTAAACGTTGAAGAAAACTGTTATAAGCAAGCAGTAATAACTGTCCCTTAAACGTTGAAGAAAACTGTTATAAGCAAGCAGTAATAACTGTTCGCTTGTTTTAAGTAAGCAACAATAACTGAGCTCGCAAGGTTGTTCGCCAATTTTTCTGTTTTCAGCGAGCTTTTCAACCTCATCAAGGGATTTTATGCCTATTAATTTGGCCTCTCTTAACAATGTCCTCTTTAGAATTTCATAAAAACATTGCGCTCAAAAAAATGTCTGGACAAGCAGAATGTAGAAACATGCTAAAGACTGCAAAAGATGCTGGCATGTGACGTACATAGCGGGTGGCGGTTTAGTACTGGCCCACCTCACTAACAGCTGATGGACTAAGTGCTGAATAATGGATAAAGATAAAGTGCTACGGATAATGGGTCGGTATTTACAGGTATTGTGTCCATGTTGTGGGTGTTACGCCGGTAAGTGCTTGAAATTACTAGAGAAATAAGTGGATTTTTTGGATAAATGTAAAATGTGTCAAATTAGATCTGTACTAAACAGCAGACATGAACATTTCTATCACAACAGAAACACTGTTTATTATGAATGAAATGCAACCCTTATATCTTTGTCTTCAATTGTTTAAAGGTCGTCCCTTCTAGCAGACAGATTAGCATCTTCTTCTATGAATTCCATTCACTATTTTGTGAATTCTTTGCTCCCAGTAATTTTGTTTAATTTATAACCTGATTATGTTCGATTACTCCCAAAATTTCTTGCTTCTTTATTCCTCTCTTTCTCTTCCTTTCTCTCTCTCTCTCTCTCTCTCTCTCTCCCCCCTTCTCCTCTCCTCGCTGTCCGACTTCTGTTGGCTAACTTTTGATGTCTGAGTTTTGCTGTTTCGTCTTCCTTTCTAGCCTTTCGTGTCTCTTCTTGTCTAAGATTTATTAAACTGTCTTGTTTCACTACTCACGCCTCCTTCATATCTTAGATCGTAGCTATTTTAGCCTGATTCTTGGTCTCGCATCGCTGACTTTCGCCGTGATGTCTAACCTCCCTAATTTGTATTGCTGTCTCTTCTCTCTGTCCCGTCTTGTTGTCTCTTCTCTCTGTCCCGTCTTGCTGTCTCTTCTCTCTGTCTCGTCTTTCTGTCTCTTCTGTCTGCTCTGTCGTGCTGTCTCTTCTCTCTACCCCGTCTTGTTGTCTCTTCTCTTGCCCCAGTTCCTGTCTCTTCTTTCCATTCTGACTTACTGTTAAATGTCGCTGTCTCGATGCGTTGTCTCTTCTCTGTCACCTTTGGTTGTCTTGTCTTGCTGTCTCAACTCCCTGTCTTTTCTTTCTTCTCGGCTTCTTATATCTTATATCCCGTGTCGTTAAACGCCTATTAATTTGGCCTCTCTTAACAATGTCCTCTTTTTTTTTCTTTGGCCAGTTGTGTTCCACTTGATAGCTTGTTTTCGGTTTCTCTGATCATTTCTTCTCATCACGTGACCAACATATGTCCTTCTCCTTTTCCTGATTACTCATGAGACTGGCTGTTGTTCAGTCACCTGTCTTATCTCTACATTGTTCTTGAATTTGTTCCACTTGATGCCGAGTATTTTCCTTAAGCATTTGTTTTTAAAAGAGTCTAATTTCTTGTCTATTTCTTTAGTTGTTTTCCAGCTTTCGCATGCATAGATGAGGGTGGATATTACATGTGAATTAAACAGTCTTATCTTGGTTTTTGTACTTATAACTTTTGAATGATTCCAGGCTACCCGCCCCATTTTGGTGTTTTGAGAATTGTTAAACTGTCAAGATATATTTTAGGAGAGTTCTCTTGTTTAATTAATTTTTTTATATATAAATAGAAAACAACGAGGCTTTCATGCGGTACAGTAAGAGAACGCAGTTTTGTAGGATTAGAGCATGAAAAAATCGTGGACAAAGCACTTTAATTAGATAGGAGAGAAAGAAAAATCACAATAGAAAAAACTGGGACTCGAACCACAGACTCCGGTAGGACTAGGAGCCGTCTACCCACGAGAGAACAGCGTACTAACGAATCGCTCTATCTCGCGCACAAAACCGTGTTCTCTTTCTTGTGCTCAATACTGTCTGAATATTTGTTTGTTATGAAAACCAAGAACACTGTTTTTTGTATAAAGACTGAATTTTTTTGTGTCTAAGGACTGAAGTCATAAACAAAGACAAATTCAAGATTTTACGGAATTGCCGACATAAAGTACAGATGTAGAATTTAACTTTGAACTAGTAATGTAATGAGAAGAAGGAGAAGCAGAAGAGAAAGGTACTCTATTTAACAGGACATACAAAAATACACTTCAACTGGGTATGTTTTCATTGAAAGCTGGGTCAAAGGTTAACTTTTTTAAACTTATGCACCAACCTACTATAATCTTCACCTTCACAGTTACGATATTTTCTGTATATATTTGGAATTTGACGCACAGATACGTAGAACATCTCTGGTTGTCTATATATATTTGGAGTTCGACGCAGACATACATAAAACATCTCTGGTTGTCTATATATATTTGGAGTTCGACGCAGACATACATAAAACATCTCTGGTTGTCTATATATATTTGGAGTTCGACGCAGACATACATAAAACATCTCTGGTTGTCTATATATATTTGGAGTTCGACGCAGACATACATAAAACATCTCTGGTTGTCTATATATATTTGGAGTTCGACGCAGACATACATAAAACATCTCTGGTTGTCTATATATATTTGGAGTTCGACGCAGACATACATAAAACATCTCTGGTTGTCTATATATATTTGGAGTTCGACGCAGACATACATAAAACATCTCTGGTTGTCTATATATATTTGGAGTTCGACGCAGACATACATAAAACATCTCTGGTTGTCTATATATATTTGGAGTTCGACGCAGACATACATAAAACATCTCTGGTTGTCTATATATATTTGGAGTTCGACGCAGACATACATAAAACATCTCTGGTTTTCTGTATAAACGATTACAGAACTTCTAACTACTTCAGTTTTGTCTACTTCTATAAGAAAAAGTATCATCTAAACTTGTTGAACCTCAGTCGCTTCAAGACAACAACAGTCACGATAATAAAAGAGAAAAGATAAACAAAGAGAAAAACAATTTTCTGTAGTCTAAAACGACCGCAGAGATTGGCACATAATAACCTGGTTTCTGCCGCCAAGCAGTCCATTATTGTGGAATAAGTCAAGAGGCCAGGATTTGTCGATCTACGTGGGGGAGCCAGAGTAAATTGCTAAGTAAACGAGATTTACCAAAGGCTTCAGGGAAAAGTGTGAGAAGAAGCGCTATTTCTATTTGTTGTTGCAAGCTGACAGAAAGCGCAACTACGCAATGTCTGCATGATCCAGCATCTTACACGGCGTGGAGAAAGCTTCTCGCATTATTGGCTCCTACAGCACTCACTAAAACAGTTTTAGATCACTTCTGCCTGACACCCTAGCTAGGCAACATCAGGGATAGGATAGGAGAAATATCATAGTAGATTCACAGGTACTGGAGAAACATGATAGTAGTTTCTTATAGAAGGAGTATGACAAAAGGTTTCAAGGATATGATGGGACATATGCCATGGTCGTTTCAAGGATATGATGGGAGATATGTATAGTAGTTGCAAGGATAAAATGATAGATATGCAATGGTAGTTTCAAGGACATGATGGGAGATATGTATAGTAGTTGCAAGGATAAAATGATAGATATGCAATGGTAGTTTCAAGGATATGATGGGAGATAAAATGTTAGATATGCAATGGTAGTTTCAAGGATATGATGGGAGATAAAATGATAGATATGCGATGGTAGTTTCAAGGATATGATGGGAGCTATTCGATAGCAGTTTCAAGGATACAAGAGGGACATAGTAGTTTCAAGGATACGAAAGAGACATGACAGTAGTTTCAAGGATACGAAAGAGACATGATAGTAGTTTCAAAGACAGACATGAGCAGAAAATATAGAAAAGAACTTTTCAAAACTAAAATACAGTGTCAGGCATAAAGCATGGCTGGATTTAACTGACCTAGTGCGCAGACACTTAATACGTGTGAAAAAAATCATGAGGTCAGAGATGCTGCAGACAAACGGTAACTTTTAACAATGGCTTCTTGCAAAGAAGCAAGGTGCAGTTGAATGTGAAGACCATTGAGCCATTAGTCTTATGAGCCATGTTACCAAAATCCTGCTTCGTACTGTCATGAGAAGAGTCAGGGGCAAAATAAAAACAGAAATCGCTGAAGAGCAGTGTGGCTTCGTCCAAGGAATATATATATATATATATATATTGATGGAAAGATCCGTAGAAATAAAAACAGACCTATACTTATGCTTCATAGACTATTGTAAATAATTCAGTAAAGTGAGACACACAGAAATTATAAGAATGCTGGAAGACATCAACATAGATAGGAAAGATCTGAAACTCATCAAAAACATATACTGGCAGCAATCAGCAGCAATGAGGGTTGAGAACCAAATAGAAGCATTCCAAGACATAAAATTCGGAGTGAGACAAGGATGTGTTCTATCTCCTGACCTCTTCTCCTTGTACAGCGAAAACATAATGAGAAATATAGAGAGCTTGTCATGAATATAAATTGGCTGATACAACCTAAACAACTTAAGATATGCAGACGACACAGTTCTGATTGCTAAAAGTGAAGGGGAGGTACATGCTTTTCTGGAAATCGTGGTTCATGAAAGTAAAAATAAAGGTCTCAGCCTGAACAAAAAAGAAGACTGAAGTGATGGTTACCTCAAAGAAAAGAATACCATCAGAATGTAGCATTACCATTGATGGCACAGAACTGAAACAAGTTGATAGATTCAAGTACTTAGGAACAATTATAACAGCTGATGGGAAATTTCACAACGAAATAAAAAGCAGACGTGTTCAGGCCAAGTCAGCATTCCAGAAAATGAGAAACATCTTGTGCAACAGATCTATATCAATGGAAACAAGATTCTGAGTAATTAAATGTTACATCGAGCCAATTTTGTTTTATGGATGTGAAGCATGTAAGAGAGTACAGCGAGAAATGGAGGCCATGGAAATGTGGTTCATAAAAAGGATGTTGAAGATACCATGGACAACTAAGAAAACCAACGAAGAAGTCTTAAGAGAGGCTGGAGTTAAAAGGCAAATTATAACAAAAATCAGAGTCAAACAAACGAGATTTGTAGGACATGTTATGAGAAGAGGAAAATTGGAACACATTGTGGCAACTGGAAAAACTGAGGGAAGAAGAGAGAGAGGAAGACAGAGAAAGAAGTTACTGGATGGGCTGTCAGTGTGGCTAGGAAGAAAGTCACAGGCAGATCTCATAATCAAGTCTAAAGACAGGGAATTGTGGAGAGAAATGATCGCCTACGCCACGCAGCACAGCACTTGATTGATTGAATATTGGCAAACACAACAGGTCGCATTCACCGTTGAAACTTATTTTAAAAGTGCATAATCGCCCATTAATGTACAACGAAAGTTTCGTCGCCATTTTAAGTTGCGTCCCCGTGATAATGTTCCTGATCGAAGAACAATTTTGAGGTGGGTCACAAAATTTAAGGAAACCGCTAATTGCCTTAACAACAATTCTACAGGTGTTCCAAGAACTCAGCAGACACGTGAACGAATTCTCTTTCAAGAAGTCCGCAACCCATTGCTTCGTTGCCTTCAGCGATCAGCTGTTAGGCATGCTTTGGCACTTGGTATGTCGGATCGCTCGCTACCACGCATCATTCAAAACCATCTGCATGTCCACCCTTACAAGAAGCAAGTTGTGCAACAACTGAACGATTTGGTTAAAATTAATTTTTTGTGCAGCTGGTTAAAATTAACAGACTTGACTTTGCTACCGATTTTCTAGCACTCATTGAAGAAAATCCAATTTTGCTCAGTAACCTCATAATGTCTGATGAAGCAGATTTTTGAGTAGTCAGGAAGTGTGAACAAGCAGAATTTCAGAAACTGGTCAGCTGAAAATCCACAATTACTGCATGAGAAACCGCTCCGTAGTGAACGAGTAACAGTGTGGTGTGGCCTTACATCATTCGGCGTCATTGGCCCTTATGTTTTTGAAGACGAAGACGGGCATCCTCTTACTGTTAATAGCGACCACTATGTGCAGATGCTAAATGAATACTTCATTCCAGAGTTTGCCAATAGAAATAAGAGACTAATATGGTTTAAACAAGATGGAGCAACTGCCCACACATCCCATCAGTCCATGGCCATGCTGCGACAAGTGTTTCCCAATCGTCTTATCTCCAGATTTGGGGATATTCATTGGCTGCCAAGGTCACCGGATTTATCGGCCGCAGACTTCTTTTTGTGGGGATATCTCAAGAACACGGTGTATGTTAGTCGGCCACAGTCAATTTGCAGACCTAAATAATCGAATCCGACACTGCATTCAGAATCTCCCTTTGTGAACATGTTAAATGGTGTTATCAGGAATTTTCCAGACGCCTGGCTGAATGTATCAAATGTAATGGCGGGCATCTAATTTTCAAAATCTAAATATTATTGTCAGTAATAATAAAATTACTCACTTTTATGAGTTTCATTTCACATTTTTACCAAAAACATGTCTGCCCCTTAATTTATTTTCAGTTTTTAAAATCGAGCTGTGCTTTATACCGCACCCTGTGTAAACATGTACACACACACACACACACACACACACACAGAAAAAGGGGGGGGGGAGAGACTGTGATAGTTGCGTTCCGTCACATGCAAAGAATGACGGACAGAAGTAATGACAAGGAAGTATAAACATAGTACTAGAACGGAATGGATAGGACAGAATCTTCTTATCCATAAAAAAAGAAGAGAATTTGACACAGACTAGCCTGATATTTAAGTTTAGAGGTTGTCCATTATCCCATGGCTCCAGCGATACTTTATTAAAGAAAAATATGTATCGACCCACGCAGCACAGCACTTGATTGATTGAATATTGGCAACACAACAGGTCGCATTCACCGTTGAAACTTATTTTAAAAGTGCATAATCGCCCATTAATGTACAACGAAAGTTTCGTCGCCATTTTAAGTTGCGTCCCCGTGATAATGTTCCTGATCGAAGAACAATTTTGAGGTGGGTCACAAAATTTAAGGAAACCGCTAATTGCCTTAACAACAATTCTACAGGTGTTCCAAGAACTCAGCAGACACGTGAACGAATTCTCTTTCAAGAAGTCCGCAACCCATTGCTTCGTTGCCTTCAGCGATCAGCTGTTAGGCATGCTTTGGAACTTGGTATGTCGGATCGCTCGCTACGTCGCATCATTCAAAACCATCTGCATGTCCACCCTTACAAGAAGCAAGTTGTGCAACAACTGAACGATTTGGTTAAAATTAATTTTTTGTGCAGCTGGTTAAAATTAACAGACTTGACTTTGCTACCGATTTTCTAGCACTCATTGAAGAAAATCCAATTTTGCTCAGTAACCTCATAATGTCTGATGAAGCAGATTTTTGAGTGGTCAGGAAGTGTGAACAAGCAGAATTTCAGAAACCGGTCAGCTGAAAATCCACAATTACTGCATGAGAAACCGCTCCGTAGTGAACGAGTAACAGTGTGGTGTGGCCTTACATCATTCGGCGTCATTGGCCCTTATGTTTTTGAAGACGAAGACGGGCATCCTCTTACTGTTAATAGCGACCACTATGTGCAGATGCTAAATGAATACTTCATTCCAGAGTTTGCCAATAGAAATAAGAGACTAATATGGTTTAAACAAGATGGAGCAACTGCCCACACATCCCATCAGTCCATGGCCATGCTGCGACAAGTGTTTCCCAATCGTCTTATCTCCAGATTTGGGGATATTCATTGGCTGCCAAGGTCACCGGATTTATCGGCCGCAGACTTCTTTTTGTGGGGATATCTCAAGAACACGGTGTATGTTAGTCGACCACAGTCAATTTGCAGACCTAAATAATCGAATCCGACACTGCATTCAGAATCTCCCTTTGTGAACATGTTAAATGGTGTTATCAGGAATTTTCCAGACGCCTGGCTGAATGTATCAAATGTAATGGCGGGCATCTAATTTTCAAAACCTAAATATTATTGTCAGTAATAATAAAATTACTCACTTTTATGAGTTTCATTTCACATTTTTACCAAAAACATGTCTGCCCCTTAATTTATTTTCAGTTTTTAAAATCGAGCTGTGCTTTATACCGCACCCTGTGTAAACATGTACACACACACACACACACACAGAGAGAAAAAAGGGGGGGGGGGAGAGACTGTGATAGTTGCGTTCCGTCACATGCAAAGAATGACGGACAGAAGTAATGACAAGGAAGTATAAACATAGTACTAGAACGGAATGGATAGGACAGAATCTTCTTATCCATAAAAAAGAAGAGAATTTGACACAGACTAGCCTGATATTTAAGTTTAGAGGTTGTCCATTATCCCATGGCTCCAGCGATGCTTTATTAAAGAAAAATATGTATCGACCAAGGCTGCAAGTGATATTTTTCCAATAACTTATGAAAGAACACACTAAACAAAATTTAATGAAAATCTTCACAACAAACACTAAAAACAAAATTTCATCACACCCTTTACAACAAACACTACACATAAAATTTCATCAAATTCTTAAAAATAAACACTGGGAGGAGGAATAAAGTAGAAGAAGAATAAGAGGAGGAGGAGAAAAGAAAAAGAAGAACAAGAGGAGAAAGAATAAAGTAGAAAAAGAACGAGAGGAAGAGGAATAAAGTAGGAAAAGAACAAGAGGAAGAGAAATAAAGTAGAAAAAGAACAAGAGGAAGAGGAATAAAGTAGAAGAAGAATAAGAGGAGGAGGAATAAAGTAGAAGAAGAACAAGAAGAAGAGGAATAAAGTAGAAAAAACAAGAGGAAGGGGAATAAAGTAGAAAAAGAACAAGAGGAAGAGGAATAAAGTAGAAAAAGAACAAGAGGAAGAGGAATTCTTTTTATTCTTCGTTCGCTTCTACCACCAAGACCGCCCTGTGATCTTACTGAATTTACTCCTGTGGTCCTCAATAGGTCCCGTGGCCCCCTTGTGGTCCCCGAAAGGACCACATGAGATCCCCGAGAGGACACAAGAGGTTCAGAGTATCGCACGGCTTGAGCCTGTATTCTTGGTGGGTCTCAGAAGCGGGATTGCGTGACACCGTGGTTTTCGTTGCACCAGTTTAATCTAGAGTTGGACTTTCTTACCGGAAAACCTCGACGTGTTTTGGATATGAGTATATCTTCGCTGGGTGAAAAGTGGTTGCCCATCTAGCCTAGAGTTGGACTTTCTTACCGGAAAACCTCAGTGTGATTAGGATACGCATATATCCCCGTCGAGTGAGAGGTGGTTGCATGTCTAGACTGCCCTGGTCCAGTGTCTCCGACTTCAGCGTTTTGTGAATGTGGCCGCTCCCCTTCCTATTTGTGACCAGGTCGGAGCTTTTGTCCAGGAGGACGAATCCTCGCTGCTAGTGAGTTTCACCCCTGGGTTGAGCTGGTTTAGGCATATTATCCCAGTATGGGCGTGTTTAGGACGTGGACGACCTCTAGAGCGGAGGTACCGTGATTTGAGTAGCCATCTAGTTTCACCCCTGGTTTAAGTCGGTTTTTAGGCATATTTCACTAGTATGGGTGTAGAACGGACGCAGCCGGCCTATAGAGAAGAGATGCCGTGGTATGAGTAGCTCTCTCCGCGAGACCACTGGACATACCGATTAAGTTTCACTTTATCCTTTCCATTACCTTTTCATATCACATTTCACAGGAATAAAGTAGAAGAAGAATAAGAGGTGGAAGAATAAAGTAGAAGACGAATAAGAGGAGAAAGAATAAAGTAGAAGAATAAGAGGTGGAAGAATAAAATAGACGAAGAATAAGAGGTGGAAGAATAAAGTAGAAGACGAATAAAGTAGAAGAAGAATAAGAGGAGAAAGAATAAAGTAGAAGAAGAATAAGAGGAGGACGAATAAAGTAGAAGAAGAATAAGAGGAGGGCGAATAAACTAGAAGAAGAATAAGAGGAAGACGAATAAAGTAGAAGAAGAATAAGAGGAGAAAGAATAAAGTAGAAGAAGAAGAAATCAGAGCTTTGCAGTTGGTTCGGTGAAGATGTTGAAGCATAGCATCGTGTCCGACTGGAAACAGGTTATGGAGGGCTCCACCACCATAGGGACTATGGCAATACCTGACTTGTTAGTCAGCTGAGGCCAGGAGAGGTAAAATTGGATCTTGGTCAGTGATGCTTCTGGAAGACACTAGTAGGCCAGCTTTAGGTCGCCGAGTGCTGGTCATTTATTTCCTGAAGATTTCTAACGATTTTGCAGAAACATCATCTTAGCTAAATTTGATTTCTAACGATTTTGCAGAAACATCATCTTAGCTAAATTTGATTTCTAACGATTTTGCAGAAACATCATCTTAGCTAAATATGAATTCTAACGAATTTACAGAAACATCATCTTAGCTAAATGTAGGCAGTTTATGTATGTCCTGACATTCAAACTCTCCAATTACGTGCGTTTGTTTTTTTTGTGTTTTTGTTTTAGAAAAGCCGTTCATAACTTCGTCGTGCTGGCGTCCGTAGTCACGTATTATGCAGGCAGTCATCATTTTCTGTGACCATCTGTTATATACTCCTACAACTTTATTTGTACACATCATTATGTAAGGTCGGCTGTAGTACATACATCTATACTGTAGATTTATAGTCATTTCTTTCAGTGGTTAGTTTCTGTATACATTATTTTGTAGAGTCACATATGAGTTGAATCAGTAGAAAACATATGTACATAAGACTACACGGAATAAAATACTAGATTAAACGAAATAATCTATGAATATAGAGTAAATGAAAGAGTATAGAAATATATGTTAAACGAAATATTATAGAAATATAGATAAACATAGGAGTACAGAATGTTAGAATGAAAGCGTATAGAAGTATACGTTAAACGAAGGAGTACAGAAATATAGATTAAATGAAAGAGTACTGAAATATAGATTAAACAAAATAGTTCAAGAAATATTGAAAACGTTGTGAGACAAAACTGGACGAGACAACGATTCACGAAGGTAGAGCACAGTGTGTTTAGTTATGCATCGATTTGTGCTGTCACTTTACACAAGAGGAAGAGGAATAAAGTAGAAAAAGAACAAGAGGAAGAGGAATTCTTTTTATTCTTCGTTCGCTTCTACCACCAAGACCGCCCTGTGATCTTACTGAATTTACTCCTGTGGTCCTCAATAGGTCCCGTGGCCCCCTTGTGGTCCCCGAAAGGACCACATGAGATCCCCGAGAGGACACAAGAGGTTCAGAGTATCGCACGGCTTGAGCCTGTATTCTTGGTGGGTCTCAGAAGCGGGATTGCGTGACACCGTGGTTTTCGTTGCACCAGTTTAATCTAGAGTTGGACTTTCTCACCGGAAAACCTCGACGTGTTTTGGATATGAGTATATCCCCGCTGGGTGAAAAGTGGTTGCCCATCTAGCCTAGAGTTGGACTTTCTTACCGGAAAACCTCAGTGTGATTAGGATACGCATATATCCCCGTCGAGTGAGAGGTGGTTGCATGTCTAGACTGCCCTGGTCCAGTGTCTCCGACTTCAGCATTTTGTGGTCGTGGCCGCTACCCTTCCTAGTTGTGACCAGGACGGAGCTTTTGTCTAGGAGGACGAATCCTCGCCACTAGTGACTTTCACCCCTGGGTTGAGCCGGTTTAGGCATATTATCCCAGTATGGGCGTGTTTGGGACGTGACGGACCTCTAGAGCGGAGGTACCGTGATTTGAGTAGCCATCTAGTTTCACCCCTGGTTTAAGTCGGTTTTTAGGCATATTTCACTAGTATGGGTGTAGAACGGACGCAGCCGGCCTATAGAGAAGAGATGCCGTGGTATGAGTAGCTCTCTCCGCGAGACCACTGGACATACCGATTAAGTTTCACTTTATCCTTTCCATTACCTTTTCATATCACATTTCACAGGAATAAAGTAGAAGAAGAATAACAGGAGGAGGAATAAAATAGAAGAAGAATAAGAGGAGGAGAAATAAAGTAGAAGAAGAATAAGAGGAAAAGGAATAAATTAAAAGAAGGATGAGAAGAGAAGGAATAAAGTAGAAGAAGAATAAGAGGAGGAGAAATAAAGTGGAAGAAGAAAGAAGAAGAAACATAACACAAAGAATAAGGATAGGTAAGAAAGAAGAAATTCAAAATTTTAAAAGAGAGAAAGAATTTTAAAAATGAGAATAAGAAGGGAATAAAAAAGAGAGGACGGAATTCTCTCATATGAGGAAGAAATATGAGAAAGAAAAAATCATAAAGGACAAGAAGAAGCAGAAGAAGAAGAAGAAGTCAGAGCTTTGCAGTTGGTTCGGTGAAGATGTTGAAGCATAGCATCGTGTCCGACTGGAAACAGGTTATGGAGGGCTCCACCACCATAGGGACTATGGCAATACCTGACTTGTTAGTCAGCTGAGGCCAGGAGAGGTAGAATTGGATCTTGGTCAGTGATGCTTCTGGAAGACACTAGTAGGCCAGCTTTAGGTCGCCGAGTGCTGGTCATTTATTTCCTGAAGATTTCTAACGATTTTGCAGAAACATCATCTTAGCTAAATTTGATTTCTAACGATTTTGCAGAAACATCATCTTAGCTAAATGTGTTTTCTGACGATTTTACAGAAATATTATCTTAGCTAAATATGAATTCTAACGAATTTACAGAAACACCATCTTAGCTAAATGTAGGCAGTTTATGTATGTCCTGACATTCAAACTCTCCAATTACGTGCGTTTTTTTTTTTTTTGTGTTTTTGTTTTAGAAAAGCCGTTCATAACTTCGTCGTGCTGGCGTCCGTAGTCACGTATTATGCAGGCAGTCATCATTTTCTGTGACCATCTGTTATATACTCCTACAACTTTATTTGTACACATCATTATGTAAGGTCGGCTGTAGTACATACATCTATACTGTAGATTTATAGTCATTTCTTTCAGTGGTTAGTTTCTGTATACATTATTTTGTAGAGTCACATATGAGTTGAATCAGTAGAAAACATATGTACATAAGACTACACGGAATAAAATACTAGATTAAACGAAATAATCTATGAATATAGAGTAAATGAAAGAGTATAGAAATATATGTTAAACGAAATATTATAGAAATATAGATAAACATAGGAGTACAGAATGTTAGATTAAATGAAAGCGTATAGAAATATACGTTAAACGAAGGAGTACAGAAATATAGATTAAATGAAAGAGTATTGAAATATAGATTAAACAAAATAGTTCAAGAAATATTGAAAACGTTGTGAGACAAAACTGGACGAGACAACGATTCACGAAGGTAGAGCACAGTGTGTTTAGTTATGCATCGATTTGTGCTGTCACTTTACACTGCTCTGTCATTTTATACTGCTCTGTCACTTAACACTGCTCTGTCATTTTATACTGCTCTGTCACTTAACACTGCTCTGTCATTTTATACTGCTCTGTCACTTTACACTGCTCTGTCATTTTATACTGCTCTGTCACTTTACACTGCTCTGTCATTTTACACTGCTCTGTCACTTTACACTGCTCTGTCACTTTACACTGCTCTGTCACTTTACACTGCTCTGTCACTATTACTTGCTCGTTCCGTTATATATTTCTGTGCTCTATAATTTTACCATGCTCTATAACTTTACTATGCTGCATCACTTTACTGTGCTCTACCACTTTAATGTGCAGTATCACTCTTCTATGCTCTGTCCAGTAACAGTATTGTATCACTTTAAGCATTTTAAGTTCTGGCTCATCCCGAGCCAAAGTTCTGCGGGCTTTGCTTTTAGATATACAAAGTGACAATGGATAGATAGGTACAATGAGACTGGGTAAAAACTTATGTCATTTGCTGACTTTGAACTCTGCTGGGCTTTGTGGTCCGCGCTGTTAAGTTCACGTGGCCCAGCTGCGAAAAGGATTGTGTAGAAATCCTTGGTATGTTTGAGGTGAGGGGGTAACTAACCAGCTGTCTCTTTGTAAGGGGTGTGGTTACAAAAATAAGAAAACAAAATAATGGCACAGATAACAGACGGCTGTGGGTAGGGACTCACCTGACAGCCATCGAAATTTTCATTTACAGGTTTGCGATGGTCACTCTGTTAGTCAGCTGAGGCCAGGAGAGGTAGAATTGGATCTTGGTCAGTGATGCTTCTGGAAGACACTAGTAGGCCAGCTTTAGGTCGCCGAGTGCTGGTCATTTATTTCCTGAAGATTTCTAACGATTTTGCAGAAACATCATCTTAGCTAAATTTGATTTCTAACGATTTTGCAGAAACATCATCTTAGCTAAATGTGTTTTCTGACGATTTTACAGAAATATTATCTTAGCTAAATATGAATTCTAACGAATTTACAGAAACATCATCTTAGCTAAATGTAGGCAGTTTATGTATGTCCTGACATTCAAACTCTCCAATTACGTGCGTTTGTTTTTTTTGTGTTTTTGTTTTAGAAAAGCCGTTCATAACTTCGTCGTGCTGGCGTCCGTAGTCACGTATTATGCAGGCAGTCATCATTTTCTGTGACCATCTGTTATATACTCCTACAACTTTATTTGTACACATCATTATGTAAGGTCGGCTGTAGTACATACATCTATACTGTAGATTTATAGTCATTTCTTTCAGTGGTTAGTTTCTGTATACATTATTTTGTAGAGTCACATATGAGTTGAATCAGTAGAAAACATATGTACATAAGACTACACGGAATAAAATACTAGATTAAACGAAATAATCTATGAATATAGAGTAAATGAAAGAGTATAGAAATATATGTTAAACGAAATATTATAGAAATATAGATAAACATAGGAGTACAGAATGTTAGATTAAATGAAAGCGTATAGAAATATACGTTAAACGAAGGAGTACAGAAATATAGATTAAATGAAAGAGTATTGAAATATAGATTAAACAAAATAGTTCAAGAAATATTGAAAACGTTGTGAGACAAAACTGGACGAGACAACGATTCACGAAGGTAGAGCACAGTGTGTTTAGTTATGCATCGATTTGTGCTGTCACTTTACACTGCTCTGTCATTTTATACTGCTCTGTCACTTAACACTGCTCTGTCATTTTATACTGCTCTGTCACTTAACACTGCTCTGTCATTTTATACTGCTCTGTCACTTTACACTGCTCTGTCATTTTATACTGCTCTGTCACTTTACACTGCTCTGTCATTTTACACTGCTCTGTCACTTTACACTGCTCTGTCACTTTACACTGCTCTGTCACTTTACACTGCTCTGTCACTATTACTTGCTCGTTCCGTTATATATTTCTGTGCTCTATAATTTTACCATGCTCTATAACTTTACTATGCTGCATCACTTTACTGTGCTCTACCACTTTAATGTGCAGTATCACTTTTCTATGCTCTGTCCAGTAACAGTATTGTATCACTTTAAGCATTTTAAGTTCTGGCTCATCCCGAGCCAAAGTTCTGCGGGCTTTGCTTTTAGATATACAAAGTGACAATGGATAGATAGGTACAATGAGACTGGGTAAAAACTTATGTCATTTGCTGACTTTGAACTCTGCTGGGCTTTGTGGTCCGCGCTGTTAAGTTCACGTGGCCCAGCTGCGAAAAGGATTGTGTAGAAATCCTTGGTATGTTTGAGGTGAGGGGGTAACTAACCAGCTGTCTCTTTGTAAGGGGTGTGGTTACAAAAATAAGAAAACAAAATAACGGCACAGAGAACAGTCTGCTGTGGGTAGGAACTCACCTGACAGCCATCGAAATTTTCATTTACAGGTGCGATGGTCACTCTCTTATGTACTCTGAGCATGGCGAGCACAGACTGAGATGCAAACACCAGAGCCGGTCTAGAACGTTGTTCGCAATATCCTCCATGAACCAAATCTGGAAGCAGTAAGGAGACCTTACTGAAGGCCTGCTTGCAGGAAAATATCGGCCTGTCCCACCACCTCCAACGAAGAAGGAGAAAAAAGACGGCCATCTTGCTGGAATATGACCCATTTTCACCTCCTAAACGTTCCCAACTGTCCAGAATTACCAGAAGAAGATTCTTGCTGTACAAGACTTGCCAGATGTTGCTTGTCTTAAGGCGTGTTAGGGAATTTCCTGTGGGTTGGCAGACAGACCTGGCTCAGGGTCACTCCTTCGGCACAGACCCAAGAGCTTTCTTAGCGGATGTGCGTCCCCGGTCAGTGAGAAGCTTACAGTAGAGATTCTGGCCCTCAGCGGGGTCATGTTACAGCTTGACCTTTAGACCCAGCTTCAGATGACCATGATGGCAGTGCACAGATCCCGCTGTCCATCACAAGCAGGAGACTGTTCTGCAGGCCGGCCAGATCAACGAGGAGCTGGACAAGACTTTCCCCGCCCTTCAGGAGACCCAAAGAGGCCCTGACTGGGTGGTAGATATAATCCAAATTATTTGGTTATCCCGGCTGGGTGGTAGATATAATCCAAATTATTTGGTTATCCCGGCTGGGTGGTAGACATAATCCAAATTATTTGGTTATCCCGGCTGGGTGGTAGACATAATCAAAATTATTTGGTTATCCCGGCTGGGTGGTAGACATAATCCAAATTATTTGGTTATCCCGGCTGGGTGGTAGATATAATCCAAATTATTTGGTTATCCCGGCTGGGTGGTAGATATAATCCAAATTATTTGGTTATCCCGGCTGGGTGGTAGACATAATCCAAATTATTTGGTTATCCCGGCTGGGTGGTAGACATAATCCAAATTATTTGGTTATCCCGGCTGGGTGGTAGACATAATCCAAATTATTTGGTTATCCCGGCTGGGTGGTAGACATAATCCAAATTATTTGGTTATCCCGGCTGGGTGGTAGACATAATCCAAATTATTTGGTTATCCCGGCTGGGTGGTAGACATAATCCAAATTATTTGGTTATCCCGGTTGGGTGGTAGACATAATCCAAATTATTTGACTGGACAACTCCCGAAGACTCTTACTTACCACTACCATCAGCAGCGAAAAACAAGAAAGCGGTTATCAACATGAAAAACAGGGATGATAACTGCCTCCGATGTGCCTTGAGATCCGCTCCGTTCCCAGTAGCAAAAGACTCACAAAGACCCACAAAAGTCTTCAAAGTACCCAGCAAACGATGGCCTGGACTTTGCAGAAATTGATACTCCCCCCCTCCCCACTCAGCCGTCTCCCAGGTAAAAAAAAGTCTAAAAACAGAATACCTTGGCCGTCAATGTCTTTGCTTGGGACAACGTTTTCATCATCTATAGAATACCTTGGCCGTCAATGTCTTTGCTTGGGACAACGTTTTCATCATCTATAGAATACCTTGGCCGTCAATGTCTTTGCTTGGGACAAAGTTTTCATCATCTGTAGAATACCTTGGCCGTCAATGTCTTTGCTTGGGACAACGTTTTCATCATCTATAGAATACCTTGGCCATCATTGTCTTTGCTTGGGACAACGTTTTCATCATCTATAGAATACATTGGCCATCAGTGTCTTTGCTTGGGACAACGTTTTCATCATCTATAGAATACCTTGGCCATCATTGTCTTTGCTTGGGACAACGTTTTCATCATCTGTAGAATACCTTGGCCATCAGTGTCTTTGCTTGGGACAACGTTTTCATCATCTATAGAATACCTTGGCCATCAGTGTCTTTGCTTAGGACAACGTTTTCATCATCTGTAGGCTCAGCAAACGTCCTGAGGAGATTCCCAGGATCAACCTTCTGCTGCTAGAGAAGGCGGTCAGATTCCACTACACGAAGGTGAAGGACTTGGACCAGTACGGGCAGTCCAAGCACCCAGAGTGTAGACACTTCCTGGGAGATGTCTCCGTGGCTACACCCAGGAAGACATACTTAAGACCCACAAGCCAGAATGTCTTGGCATAGGCCAGACTGCGGTGGGCGTTTTTATATCTGAAGAGGGCAAGCTGTCCTTCCAGAACTGCTAGCACACTACATTATCTTTGTTGACTTGGAGACACTGACAATCAAGATAAATCGGCCGGAGCTCGACTCTAGCTAAAACAACAGCCAGAAGACCCAACGCCATGAAATCTGAACGTGGAAGACAAGAAAGTATTTAAACATTGAGCAAGATGGATGCTTGAGATGTGAGCTTGTGTCCTCGTCGTCTCCGTCATGAATTTTTATTTTCAGAAAGTGCAAGAGTTGACTCATCGTTCTAGTCAAGTCATATGGCTGGCCTGTTATGGAAATAACTAGTATATCACGTCACATGATTTTCCTGTTACGGAGATAAATATATATCAAGTTCAATGGCTGGAATTTATGACGGCCGAAATTTTTTCATTCCTCATTAAATATTCTCATGCATTTGTTTTGGAAATCTGGAGCTGGTCTAGTTCTTGTTTCATTGGTATGAAGGTGAATAATTATTTCAGACGTGCCTTGTCTGTCAACAAAATAAACGGGCCTTGTCTATCAAATAACTAGACGGGCCTTGTCTGTCTACTAACTAGAATGGCCTTGTCTATCAACTAACTATACAGGCCTTATCAATCAACTAACGAGACGGGCCTTTTTGTCACCTGGCTTGACGTTTCTTGTCTGTCAGCTGAATAGACATGTCTTGTCTGTCAAATAATTAGACGGGCCTTGTCTGTCAACTAGCTATACGGGATTTGTGTTTAAAGGAACTAGACGTGCCATGTCTATCAACTAACTAAACATGTCTTGTTTATCAGCTAACTAGGCGTGCCATGTCTATCAACTAAATACATGTCCTTGTTTATCAACTAACTAGACGGGCCTTTTTATCAGCTGGCTAGACGTGCCTTGTCTGCCATCTAAATAGACGTGATTTTTCTGTCAACTAATTAGACCAGCCTTGTCTGTACACTAGCTAGATGGGACTTGTCTATCAAATAACTAGATCGGTCTTGCCTTTCAAGTAACTAGACGGAATTTGTATGTAAACTAACTTAACGGGACTTGTCTGTCAAATAACTAGGCGTGCCTTGCCTATCAAGTATATAGACGGGCTTTGTATATAAACTTACCAGACGGCCTTGTCTATCAACTGACTAGACGTGCCTTGTCTATAAACTAATTTAACGGGCATTGTTTTTCAAATAATTTGACGGGCCTTGTCTATAAACTAACTAGACGGGCAGTGTCTAACAACTAAATAGACTGTCCTTGTTTACCAACTAACTAAACGGGTCTTGCCTATCAAATAACTGGATGGGCCTCTTCTATCAACTAACTAGATGAGCCTTGTCTATCAACTAACTAGACGAGCCTTGTCTATCAACTAACTAGACGAGCCTTGTCTATCAACTAATTAGATTGGACTTGTCTATGAACTAACTAAACGGGTCTTTCCTATCAAATAACTGGATGGTCACTGTCTATCAAATAATTAGATTAGCCTTGTCTATGAACTAACAAAACGGGCCTTGTCTATCAACTAACTAGATGGCATTGTCTATCAACTAACTAGACATGCTTTGTCTATGAACTAACAAGACGGGCCTTGTCTAGTATCTAACTATATCAGCCTTATTTGTGAATTAACAAAACAGGCCTTTTCTATCAACTAACTAGAAGGGCCTTAAATATCAACTAACAAAACGAGCCTTGTCTATCAACTAAGTAGACGAGCCCTGTCTATCAACTTACTGAAAGTACCTTGTCAATCAACTAACTACGCGAGCCTTGTCAATCAGCTAAATAGACCTGCCTTGCCTATCAACGAACTAGACGGGCCTTGTCTATGAACTAAATAGACTGGCTTTCTTATAAACAATCTAGATGTGCCTTGTCTATTATCTAACTTGACGGCTGTGTCTATGAACTAATTAGACGGCCTTGTCTATCAATTAACTAGAGGGACCTTGTCTATCAACTAACTAGAAGGGCCTTGTCTATCAACTAACTAGAAGGACCTTGTCTATCAATTAACTAGAAGGGCCTTGTCTATCAACTAACTAGAAGGGCCTTGTCTGTCACTTAACTACGTTTGACTTGTCTCTCAAACAACTAGACGGTCCTTATCTATGAAATAACTAAACGGCCTTGCCTATCAATTAACAAGATAGCCTTGTCTTCAAATTAATTAGACGTGCATTGTTTGTTAACTTTCTAGACAAGACTTATCTATTAAATGACTAGACTGGCTTTGTCAATGAACTAACTAGACGGGCCTGTCTATCAATTAACTAGACAGGCAAACTATACGAATTAGCATACAGAACAACATACGCATTTTAGCTTGTTACGTCATAACAGATTCAATGCATATGTTGGGCATGACTATACCAAAACGACTAAAACTGGCGCCGTGACTTTCCCGTCGACAAAGTGAGGTCGTCGACAAAGTGAGGTCGTCGACAAAGTGAGGTCGTCGATGTTCAAGACAAAGAAGAATGTCTTCGTACCTGGACAGCGAGGTGAACGATGAATAACCATTTCAGACGTGCCCTGCCTATCAACTAACTAGACGGGCGTTGTCTATCAACTAACTAGGCGGTCCTTGTCTATAAAATAACAAGACAGGTCATGTCTACTAACTACAGGTGCCTTGTCTATCAAATAACCAGACGGGCATTGCCTATCAACCAACTAGAGATTCCTTGTCTGTCAACTAATTAGAAGGGACATGTCTATCAACTAACTAGAGATGCCTTGTCTATCAGCTAACTAGACTAGCCGTGCCTATCAACTAACTAGAGATGCCCTGTCTATCAATTAACTAGACGGGCCTTGTCTATCAACTAACTAGACGGGCCGTGTCTATCAACTAACTAGAGATGCCTTGTCTGTCAATTAACTAGACGGGCCTTTCTATCAATTAACTAGACGGGCCTTTCTATCAACTAACTAGACGGGCCGTGTATATCGACTAACTAGAGATGCCGTGTCTATCAACTAACTAGACGGGCCGTGTCTATCAACTAACTAGACGGGCCGTGTCTATCAACTAACTAGACGGGCCGTGTCTATCAACTAACAAGAGATGCCTTATCTATCAACTAACTATAGATGCCTTGTCTATCAACTAACTAGACGACCGTGTCTATCAACTAACTAGACGGGCCGTGTCTATCAACTAACTAGAGATGCCTTATCTATCAACTAACTATAGATGCCTTGTCTATCAACTAACTAGACGATGCCGTGTCTATCAACTAACTAGACGGGCCGTGTCTATCAACTAACTATAGATGCCTTGTCTATCAACTAACTAGACGACCGTGTCTATCAACTAACTAGACGGGCCGTGTCTATCAACTAACTAGACGGCCGTTGTCTATCAACTAATTAGACGATCCTTGTCTATCAAGTAACTGGACGGGCCTTGTCTATCAAGTAACTGGACGGGCCTTGTCTATCAACTAATTAGATTGCCCTTGACTGTCAACTAACTAAACAGAACTTGCTTATCAAATAACTGTGTGGGCTTTGTCTATCAAGTAACTACACGGGCCTTGTCTATCAACTAATTAGACGGTCCTTGTCTATCAAATAACTGGAGGAGCCTTGTCAATGAATTAGCTAGACTAGTCTTGTCTATGTGGTCCGATTGACTGACAACTCACTGCCAAAAATAGCACTAAGATGGAAACCACAGGGGAACAGAAGTAAGGGTAGACCAAAAGAGACATGGAAAAGAACAACAGAAAGGATGTTCAGCAATAGAGGGCTCACCTGAGCAAGAGCAGAAAAAAGGCCAAGGACAGGAATTTGTGGAAAACCCTTGCGAAATCTCCATGTGCCCTGCGCACTTAAGGTTCAGAGAATGAGAGAGAGAGAGAGGCTTGTCTATCACCTAACAAGACCGGCCTTGCCTATCAACTAACTAGATCGCCTTGTCTATCCGCTAACTACACTAGCCTTGTCTATAACTTAATTAGACATGCCTTGTCTATGAACTAAGAAGACGAGATTTGTTTATCACCTAACTAGATGATCCTTATCTGTTACCTAACTAGACGGGCCTTGTCTCTCAACTAATATAGACGGGCTTTGTCTATCTCCTAACTAGACAGGCGTTTTCTATCAACTAACTAGACGGAACTTCTCTATAAAGTAAATAGTCGAGCCCTATCTTCCATCTACCTTGACGGCCTTTATCTGTCAACTAACAAGACGAGTCTTGTCTATCAACTAACTAGACCTGCCCTGTCTTTAAACTAACTGAACCTGCCTTGTCTATCAAAGAATTACGCGAGATTTGTCTATCAACTAACTAGACAGACCATATCCATCAACTAACTAGACGGACCTTATCTTTCAGCTAAATATACGTGCCTTGTCTATCAACTAACTACAGAGCCTTGCCTGTCAACTAACTAGACCGACCGTGTCTATCAACTAATTAGACAGGTATTGTCTATCAAATAACTAAAAGGGCCTTGCCTATCAAACAACTAAATAGGCCTTGTCTATGAACTAATCAGACGTGCCTTGTCTATCAACTAACTAAACGCACCTTGTGTATCACCTAACTAGACAGGAAGTGTCTATCATCTAGTTAGACGGGTCTTATTATAAACTATCTAGATGCTCCTTGTATATCAAATAACTAGACATGCCTTGTCTATTCACTAACTAGACGGCCCATGTCTAAGAACAAATTAAACGGGCCTTGTCTATGAAATAACAAGACAGCTTTGTCTGTCAACTAATTAGACGAGCATTGTTTGTTAACTTTCTAGACTGGCTTTGTCTATTAATTAAATAGACGATCCTGTCTATCAACTAACTAGACAGTCAAACTATACGTCTTAGCACGCCAGACAAGATACTCACCTTAGCTTGTTACTTCACAACAGATTCTATGCATATGTTGGGCATGACTACCCTACAACAGTTAAAACTGGCGCCGTGACTTTTACGTCGACAAAGTGAGGACGTCGATTTCAAGAAAGGAAGAATGTCCTCGAACCTGGACATTGAGGTGAACGATTAATAATCATTTCAGACGTTCCTTGTCTAGACAGGCCTTGTCTAGACAGGCCTTGTCTACCAAATAATAAAGCGGACCTTGTCCATCAACTAACAAGACTGGCATTGTCTATCAATTATCGAAATGGGCATTTTCTATCAACTAACAAGACGGGTCTTGCCTTTCAAATAACTAACCATGCTTTGTCTATCCAGCTGAGCGGGATTTTTTTTCCGACCAATACGGCCCTGAGGTCGACCCAGCCTCGTAAAATGGGTACCAGAGAAAATCTGGGAAGTAAATGCAGCGAGGAAAGGAACTGGTCACCCTACCTCATACGCTGATGACCCAGCATAATGAGGTCTCTAACGCTTCACCCCCTACGGCATTTGAAATGCTATGGGACTATCTTTATCTTTTTTTGTCTATCAACTAAATAGACGGACTTTGTCTATCAACTAACTAGACGGACTTTGTCTATCAACTAACTAGACGGACTTTGTCTATCAACTAACTAAACATGTCTTGTCTATCAAGTAACTAGATGTGCCTTGCCTATAAACTAACTAGACGGATCTTGACTATCAAATAACTAGACGGACCTTGTCTATTAACTAACTAGATGTGCCTTTTTATCATCTGATTTGGCGTGCCTTGTTTGTCAACTAAATAGACGTGATTTGCTTGTCAACTAATTAGATAGGCCTTGTCTGTCAACTAGCTAGACGGGACTTGTCTATTAAATAACTAGACAAGCTTTGCCTTCCAGCTACTCAGTTGGGGCTTGTATGTCAACTAACTAAACGGGATTTGTCTATCAAAAAACTACACGTGCCTTATCTATCAAGTAACTAGACAGAACTTGTCTGTTAACTAAATAGACTGATCGGGTATGTCAACTAACTTGACGGTATTTGTCTCTCAACTAACTAGACGAGACTTGTCTATCAACTAACTAGACAGGTCTTTTCTATCAATTAACTGGACGGGCATTGTCTATTAACTAACCAGACGGGTCTTATCTATCAACTAAAGAAACGTGCCTGGTCTATCTACTAACTAGAGAGCCTTGTCTATCAACTAACTAGAAGGGCCTTGTCTGTCCACTAACCTTAACCAACAGAACTTTTTCTGACATTGTTGAATTCAGGCTGTTGTTATCTCTCCTGCAACTTGTTATTGTTACATAGTAGTGTTTTCTGGTGTATTATTTTCCATAGAAGCTTCACTTGTACCATACTTGTCACAAGCTACCTGTTTCACCTTACAGCGTCTCAGCTGTTTCATGCACACACTTTCAGGCACAATGATGTATTCACATAGAGGTAGAATTATCATTCATATTTGTTGTAGTCATCTGCCATATGGTGCTGGTCATTTGTCGTGGAGTGGCAGCTTATGTAACCATCTTACAACGTCTCAACTATGGCTTGATGTTGGTAGCTTATGTACCCATCTTACAACGTCTCAACTATGGCTTGATATTGGCAGCTTATGTAACCATCTTACAACGTCTCAACTATGGCTTGATGTTGGCAGTTTGTTGTGCTTGCTCATGCAGTTCGACGATTAGCTGTGCTGTCTGCGCTATGACTAGCCAACATGTTGTAGCTGACTTCTAGACTCTCGGTAATTCTTGAGTGGATTATTTTCAAGAGATTAGCTTGAACCTTGGATTATAGACAACGGTTCTCATATTATCGTTGGGAGGTGAAATATATGACTTAGTGAATGTTTTATATCTATCAAGATACGAGAGAACGGTGCATGAATAAACTTCGCTGTCTCGCCCCCCCCCCCTTCCTCCACTTTCTATCTCAGCCCCCCCCCCCACTTCCATAGCCAAGCCATCAGTTCTTGGAGAGGGAACAAGGTATGACAAAGAATTTCGTCGCTTAGATTCAGTTTCCTTGCTCTACTTTCTCGTCGGTAGCAGTTCCTTGCTCTACAGGAGTGCGTGGTTCAAGTCACAGGTCATTCTCTTGTCATATTTATATCTCTCACCTCTAAAACTTTTTTGTTTATTATTTTGTCCGGGTCTAACTATACAACACTATCTTCTCTTATTTCTTTCAAGTCATAAATGTTTTTTTCCTATCATTTTTCCAACTCCTATTTTTGTATATCACTGATATAAATTACTATCTTGTCTTCTTTCCCTATTTCTTTGTCCTGTACGTTTTTCTATGATTAAGATGTCAAGCTAAACGTTACAACTGTGTGCTGGTTAATTAATAAAATTGCTTCCACTTTTGCTTGAAATAGTCATAACATCACAGAGAGCCATTTACAGGTCATGCCATGCACTGTAGGAGGAATGTATCATTGTGCGGTAATATGAGTAGGTCAACATCATCATCTTGTGCCGTCTTCACACGGAGGGCTGCAATGGATCTCCACTCTACTCTATTTCTTGTCTTCTATTTCTTGTCTTCTAATTATTGTCATCTATTTCCTGTCATCTATTTCTTGTCGTCTATTTCTTGTCGTCTATTTCTTGTATTCTATTTCGTGTCGTTTATTTCTTGTTTTCTATTTTTTGTCTTCTATTTATTGTCTTCTATTTCTTGTCTTCTATTTTTTGTCGTTTATTTCTTGTCTTCTATTTTTTGTCGTTTATTTCTTGTCTTCTATTTCTTGTCTTCTATTTTTTGTCGTTTATTTCTTGTCTTCTGTTTCTTGTCTTCTGTTTCTTGTCTTCTATTTCTTCTCGTCTATTTCTCGTCGTCTATTTCTTGCCTTCAAGGTGCACTCGGCCAAGTTTGTCCCTGTTTCTTGACGTTGTCCACCCATCTATGTTGCTGTCCTCCTCTTAGTTCTAAAAGCTCTGGAATAAAGAAAACCCTCACACGAAGACAGAAAGGCCACATCACATGGGGCTCAGAGGTAAAAACAAAATTCTTAAAATACTCAACACCAGCTGGAAGACAGACATAGTCCCACAGATATCGAAGACAGACATAGTCCCATAGATATTGAAGACAGACATAGTCCCACAGATATCGAAGACAGACATAGTCTCACAGATATCGAAGACAGACATAGTCCCACAGATATCGAAGACAGACATAGTCCCACAGATTTGGAAAATAAGCATAGTCCCACAGATATGGAAGACAGACATAGTCCCACAGATATAGAAGACAAGCATAGTCCCACAGATATGGAAGACAGACACAGTCCCACAGATATGGAAGACAGACATAGTCCCACAGATATAGAAGACAAGCGTAGTCCCACAGATATAGAAGACAAGCATAGTCCCACAGATATGGAAGACAGACACAGTCCCACAGATATGGAAGACAAGCATAGTCCCACAGATATAGAAGACAAGCGTAGTCCCACAGATATAGAAGACAAGCATAGTCCCACAGATATAGAAGACAAGCGTAGTCCCACAGATATAGAAGACAAGCATAGTCCCACAGATATGGAAGACAGGCACAGTCTCAACAGATATGGAAGACAGACATAGTCCCACAGATATAGAAGACAAGCGTAGTCCCACAATTATGGAAGACAGGCACAGTCCCACAGATATAGAAGACAAGCGTAGTCCCACAGATATAGAAGACAAGCATAGTCCCACAGATATAGAAGACAAGCATAGTCCCACAGATATAGAAGACAGACATAGTCCCACAGATATAGAAGACAAGCATAGTCCCACAGATATAGAAGACAAGCATAGTCCCACAGATATGGAAGACAGACATAGTCCCACAGATATAGAAGACAAGCATAGTCCCACAGATATAGAAGACAAGCATAGTCCCACAGATATAGAAGACAAGCATAGTCCCACAGATATAGAAGACAGACATAGTCCCACAGATATAGAAGACAAGCATAGTCCCACAGATATGGAAGACAGACACAGTCCCACAGATATGGAATACAGACATAGTCCCACAGATATAGAAGACAAGCGTAGTCCCACAGATATGGAAGACAGGCACAGTCCCACAGATATGGAAGACAGGCACAGTCTCAACAGATATGGAAGACAGGCACAGTCTCAACAGATATGGAAGACAGGCATAGTCTCAACAGATATGAGAGACAGGCACAGTCTCAACAGATATAGAAGACAGGCACAGTCTCAACAGATATAGAAGACAGGCGTAGTCTCAACAGATATAGAAGACAGGCACAGTCTCAACAGATATAGAAGACAGGCGTAGTCTCAACAGATATAGAAGACAGGCACAGTCTCAACAGATATAGAAGACAGGCACAGTCTCAACAGATATGGAAGACAGGCACAGTCTCAACAGATATAGAAGACAGGCACAGTCTCAACAGATATAGAAGACAGGCACAGTCTCAACAGATATAGAAGACAGTCACAGTCTCAACAGATATAGAAGACAGGCACAGTCTCAACAGATATAGAAGACAGGCACAGTCTCAACAGATATAGAAGACAGGCACAGTCTCAACAGATATAGAAGACAGGCACAGTCTCAACAGATATAGAAGACAGGCACAGTCTCAACAGATATAGAAGACAGGCATAGTCTCAACAGATATAGAAGACAGGCACAGTCCGACAGATATAGAAGACAGGCACAGTCTCACAGATATAGAAGACAGGCACAGTCTCACAGATATAGAAGACAGGCGTAGTCTCAACAGATATAGAAGACAGTCGTATTCTCAACAGATATAGAAGACAGGCACAGTCTCACAGATATGGAAGACAGGCACAGTCCGACAGATATAGAAGACAGGCGTAGTCTCAACAGATATAGAAGACAGTCGTATTCTCAACAGATATAGAAGACAGGCGTAGTCTCACAGATATAGAAGACAGGCACAGTCCGACAGATATGGAAGACATGCACAGTCTCACAGATATAGAAGACAGGCACTGTCCCACAGATATGGAAGACATGCACAGTCTCACAGATATAGAAGACAGGCACAGTCTCACAGATATAGAAGACAGGCACTGTCCCACAGATATGGAAGACATGCACAGTCTCACAGATATAGAAGACAGGCACAGTCTCACAGATATAGAAGACATGCACAGTCTCACAGATATAGAAGACAGGCACAGTCCCACAGATATAGAAGACAGGCACAGTCCGACAGATATAGAAGACATGCACAGTCTCACAGATATAGAAGACAGGCACTGTCCCACAGATATGGAAGACAGACATAGTCTCACAGATATGGAAGACATGCACAGTCTCACAGATATAGAAGACAGGCACTGTCCCACAGATATGGAAGACAGACATAGTCTCACAGATATTGGAAGACAGACATAGTCTCACAGATATGGAAGACAGGCAAAGTCTCACAGATATGGAAGAACGCTATAGTGAAACTAATACACAAACCAGTTAAAATCAAAACTAGCCAGACAGTTACAAATATATTTGCCTGCTAAACACTTTAGGAAAACTAATGGAAATAGTCATAAATACAAGACTTGTATGGCATCCAGAAAGAAAAAAAAATCTGATTTAAAAAGATAGCAAGCAGGCTTCAGACAACATCGAATAACAGATAATCAAGTAGTAGAAGAGAATAAAGACTCATTTCAAGAAAATTAAAAAAACACACAATAGTGACACGAACAGACATGAGAAAAACATTTGACAAAGAATGGAGAAAAGGCCTGCAGCTAGAACTTAGAAAGATGATTAAATGGAAGAATATACACTTGGAAAAAATATATCGGAAAACACTCATGAATACAGTTACAAGAACATCAAAGCAGAAAATCAGCCTTTACCAAGGAGTAAAATAAAAAGTCGTCTACACTCTGTTATATATATATGACAACTCACTACCAAAAATAGCACTAAGATGGACACCACAGGGGAACAGAAGTAAGGGTAGACCAAAAGAGACATGGAGAAGAACAACAGAAAGGATGTTGAACAATAGAGGGCTCACCTGGGCAAGAGCAGAAAAAAAGGCGAAGGACAGACATTTGTGGAAAACCATTGCGGAAGCCCCATATGCCCTGGGCACTTAAGGTTCATATATATATATATATATATATCGCAAATATATCCATACCACAAGAACTTAATATTGAAGAAGGCTGGCTAGTAAAGAGTATTAAACAGAGAAAACTTAAATATTTTGGACACATCAAACGTCATGATAATCTAGAGAAAACCGTCTTGGAAGGGTACATAAAGGGAAAAAGAAAGAGAGAAAGACCAAGTCGAAGATGGCTGCAAGACATCGTTAATGATACGCAAATGGATGCATCAGCAGCAGGCCATCTTGCTCACAACCGAGAGGCTTACAGGAGTGCTGTTAGGGAGGCAAAGTTCCACAAGGGACATGAAATGAATGAATGAATGAATATCTCGCAGTTAACGTGCACCAGAAAATACATCAGACATTATATGTAGCAATGTGGACACACGATCAAAACATAACAGTAACCATAGACAGAATACAAGACGCAGTCAGAAAACTTGAAGACTGGATTTGTTTGATTGCTAGCTGGACTTTATCAATCCACATTACTTGCTTGACGTCTAACGTCACTCTATCAATCTACATTACTTGCTTGACGTCTAACGTCACTCTATCAATCTACATTATTTGCTTGACGTTGTTTCTTGACTTTTTCAACCCACATTACATTCTTGATCCAGAACAATTCTTTATCGATCTATTTTACTTGCGGGAGACTTACCCTGACTCTATCAATCCACATTACTTGCATGACACATAAACTGATTCTATCAATTCATATTACTTGTTTGACGTCTAGCCCGACTCTATCAATCCACGTTACTTGCTTCACGTCCTAACATGACTCTAGCAATCCCATTTACCTGCTTTACGTCTAACTAGACTCTACCAATCCATATTACTTGCTTGAAGTGGTAATGTGGCTCTATCAATCCACACTCCTTGCTTTATATCGTAACCTGACTCCTATTCGCGTGACTTGCTGACGTCCAAAGGTGATTCTATCAATCGATTTTACTTCCTTGAAGTCTTAAACTGACTCTATTAATCGACATTACTTGCTTCACGTCTTAACCTGACTCTATCATCCACATTATATTTTGACGTTCTTACCTGACTCTTTCATTACACATTACTTGCATGACGTTCTAACCTAACTATATCTAGCCGTATCACTTTTTTGACGTCCTAACCTGACTCTATCAGTCCGTATTACTTGCTTGGCACCTAACCTTACTCAATTAAACCATATAACTTGCTTGATACTTAATCTGACTCTATCAATCCACATTACTTACTTGACGCATAAGCTGACTTCATCAATCCACATTATTTGCTTGATACTTAATCTGACTCTATCAATCCACATTGCTTGCTTGATGCATATCCTTATTTCATCACTCCACATTATTTGTTTGACGTCTAACCTGACTCTAATCAATCCACACTACTTTCCTGACACCTAATCTGCCTCTGTTAATCCACATTACTTGCTTGACGTTTTAATCTGAATCTTTCTGGCCGTAGTACTTGTTTGGCGCCCTAACCTGACTCTATCAATCAACATTATTTGCTTGAAATGTAACCTGACTCCATCAATCCACACTACTTGATTGACATCTTAATCTGACTCTATCTTCCCCTAGTACTTGCTTGATGCTTAACCTGAATCTATCAATTAACATTACTTAAATGACGTCCTGACCTGGCTGTATCTAGCCGTCGTGATTGCTTTACGCCCTAACCTGACTCTATCAATCCTCATTACTTGCTTGAGGTCCTAACCTTACTCTATTCATTCTTAGCACTTGCCTGACGTTCTAATATGTTTCAGTCAGTCCCGAATACTTCCTTTATGTCCTAACCTGGCTCTAAAAATCCGCATTACTTGCTTTATGTTTAACCATACTCTTTCAATCCATATTACTTTCCTGAAGTGGTAATCTGATTATATCAACCCACATTTCTTGCTTTACATCATAACCTGACTCTGATACGCATTACTTGCTTGACTCCTCAATCTGACTCTATCAATCCATATTACTTGTTTCACGTCCTAATCTGACTCTATCAATCGACTTTACTTGGTTGACGTCGTAACTTGACCCTATCATCCACAGTACATGTTTGATGTCCTAACCTGACTTTGTCATTAAGCTTACTTACTTGACGTCCTAATCTGACTATATCTTGCCGTCTCACTTGCTTGACGTCCTAACCTTAACTCTATCAATCCATATTACTTTCTTAATGTCCTAACTGACTCTATGAATACATATTACACACTTAACGCCCTGATCTGATTATGCTAATCCATATTACTTGCTTAACGTTTTAACCTGATTCTATCAGTCCATATTACTTTTTTTGACGTCCTAAACTGACTATATTTTCATATTACTTGATTAACGCCCTAACCTGGCTATATCAATCCATATTACTAGCTTGATATTAACCTGACTCTATCTAGCCGTAGTACTAACTTGACTGCCTAACCTGACTCTATTAAACCATGTTATTTGCTTGACGCCAATCATAACACTATCAATCCACATTACTTGCATGTCGCCAAACTTGATTCTATCAATCTATAACAGTATATTGGAAAATGTTACGATGGTTGGATTGTCTTAAAATATTTGTATTCCGATGTGTTTTAATATTTTGACCTTTTGATTTAAAGCCCTTGGTATTTTTTGTTGTTGTATAAGAGTGCAAATAAAAGGTCAGGGTTGAGATGTTAAACTCCACGAGATTTTTTATGAACTTAGACTTGATATGTTAGTAACAGAAAAGTTATTTTCAGGATGAAGGGGTAAACAGGTAGAATCACGGGCTGAGGGATTTTCGGGATAGAAACTTCGGGAAGATTTAGGAATAGGAATTGTGGTTGATATTTCAGGACCAAACTCTTACGTAGAAAAAAGGTTTTAGGATAAGGTTTTAGATTGATTGTTAGCTTGAGATGCATTATGACTGTAAATTCTTTATGTAGAGGCTGACTGAGTAGGATGTTTCAGATAGGATGCTAGGATGTGGACTGTTAGTTTCTTTTCTTCCTCATGGATCCAATGTGTAAATTTTTGATGCAGCTACGAGTTGTTAGAAATTAGGTTGTAACAGAAGAAATGTGGAATACTGATATTTTTTTTAGGACTTTAAGTCCGATATTTTTGGTGATGTGAAGTTGTAAATAAGGATCCATGTAATTTTCAGTGAACTAGAAAGTTGGCTCTTATTCCATCATGTTGAAGAATGCCTGTTTTTCCTAGCTGAGAGTAGTGACTTTTGCCACTCTCTCCCTACATGGCGAACTAGTTCTCGTCTGGAGAGGAGTTTGAATGTTCATCTGTTTACTCAGTTTATTTGCTACATCCTCACTTATTCACCACTCATTTTTCCAATAATAAATATGTGTAATTGCCATATTAATTTGAGTGTTAGTGGTTCTCAAACTGTTGAGATGTGTTTGTTATCAGTTACATATTAAACTTCCTCAGATGTAATCAGAAGATAGAGTAAGGAAAAGTAGTACAGTTACCATGTGGGTGGCGGCTTTTACACAACTGCGAAGTAGTTCAATTATTGCCGTGTCTGTAACTAGCAGACAGATGCACGGCATATCTAATAATGGTGCAGTACGGCTAGAAATCCACATTGCTTGGTTGACATATAACTTGACTCTATCAAACCATATTATTGCTGGATACCTAACCTGCCTATCAATCAACATTGCCTGCTTGATGTCCTAACCTGACTTTTATCAATACTCATTACTTGCTTAACGCATAACTTCATCAATCCACATTACTTGCTTGTCGTCTAACCTGACTCTATCAATCCACATTACTTGCTTGACACATAACCTGATTCTATCAATACATATTATTTGCTTGACGTCATAACCTGACTCTATCAATCCACATTACATTTTTGACGTCCTAACCTGACTCTATCATTACACATTACTTGCTTGACGTCCTAACCTGACTCTATCAATCCATATTACTTTCCTGAGGTCCTAAACTGACTCTGTTTTTGCATATTGCTTGACTAATATCCTAACCTGACTTTATCAATCCGTACTACTAGCTTGACTTCCTAACCTGACTCTATCTTGCCGTAGTAGTAACTTTACATCCTAACCTGACTCTATCGAACCATATTATTTGCTTGACGCAAAACGTTTAACTTGACTCTATCAATCCACATTACTTTCTTCTCGTCTTAAATGAACTCTATGAATCCACATTACCTGTTTGACGTCCTAACCTGACTCTATCAAGACACATTACTTCTTGGTGTCATAATCGGACTATATCTAGCCGTAGCACTTGCTTGAGGTCCTAACCTGACTCTATCAGTCCATATTACTTGCTTGACGTCCTAACTCGACTCTATCAATACATATTACATTTTTGACGCCCTGATCTTATTCTGTCATTCCATATTATTTTCTTGACGTTTTAACCTGATCCTAGCAATCTATATTACTTGCACAGCTTCCTAAATTGACCCTAACATGACTCTATCATTCCATATTTCATTGCATATTACTTACTTGACGCCTGACTTTATCAATGACACATTACTTGTTTGAGACCTCACCCGACACTATCAAACCATATTATTTACTAGATACTTAACCTGCCTCTATCAATCCACATTACTTTCTTGATGCATATACTTATTTCATCAATCCACATTATTTGTTTGACGTCTAACATGTCTGTATAATTCACACTACTTTCCTGCACCTAATCTGACTCTATCAGTCCACATTACTTGCTTGACATCCTAATCTGACTCTATCAGTCCACATTACTTGCTTGACATCCTAATCTGATTCTATCAGTCCACATTACTTGCTTGACATCCTAATCTGACCCTATCAGTCCACATTACTTGCCTGACACCTAATCTGACTCTATCAGTCTACATTACTTGCTTGACATCCTAATCTGACTCTATCAGTCCACATTACTTGCTTGACATCCTAATCTGACTCTATCAGTCCACATTACTTGCTTGACATCCTAATCTGACTCTATCAGTCCACATTACTTGCTTGACATCCTAATCTGACTCTATCAGTCCACATTACTTGCTTGACATCCTAATCTGACTCTATCAGTCCACATTACTTGCTTGACATCCTAATCTGAATCTATTTAGGCGTAATACTTGCTTGGCATACTAAACGGACTCTATCAATCAGCATTATACATTTGACGTCTAACCTGACTCCATCAATCCACATTACTTGATTGACATCTTAACCTTACTCTATCTTGCTGTAGTAATTACTTCACATCCTAATTTGACTCTATCAATCCACATTATTAGCTTGACGTCCCTAACTTGACTCTATATAGTTGTAGTACTTGCTTCACGTCCGAATCTGACTCTATCAATCCGCACTACTTCCTTACGTCCTAACCTGACTCTAACAATCTGCATTACCTGATTTACGTCGAAACAGATTCTATCAATCCATATTACTTTCTAGGAGTGTTAATTTGACTCTATTAACCCACATTTCTTGCTTTACATCATAACCGGACTCCTATCCGCATAACTTGCTTGATGTCATAACCTGACTCTGTCAATCCACATTACATTTTTGACGTCCTAACCTGACTCTATCATTACACATTACTTGCTTCACGTCCTAAACTGACTATATCTAGCCGTATCACTTGCTTGACGTCCTAACCTGACTCTATGAATACATATTACTTTCTTAAGGTCTTAAACAGAGTCTATGAATACATATTACACGCTTGACATCCTGATTTGATTACGGCAATCCATATTACTTGCTTGACGTTTTAACTAGACTCTATCAATCCATATTACTTCTTTGATGTCTAGCCCGACTCACTCATTACACATTACTTGCTTCAAGTCCTAAATTGACTCTGTCTAGTCGTAGTACTTCCTTTACGCATAACCTGACTTCATCAATCCTTTTTACTTGCTTGACGTCTAATGTGAGTCAATCAATCTGCACTATTTGCTTGACGTTCTATCTTGATTTTTTCACCCCACATTACTTGCTTGACATCCTAATCTGACTCTATCAGTCCACATTACTTGCTTGACATCCTAATCTGACTCTATCAGTCCACATTACTTGCTTGACATCCTAATCTGAATCTATTTAGGCGTAATACTTGCTTGGCATACTAAACGGACTCTATCAATCAGCATTATACATTTGACGTCTAACCTGACTCCATCAATCCACATTACTTGATTGACATCTTAACCTTACTCTATCTTGCTGTAGTAATTACTTCACATCCTAATTTGACTCTATCAATCCACATTATTAGCTTGACGTCCCTAACTTGACTCTATATAGTTGTAGTACTTGCTTCACGTCCGAATCTGACTCTATCAATCCGCACTACTTCCTTACGTCCTAACCTGACTCTAACAATCTGCATTACCTGATTTACGTCGAAACAGATTCTATCAATCCATATTACTTTCTAGGAGTGTTAATTTGACTCTATTAACCCACATTTCTTGCTTTACATCATAACCGGACTCCTATCCGCATAACTTGCTTGATGTCATAACCTGACTCTGTCAATCCACATTACATTTTTGACGTCCTAACCTGACTCTATCATTACACATTACTTGCTTCACGTCCTAAACTGACTATATCTAGCCGTATCACTTGCTTGACGTCCTAACCTGACTCTATGAATACATATTACTTTCTTAAGGTCTTAAACAGAGTCTATGAATATATATTACACGCTTGACATCCTGATTTGATTACGGCAATCCATATTACTTGCTTGACGTTTTAACTAGACTCTATCAATCCATATTACTTCTTTGATGTCTAGCCCGACTCACTCATTACACATTACTTGCTTCAAGTCCTAAATTGACTCTGTCTAGTCGTAGTACTTCCTTTACGCATAACCTGACTTCATCAATCCTTTTTACTTGCTTGACGTCTAATGTGAGTCAATCAATCTGCACTATTTGCTTGACGTTCTACCTTGATTTTTTTCACCCCACATTACTTGCTTGACCCATAACCTTTCTCTATCAATCCACATTGCTTGCTAGATACATAACCTGACTCTATCACTTCATATTACTTGTTTGACGTCTATCCTGACTCTATCAATCCACACTACTTTCTTCACGTCCTAACATGACTCTAGCAATCAACATTACTTGCTTGCTGTCCTAAACTGACTTTCTCTAGCTGTAGTACTTGCTTCACGTCCTAATCTGGCTCATTCAATCCGCACTACTTCCTTGACGTCCTAACCTGACTCTAACAATCCGCATTATCTGCTTTACGTCTAACCAGACTCTATCAATCCATATTACGTGCTTGAAGTGGTATCTGAAACTGTGAATCCACATTTCTTGCTTTACATCATAACCTACTCCCACTCGCAAGACGTGCTTGACGTCTTAACCTGAATCTATCAATCCACATTATTAGCTTGACGCGTTAACCTGCCTCTATCATCCACATTACATTTTTGACGTCTTAACCTGACTCTATCATTGCACATGAGGTCAACGAATTTGTATACCTTGGCAGCAGAGTAGTAGAAAATGGAGACAGCATAGAGGACATCAACAGCAGACTTACTAGAGCAAACCAGGCTTTTGCAATGCTGCAGACTATATGGAAATAAAAAAAAACTAAGCATAAATATGAAAATCAGGATATTTAAGAGTAATGTTCTAAGTGTACTACTCTATGGAAGTGAATGCTGGAAAATCACCAAAACCATAGAAAACAAGTTGAATTCTTTCCAGACTAAATGTTTACGAAGAATTAGAAAAATATTTTGGCCAAACACCATAAGAAATAACATCTTATTAGCAGAAATGCAGATGAAACCACTGACAACAATTATTGAGGAAAGACGCTGGCGATGGTTGGGACATGTGCTCCGAATGACTGACAACTCACTACCAAAAATAGCACTAAGATGGACACCACAGGGGAGCAGAAGTAAGGGTAGACCAAAAGAGACATGGAGAAGAACAACAGAAAGGATGTTGAGCAATAGAGGGCTCACCTGAGCAAGAGCAGAAAAAAAGGCGAAGGACAGACATTTGTGGAAAACCCTTGCGGAAGCCCCATGTGCCCTGGGCACTTAAGGTTCAGAGAGAGAGAGAGAGAGAGAGATCATTGCACATTACTTGCTTGACGTCCTAAATTGACTATTTCTAGCCGTATCAATTGCTTGACGTCCTAAACTGACTCTATGAATACATATTACTTTATTCAAGTCCTAGACTGACTCTATGAATACATATTACACGCTTGACGTCCTGATCTGATTATAATTCTTGCTTGACGTTTTAACCTGATTCTGTCAATCTATATTACTTGCTTGCCATCATAACAAGGCTCTATTTTGCCGTAGTACTAACTATACGTCCTAATCTGACTCTATCAATCCATATTAATAAATGGATGCCTAACTTGAGTCCATCAATTAACATTAGTTGCGTGACACCTAACCTGGCAATATCAAACTACATTACTTGACGCACGAGCTGACTTCATCAATCCATATAGCTTGCTTGATATCCTAATCTTACTCTATCAATCCACACAGCTTGCTTGATGTCCTAATCTGACTCTATCAATCCACATAGCTTGCTTGATGTCCTAATCTGACTCTATCAATCCAGAATACTTGCTCGATGTCCTAATCTGACTCTATCAATCCAGAATACTTGCTTGATGTCCTAATCTGACTCTATCAATCCAGAATACTTGCTTGATGTCCTAATCTGACTCTATCAATCCAGAATACTTGCTTGATGTCCTAATCTGATTCTATCAATCCACAAAGCTTCCTTGATGCATATCCTTATTTTATCATTCCAAATTATATGATTGACGTCTAACCTGACTCTATCAATCCACACTACTTTCCTGTTACTCAATCTGACTCTATCAATCCACTTTACTTGACGCCCTAATCTGAATCTATCTAACCGTAAAACTTGCTTGGCGCCCTAACCTGACTCTATCAATCAACATTATTTGCTTCACGTCTAATCTGACTTCATCAATCATTGATTGACGTCTACCATGACTCTATCAATAAACATTATTGCTTGACACCTAACTTAACTCTGTCAATCCACTTTACGTGCCTGACACTTAACCTGTCTCCATCAATCCATATTACTTCTTTGATGTCTAGCCCGACTCAATCAATACACATTACTTGCTTGACGTCCTAAACTGATTCTGTCTAGTCGTAGTACTTCCTTTACGCATAACATGACTTCGTCAATCCTCATTACTTGCTTGACGTTCTATCCTGACTTTTTCAACCCACATTACTTGCTTGACACATAACCTTTCTCTATCAACCCACATTACTTGCTTGACACATAACCTTTCTCTATCAACCCACATTACTTGCTTGACACATAACCTTTCTCTATCAATCCACATTACTTGCTTGACATCTGACCTTACTCTATCAATCCACATTACTTGCTTGACGCTAAACTTAATTCTATCAATCCACACTGCTTGGTTGACATCTAACTTGACTCTATCAAACCACATTATTGCTTGTTACCTAACCTTACTCTATCAATTCACATTACCTGCTTGAAGTCCTAACCTGACTCTATCAATCCACATTATTTTGTTGACGTCCTAACCTGACTATATCATCCACATTACCTGTTTGACGTATTAACCTGGCTCTATCAGTACACATTACTTCCTTGACGTCATAAAATGACTATATCTAGTCGTAGCACTTGCCTGACGTCCTAACCTGACTCTATCAATACATATTACATGCTTGACGTCCTGATCTGATTCCGTCAATCCACATTAATTTCTTGATGTTTTAACTTGACTCTATCAATCCATATTATTTGCTTGGCATTTAAAAAGACTATAATCCCTATCACTTTCTTAACGCCCTAACCTAACTCTATCAATCCATATTACTTGCTTGACATTTTAACCTGACTCTAACTAGCCGTAGTACTAACTTTACGTCCTAATATGACTCTATCAATCCACATTACTTACTTGACGCCAAACTAGACTCTATCAATCCACATTACTTGTTTGATACCAAACTAACTCTTTCAATCCACATTACTTACTTGACACATAACCTGACTCTATCAATCCATATTGCTTGCTTGACGTCCTGACTTGACTCTCTCTAGCCTTAGTACTTGCTTCAAGTCATAATCTGACTCTTATCAATCCGCATTACTTCCTTGACATCCTAACCTCTCTCTATCAATCAACATTACTTGCTTGACGTCCTAATCTGAATCTGTCACTCCACATTACTTGCTTGACGTCCTAATCTGAATCTATCAATCCATATTACTTGCTTGACGTCCTAATCTGAATCTGTCACTCCACATTACTTGCTTGACGTCCTAATCTGAATCTGTCTAGCCGTAGTTTTTGCTTGGCGCCCTAAACTGACTCTATCAATCAACATTACTTGCTTGACGTCTAAACTGACTCCATCAAATCACATTACTTGATTGGCATCTTAACCTGACTCTATCTAGCCATACTACTTACTTGACGCCCTAATCCGACTGTATCAGTCCACATTACTTGTTTGAAGTCCTAACCTGACTCTATCAATCCCCATTACTTAATTGACGTCTTGATCTGAATCTATCAATCCACATTACTTGCTTGACGTCTTAATTTGTCTTTGTTAATCCACATTACTTGCTTGACGTCCTAATCTGACTTTATCAATCCACATTACTTGCTTGACGTCCTAACAATCCACATAACTTTGCTTGAAGTCCTAACATGACTTTATCAATCCACATTACTTCCTTGGTATCCTAATCTGAATGTATGTAGCCATATTGCTTGTCTGACATTCTAAGGAAGACCCTATTTATTCCAGGTTTGTCTGAAAAAACATCTACAGTTGCTCTAAAATATATCTAGAATTATATAGACTTTTGAAACATTTCTTTCAAACGTTATCTTGAATTTAAAAAATAAACATTGTGTGAATAGTAATTACTGGGCACTTATATTAAAAGTAATGCTAATAATAGTAAGGATAAGACAAACAAACAAACAAACAAACAAACAAAAACAACAATTTTTTGATGGCTTCCTTGTTCGGGTTCCCCCTTGGATTATTTCGGGCGCTGATTCAAAAAACTGCATTGGATAGACCGCAACAGTTATAGTTTCTTAGATAAGGTTGGCACTAGTTCTAGTTTCTTAGATATGGTTGGCACCAGTTCTAGTTTTTTAGATATGGTTGGCACCAGTTCTAGTTTCTTAGATATGGTTGGCACTAGTTCTAGTTTCTTAGATATGGTTGGCACCAGTTCTAGTTTTTTAGATATGGTTGGCACTAGTTCTAGTTTCTTAGATATGACTGGCACTAGTTCTAGTTTCTTAGATATGGTTGGCACTAGTTCTAGTTTCTTAGATATGGTTAGCACTAGTTCTAGTTTCTTAGATATGGTTAAATTTATAAAATTTTAGTCCTCTCTTTAAAAAGCTTTTCTGCAGAACTGGAACGTCATAACAAGCTGCCTTATTTGATTGGGGATTTTATGTATTTAATTTACGTCATCTGTTGTCTTTACAATGATCTTTGTTTCACAACTTTCCATCTACGTCCTTTCCTATAATGCCCACTGGCATAAAAATGTATACTCAAATAACAAAATCCTTTTATGGCATAATTATGTGCACAAAATTAAGATGGTATATCATGGCTTACCTAGACTACATAAATTTGTATTTCAAAAGTTCCCCAGCCTCATCTGTTTAAAACATCCGAGCTGTATAATATTTATGATCGTACAGGAAGTGAGTGAGTGTGTGTGTGTGTGTGTATGTGTATATATAAATATACTCCCACTCAAATGGTTTCATTTTTGCAAATGGAACACCGTAGAGGTTATGGCTACTTCAAGACAGAGCTGTTTGAATCATCCCAACGTATTGTGCTATATTTGTGGGGTGTACACACTGAAAGCAATTTAGAAACCTATTTCTGAGTTTGAAAGAAAAGCATGTGTAGGTTATTTTAGTGTCATGCGTGGAGATCAAGATAAATCATAGGCTATCATAAATCATAAATCTATAATGTGTGCAAAACTTGTGAGGAGCATTTGGGCCAGCGGACAAATGGAAAGAGAAGTTGCTTGCAGTTTGGAGCATAATGGTGTGGAGAGAACAGAAAATACACTTCGATGACTGTTATATTTGTATTGTTAATATCACAGGCATCAATCGAAATAAGCGTGACAAGTGGTCTTACTCTGATCTACCTTCAGCCAGGAGATCTGTTTCACACTCGGATTTTGTATCCATTCCACCTTTCCTTGAACTAGCACAGCTCTCAGAGGATGAGTCTTGCATGTCTGATATCGCACAAGGTAAAGAAAGTGGGGGCAGTGACAGGGAATTCCAAACAACTTCACACAGTGACTGTTTTGATCAGAATGAACTGAATGATCTGATCAAGGGACTTAAATCTTTCCAAGGAGTCTTCTGAACTGCTTGCCTCTAGACTAAAGGAAAAGAATTTACTTCAGCCTGGAACGAAAGTAACATTCTATCGAAGAAGAGAAAAGGATTTGCTACCGTTCTTTACCGAAGACAACAACTTAGTATTCTGTAATGGCATTGGAAACTTTGTGAAGAAAACTGGTCTTTTAGAATATACCCCAAGTGAGTGGCGTCTTTTCATCGACAGTTCGCAACGTAGTTTCAGGTGTGTTCTTTTAAATAACGGCAACAAATATAGATCTATTCCAATCAGTCATCCCAGCAGGATGAAAGAAGAGTACAAGGCCATCTCTTTAATATTGGAAAAGATAAATGAGCAAGAACATCAATGTGTGATCTGAGTCGACTTGAAGATGATTACTTTTCTTCTTGGTCAACAATATGGCTACACAAAGTATCTTTGCTTTGTATACCTTTGATAATAGAGCCAAATATGAACATTGGGCAAGAATAGATTGGTCTCCGAGGAAATATATGGTGGTTGGAAGACAAAATGTAATCAGTGAACCTTTGATAACACGAGACAGAATCATACTGCCACCACTACATATAAAGCTAGTTCTGATTAAACAATTTGTAAAGGTTTTGAATAAAGACGTTCGTGCATTGAATACATACTGCATACTTTACCTGAACTTATCATGGAAAACTGAAGGCAGGAATTTTCAATGGTCAGACAACTTATAAATGACCCACATTTTATAGCATCAGTGAATGAAATCGAATCATGTGCCTGGTCTTCATTTGTTCTTGTTACAGAAAGCTTTCTTGGTAATAAGAAGGCAGAAACTACACACAAGTGGTAGAGGACATGCTCTTTCATTTCAACAGGCTTGACTGTAACATGAGTGTTAAAATCCATTATCTGCACAGTCACTTAGATCACTTTCCAGAGAACCGTAGTGGCTTAAGCAAAGAACAAGGTGAAAAATTTCACAAAGATATATAAACAATGGAAGCCGGATACCAAGGAAGAAGGGATCCACACACGATGGCAGACTATTGTTGGAATCTTATGCTGGATTGTCTTGGCAGATCCAACAATCGGAAGTCTTACAAAAGGAGCTTCTTGTGTGTCGAATGAGTGGAAAGTTTGTATCATAAACTTATGCTTTTGGTATGAAATAAGTAGATTTTCATGTAGTACATTTTTAATTTTTAATACCTTTCCTTGAACTAGCACAGCTCTCAGAGGATGAGTCTTGCATGTCTGATATCGCACAAGGTAAAGAAAGTGGGGGCAGTGACAGGGAATTCCAAACAACTTCACACAGTGACTGTTTTGATCAGAATGAACTGACAGGGACTTAAATCTTTCCAAGGAGTCTTCTGAACTGCTTGCCTCTAGACTAAAGGAAAAGAATTTACTTCAGCCTGGAACGAAAGTAACATTCTATCGAAGAAGAGAAAAGGATTTGCTACCGTTCTTTACCGAAGACAACAACTTAGTATTCTGTAATGGCATTGGAAACTTTGTGAAGAAAACTGGTCTTTTAGAATATACCCCAAGTGAGTGGCGTCTTTTCATCGACAGTTCGCAACGTAGTTTCAGGTGTGTTCTTTTAAATAACGGCAACAAATATAGATCTATTCCAATCAGTCATCCCAGCAGGATGAAAGAAGAGTACAAGGCCATCTCTTTAATATTGGAAAAGATAAATGACCAAGAACATCAATGTGTGATCTGAGTCGACTTGAAGATGATTCATTTTCTTCTTGGTCAACAATATGGCTACACAAAGTATCTTTGCTTTGTATACCTTTGATAATAGAGCCAAATATGAACATTGGGCAAGAATAGATTGGTCTCCGAGGAAATATATGGTGGTTGGAGGACAAAATGTAATCAGTGAACCTTTGATAACACGAGACAGAATCATACTGCCACCACTACATATAAAGCTAGTTCTGATTAAACAATTTGTAAAGGTTTTGAATAAAGACGTTCGTGCATTGAATACATACTGCATACTTTACCTGAACTTATCATGGAAAACTGAAGGCAGGAATTTTCAATGGTCAGACAACTTATAAATGACCCACATTTTATAGCATCAGTGAATGAAATCGAATCATATGCCTGGTCTTCATTTGTTCTTGTTACAGAAAGCTTTCTTGGTAATAAGAAGGCAGAAACTACACACAAGTGGTAGAGGACATGCTCTTTCATTTCAACAGGCTTGACTGTAACATGAGTGTTAAAATCCATTATCTGCACAGTCACTTAGATCACTTTCCAGAGAACCGTAGTGGCTTAAGCAAAGAACAAGGTGAAAAATTTCACAAAGGTATATAAACAATGGAAGCCGGATACCAAGGAAGAAGGGATCCACACACGATGGCAGACTATTGTTGGAATCTTATGCTGGATTGTCTTGGCAGATCCAACAATCGGAAGTCTTACAAAAGGAGCTTCTTGTGTGTCGAATGAGTGGAAAGTTTGTATCATAAACTTATGCTTTTGGTATGAAATAAGTAGATTTTCATGTAGTACATTTTTAATTTTTAATATGTTTCCTTCATCATCATCATCATCATTATCGCCTTTCACTTCCTTGAGAGCATAGGCCACGGATAAAGACTCTCCAGTCATCCCTGTTCTTGGAATTATTCTCTGTTTCCTTCCATGTGTATTCCTTGATTCTGAGCATGTTCCTTCATGCTTAAGCATGATATTAAGATATTAATTTAAACACTACATTAAACTATCACGATCTGTTATGGACGAGCAGAGTGAAGAGTGCTGTATGGTATATGTTCTGTAGCTCAAAAACTACACTTAATAGAGGGAAACCTGTGTCATTTTTTTTTAAATCAGAAGGTCAAATATACCCAGAAACAGATCTAACATTTGAGGCACCAAATTGTGTGTTAGCCGGTGTCATTACTTGCACAGTTTCTGATCAAGTCACACAAATAGTAAATATCATCACCATCATTATCTAAAGAACATGGTTGATAAGATGATACAGATGTTCTATCTCCTGCAGATTGTTGTATGTGCACCCATTTTTCATAACATTTATAACTTTTACGGGAAAACGTATAACAGCGGCAGTATTGTCCATGTTTTGAGAAGATGAATTTGATAAAGAAAACAGCAAGAAGAAGTTCTGGGATAATTTTATTTCTAATTTTAGATCTGGACAGATTCATGGTGCTAAAAAAACTCTCAGCGTCAGCATTTGAGCGTGGTAGTTCAAAGTTAAAAGTTCAAAATTCAAACTCCGGCTTTATTGCATTTAGGACAAACCCATATATACTCTTCCGCATGTATTACTTGGTAGTATTAGAGTTAAGATAAACACATGCACAACGTTCTTAACATGTATTACTTGGTAGTATTAGAGTTTAGATAAACACATGCACAACGTTCTTAACATGTATTACTTGGTAGTATTAGAGTTAGATAAACACATGCACAACGTTCTTAACATGGATTACTTGGTAGTATAGAGTTTAGATAAACACATGCACAACGTTCTTAACATGTATTACTTGGTAGTATTAGAGTTTAGATAAACACATGCACAACGTTCTTAACATGTATTACTTGGTAGTATTAGAGTTTAGATAAACACATGCACAACGTTCTTAACATGTATTACTTGGTAGTATTAGAGTTTAGATAAACACATGCACAACGTTCTTAACATGTATTACTTGGTAGTATTAGAGTTTAGATAAACACATGCACAACGTTCTTAACATGTATTACTTGGTAGTATTAGAGTTAAGATAAACACATGCACAACGTTCTTAACATGTATTACTTGGTAGTATTAGAGTTTAGATAACACATGCACAACGTTCTTAACATGTATTACTTGGTAGTATTAGAGTTTAGATAAACACATGCACAACGTTCTTAACATGTATTACTTGGTAGTATTAGAGTTTAGATAAACACATGCACAACGTTCTTAACATGTATTACTTGGTAGTATTAGAGTTAAGATAAACACATGCACAACGTTCTTAACATGGATTACTTGGTAGTATTAGAGTTAAGATAAACACATGCACAACGTTCTTAACATGGATTACAACAAGTAACATCTCTGTATTGTTTTACTTCAATTCAGACCTCTGCACCTTTTTTTTTATTTAGTCCAGTCAACTATTTCGAGTCTTGTTAATTCTTTGGTGACCGAGTTTTCAGATGCACATAAATATTTCATTACTTGACACATTGAAGAGATGTTCTTCGTTGGTTGCAGAACTTTGTTTACAGAGAAGAGAGATATATTCTTTCATTTTTCCACATTCTCATGATGTCTCTGTCTCAGCTGTTTTAATGACACAAAAATATCAACACTGATCTCTTCTCCTCATGTGCTATATCTTGCTTGTTTCACTTTGCAACTTTGAGATTGTTTACTCGGATTAGTATTTTATGTTTCGTGCTTTTGATGTAAATAGTTTGTTATTCAAGACTTCTTGCGAGACATATAGAAGAAAATGTACAATTCCAAACTGCAAAACGTCACATACGTGTTACTACAACATGAATCAAATCACCTAATTAAGTTTCATATGCACCCATGAAGTCTGAAGTCCAGTTTCATCTCCATCAGTATATTCTTAAGTTCCTACACAATGTTGTCAACCTTGATCAAGTCGCGTTGACGTCCTAAACTGACTCTTTCTATCAGCAGGTCTTGCTTAATGTCATAACCTGACTCTATCTAGCACCAGTTCTTGCTTGATGTCCTAACCTGACTCTATCTAGCAGCAGTTCTTGCTTGATGTCCTAACCTGACTCTATCTAGCGGCAGTTCTTGCTTGATGTCCTAATCTGACTCTATCTAGCAGCAGTTCTTGCTTGACATCCTAACCTGACTCTATCTAGCACCAGTTCTTGTTTGATGCCCTAACTTGACTATATCTAGCAGCAGTTCTTGCTTGATGTCCTAACCTGACTATATCTAGCAGCAGTTCTTGCTTGATGCCCTAACTTGACTCTATCTAGCAGCAGTTCTTGCTTGATGCCCTAACTTGACTCTATCTAGCAGCAGTTCTTGCTTGATGTCCTAACCTGACTCTATCTAGCAGCAGTTCTTACTTGACTTCCTGACCAAAAGGATCTCTGTGAGATAATTGCTGTTTCTGTGTTTATTTGTTGTTCGTTATTTCTGTTGTCCTTGATAAAGTTAGGTCGAAGAACTGTTGATTTGTTTTTGTTTGTTTTACATTTCTACGTGTAAGTTTCATTGGCTCTATTGGCGTTCCTTTTCATCTTTTGTGATTGTTTCTACCAGTTTTACCGCCTCCTCAGCTCGTCTGTCTTCTTTATCCCTTTATCGAATAGATCATCTTCTATATTTTATAACTGGCAGAGGAAAAAAAAAAGATCACAACGCAGGCTGTCTAACAACTACATACAACTCCAGCACATAACTACAGCTCGTAACAACCTCGCAGTAACTTTATGTAAATTGCTTTCTGATGTGAGACAACATCCACATTTGTGTGCGCCCTGTAAAAACCACATTGAAAGTAAACGGTTTAAATATGCACACACACACATGTATATACACACACTGGCAGGATTTTAGCCTGTCAAATGTTTCGCTAGGCGCTGCTAGAGACACGGTGGCGACCAACATTCAGCAATCGTACATAGGCAGCGGCAATGCTCATTGTCCGCGATCTCCAGCACAGACCGAGGTGGCGACAAGGGCTGAAAGAGAATCCCACAACACCTTGCGGGACTGCTATGGTGGCAAAAGAGTTTAACGAGGATGCCCTTTTCGCCACCTCCTTACGAAGCGACAACACGCAAATCGGCCACATACATTCTGAGACTTTTATGGTTTCAAAATTAGCGGCAGGAAACTTGACAGATACTAGAATCGTTCTATCATGTCTGGTCAACATTTTCATTAAAATAAGACCGTACTGCGATGCGCTTGAATGAAGCTGCATAAAAGGGGGATGCCATGTTAACGATCTCAGCACAAAAATAAGCACAAAAACCAGACAAAGGCAAGAAGAATAATTATTTAAAATCAAAGAGCGTCAATCTGGACAAGAATGCAGTTTCCAGCAATGATATTAAATAGAACCCAAACCAGAGATCTGGCTAAAGAATAATGTGAAATGGTCTACGACAATCACTTAGCGGAATCAGCGTTCTGTCAACACTCGACACAGCTCTCCTACTTTTGGCGATCTCTTGACAAAACTGGGCTTCCTCCCTCCAGACGCGCCCGCGCAGCCATCTTTCTAGTTATTAAACCCCTCATTGGATATTTTCTCGTATCCTTAAAGTTTAACCTAACTTTCTGATGGCATGCATGACGAGAACATATAAAATGTGACAAAAAATGTTGTAATTGTATTCAGCCACTTCTTTGCTTAGATCAGTGGTTTCCAAATTTGTCCTGCTTGCCGTCCCATTGTGTCATGGGTCAGCTCCCAAGTAGAAAAGAACAGATTCTTGCGTTAGAAGCGGGCACCCGGTTTCTGCAAGTCGATACGATACCGAATTGGAACCGCTTTGAAAGAAACTAAACCAGTTCCAAACACGAGTAGAACCGCTTGCTTACAACCGTGTAAACGGGCTGGCGTGTCAATTAGCTTTTCAATTAGCTGGTGGAATATTTTATCATCAGCTGCAAATAGTATTACTATCTCTCTCTAGAGTTCAGCTACTAGAAGAAAACGAGTGTTAAAAGACGCCACTTGTATAGAGTGGTCTGTTGCTAGTAAAGATTTCAAATCTGCTGTACTGAATTATTACATGTTGTTGTTGCCGTAAGCTTGGTACTTGTTGTTAAACCAGCGACAGATTGTCACATTATTATAAACTACGTGACTCAACAACAAAACTAGGTTCACCAACTTTACAATAACCACAGAATGTCACAGTACTTTCCACACACACAACTAGACTCACATTTGAACTCATGAAGGTAGACTCACATTTGAACTCATGAAAGTAGACTCACATTTGAACTCATGAAGGTAGACTCACATTTGAACTCATGAAGGTAGACTCACATTTGAACTCATGAAGGTAGACTCACATTTGAACTCATGAAGGTAGCAAGAATTCATGTAATGACGGGCAGTCGTTGTACCAAACAGCAGCGCCAGAACAAATGTAGCAGCATATCATGAACACACAGCAAATCATAGTGAACCCCGACATAATGGATTCTTGATTTAAACTGATCGGACAATGTTTCTTTAATTAAAAATCTTTTTAAAAAATTCGCACGGCATACATCATATCGCACTTGTTTTGGATAACGTTTGAGGATAGGATGCTTTCTTTTCGTCTCGGTGTGCCTCAAGCTATCACGTGATGAGGTTGTATACAGAATCCTACGGTCATCATCATGCGCTACACGAGGACATGCTCTGAGCCTGAAATTGTCTTTCCGATGAACGTTGTCGTCAGTCGAGGCGATCATAACCAAGAAGCAGTGAGAGTAGCAAACAAGTGAAGCTGGGTGATTTCTTTATGCAAACTTCTTCTCTCAGTCTTATTTCACGTTCATTTGATTACACATCATAACCAAGAAGCAATGAAAAGTAGCAAACAAGTGAAGCTGGGTGATTTCTTTATGCAAACTTCTTCTCTCAGTCTTATTTCACGTTCATTTGATTACACATCATAACCAAGAAGCAATGAGAGTAGCAAACAAGTGAAGCTGGGAGATTTCTTTATGCAAACTTCTTCTCTCAGTCTTATTTCACGTTCATTTGATTACACATCATAACCAAGAAGCAATGAGAGCAGCAAACAAGTGAAGCTGGGTGATTTCTTTATGCAAACTTCTTCTCTCAGTCTTATTTCACGTTCATTTGATTACACATCATACAACTCCAGCACATAACTACAGCTCGTAACAACCTCGCAGTAACTTTATGTAAATTGCTTTCTGATGTGAGACAACATCCACATTTGTGTGCGCCCTGTAAAAACCACATTGAAAGTAAGCGGTTTAAATATGCACACACACACATGTATATACACACACTGGCAGGATTTTAGCCTGTCAAATGTTTCGCTAGGCGCTGCTAGAGACACGGTGGCGACCAACATTCAGCAATCGTACATAGGCAGCGGCAATGCTCATTGTCCGCGATCTCCAGCACAGACCGAGGTGGCGACAAGGGCTGAAAGAGAATCCCACAACACCTTGCGGGACTGCTATGGTGGCAAAAGAGTTTAACGAGGATGCCCTTTTCGCCACCTCCTTACGAAGCGACAACACGCAAATCGGCCACATACATTCTGAGACTTTTATGGTTTCAAAATTAGCGGCAGGAAACTTGACAGATACTAGAATCGTTCTATCATGTCTGGTCAACATTTTCATTAAAATAAGACCGTACTGCGATGCGCTTGAATGAAGCTGCATAAAAGGGGGATGCCATGTTAACGATCTCAGCACAAAAATAAGCACAAAAACCAACAAAGGCAAGAAGAATAATTATTTAAAATCAAAGAGCGTCAATCTGGACAAGAATGCAGTTTCCAGCAATGATATTAAATAGAACCCAAACCAGAGATCTGGCTAAAGAATAATGTGAAATGGTCTACGACAATCACTTAGCGGAATCAGCGTTCTGTCAACACTCGACACAGCTCTCCTACTTTTGGCGATCTCTTGACAAAACTGGGCTTCCTCCCTCCAGACGCGCCCGCGCAGCCATCTTTCTAGTTATTAAACCCCTCATTGGATATTTTCTCGTATCCTTAAAGTTTAACCTAACTTTTTGATGGCATGCATGACGAGAACATATAAAATGTGACAAAAAATGTTGTAATTGTATTCAGCCACTTCTTTGCTTAGATCAGTGGTTTCCAAATTTGTCCTGCTTGCCGTCCCATTGTGTCATGGGTCAGCTCCCAAGTAGAAAAGAACAGATTCTTGCGTTAGAAGCGGGCACCCGGTTTCTGCAAGTCGATACGATACCGAATTGGAACCGCTTTGAAAGAAACTAAACCAGTTCCAAACACGAGTAGAACCGCTTGCTTACAACCGTGTAAACGGGCTGGCGTGTCAATTAGCTTTTCAATTAGCTGGTGGAATATTTTATCATCAGCTGCAAATAGTATTACTATCTCTCTCTAGAGTTCAGCTACTAGGAGAAAACGAGTGTTAAAAGACGCCACTTGTATAGAGTGGTCTGTTGCTACTAAAGATTTCAAATCTGCTGTACTGAATTATTACATGTTGTTGTTGCCGTAAGCTTGGTACTTGTTGTTAAACCAAGCGGCAGATTGTCACATTATTATAAACTACGTGACTCAACAACAAAACTAGGTTCACCAAATTTACAATAACCACAGAATGTCACAATACTTTCCACACACACAACTAGACTCACATTTGAACTCATGAAGGTAGACTCACATTTGAACTCATGAAGGTAGACTCACATTTGAACTCATGAAGGTAGACTCACATTTGAACTCATGAAGGTAGACTCACATTTGAACTCATGAAGGTAGACTCACATTTGAACTCATGAAGGTAGCAAGAATTCATGTAATGACCGGGCAGTCGTTGTACCAAACAGCAGCGCCAGAACAAATGTAGCAGCATATCATGAACACACAGCAAATCATAGTGAACCCCGACATAATGGATTCTTGATTTAAACTGATCGGACAATGTTTCTTTAATTAAAAATCTTTTTAAAAAATTCGCACGGCATACATCATATCGCACTTGTTTTGGATAACGTTTGAGGATAGGATGCTTTCTTTTCGTCTCGGTGTGCCTCAAGCTATCACGTGATGAGGTTGTATACAGAATCCTACGGTCATCATCATGCGCTACACGAGGACATGCTCTGAGCCTGAAATTGTCTTTCCGATGAACGTTGTCGTCAGTCGAGGCGATCATAACCAAGAAGCAATGAGAGTAGCAAACAAGTGAAGCTGGGTGATTTCTTTATGCAAACTTCTTCTCTCAGTCTTATTTCACGTTCATTTGATTACACATCATAACCAAGAAGCAATGAAAAGTAGCAAACAACTGTCTACAAGCACACAACACCAGTTTCTCCATTACAACACATCTGTCTACAAACAGACAACACCAGTGTTGTTGCCATTACAACACAACTGTCTACAAACAGACAACACCAATGTCTCCATTACAACACACCTCTATAAACAGACAACACCAGTGTCTCCATTACAGCACATCTGTCTAAAAACAGACAACACCAGTGTCGCCATTACAGCACATCTGTCTAAAAACAGACAACACCAGTGTCTCCATTACAACACATCTGTCTAAAAACAGACAACACCAGTGTCGCCATTACAGCACATCTGTCTAAAAACAGACAACACCAGTGTCGCCATTACAGCACATCTGTCTAAAAACAGACAACACCAGTGTCGCCATTACAGCACATCTGTCTAAAAACAGACAACACCAGTGTCTCCATTACAGCACATCTGTCTAAAAACAGACAACACCAGTGTCGCCATTACAGCACATATGTCTAAAAACAGACAACACCAGTGTCTCCATTACAGCACACCTGTCTACTGATATGATATATTCTATATTATAATGTAATAATTGCATATTGTACAGGCTGTAGAAGTAATTTTTAAAAGTGGTAAAAATACCCCCACAGATCCACCTCAACATCCACCATCCCTCTCCCACCACAGGTTTACATGTGATTTAACGTAATTTCGCCATTAATGGACACCATTTCTATAGAGAGCTTACTGTACTGAGCAGTCACTTCAATAACTCCAGGAATCGGCTCCTGGAATCGGTTCAATGAATACTTGCTAAATGAGTATCGGAAAAATAAGGAAGTGCGCAATGTTCGCACGAAGCCTCTGTCGTCTCACCCCCCCCCCCCAAACTTTTTCTCACTAACTCGATTCTCTTTCTCTGCTCCTATTTATCTCACCGCCGTCTTTCCCACAGATCTCTTATCACAGAGTAACAAACCAAACCAGTTCCAAATCATCATCATGTGCCATGCCCGGAGGCGTCGACGACTGTCTCTCTCCAGTGTCGAATCTTTCACGTTTTCCATCAGCTCATTTGTTGTGCTTCTCCCACGCCATTCGGTCAATGAACCTAGACTGTCTCCCTTTAATGTGACTGTCTCCCCTTAGTGTGACTGTCTCCCTTTAATGTGACTGTCTCCCCTTAGTGTGACTATTTCCCCTTAGTGTGACTGTCTCCCTATAATGTGACTGTCTCCCCTTAGTGTGACTATTTCCCCTTAGTGTGACTGTCTCCTCTTAGTGTGGCTGTCTCTCCTTAGTGTGACTGTCTCCCCTTAGTGTAATTGTCTCCTCTTAGTGTGACTGTCTCCCCTTAGTGTGACTGTCTCCCTTTAATGTAACTGTCTCCTGTTAATGTGACTATTTCCCCTTAGTGTGACTGTCTCTCCTTAGTGTGACTGTCTCTCCTTAGTGTAATTGTCTCCTCTTATTGTGACTGTCTCCCCTTAGTGTGACTGTCTCCCTTTAATGTAACTGTCTCCCCTTAGTGTGACTGTCTCTCCTTAGTGTAATTGTCTCCTCTTAATGTGACTGTCTCCCTTTAATGTGACTGTCTCCTGTTAATGTGACTATTTCCCCTTAGTGTGACTGTCTCTCCTTAGTGTGACTGTCTCTCCTTAGTGTAATTGTCTCCTCTTAGTGTGACTGTCTCCCTTTAGTATGATTTTCTCCCCTTAGTGTAACTGTCTCCCTTTAGTGTGACTGTCTCCCCTTAGTGTGACTGTCTCCCCTTAGTGTAATTGTCTCCTCTTAGTGTGACTGTCTCCCCTTAGTGTGACTGTCTCCCTTTAATGTAACTGTCTCCTGTTAATGTGACTATTTCCCCTTAGTGTGACTGTCTCTCCTTAGTGTGACTGTCTCTCCTTAGTGTAATTGTCTCCTCTTATTGTGACTGTCTCCCTTTAGTATGATTTTCTCCCCTTAGTGTAACTGTCTCCCCTTAGTGTGACTGTCTCTCCTTAGTGTAATTGTCTCCTCTTAATGTGACTGTCTCCCTTTAATGTGACTGTCTCCTGTTAGTGTGACTATTTCCCCTTAGTGTGACTGTCTCTCCTTAGTGTGACTGTCTCTCCTTGGTGTAATTGTCTCCTCTTAGTGTGACTGTCTCCCTTTAGTATGACTGTCTCCTTTTAGTATGATTTTCTCCCCTTAGTGTGACTGTCTCCCCTTAGTGTGACTGTCTCCCCTTAGTGTGACTATGTCTCTTTAATGTGACTGTCTTCACCTTAGTGTGTTTATTAACGTTCGTTTCTCACTGGCTTTCCTTGGGTATTATTCATGTGTATGTATGCTGTCCGTGGTATTCCTCATTGGAAACACATTTCAGTTTTCTCTAACGATATTATTTGTGTTAGTGACCATGACTCGCTTCCATATAGTAGTACTGGCTCGGTGTAGCATTTCAAGACCTTTTTTCTATAAACCAGTATTTGTTTCTTTTCAATTAGCTGGTGGAATATTTTATCATCAGCTGCAAATAGTATTACTATCTCTCTCTAGAGCGCAGCTACTAGGAGAATACGAGTGTGAAAAGATGACACTTGTATAGAGTGGTCTGTTGCTAGTAAAGATTTGAAAACTGCTGTACATGTTGTTGTTGCCGTAAGCTTGGTACTTGTTGTTAAACCAAGCGGCAGACTGTCACATTATTATAAACTACGTGACTCAACAACAAAACTAGGTTCACCAAATTTACAATAACCACAGAGTATCACAATACTTTACACACACAAATGACTAGACTCACACAGAATGTCACAATACTTTTCACACACACGACTAGACTCACACAGAGTGTCACAATACTTTACACACACACACACGACTAAACTCACACAGAGTGTCACAATACTTTACACATACACACGACTAGACTCACACAGAGTGTCACAATACTTAACACATACACACGACTAGACTCACACAGAGTGTCACAATACTTTACACATACACACGACTAGACTCACACAGAGTGTCACAATACTTTACACACACACGACTAGACTCACACAGAGTGTCACAATACTTTCCACACACACGACTAGACTCACACAGAGTGTCACAATACTTTCTACACACACGACTAGACTCACACAGAGTGTCACAATACTTTCTACACACACGACTAGACTCACACAGAGTGTCACAATACTTTCCTCACACACACGACTAGACTCGCACAGAGTGTCACAATACTTTACACACACACGACTAGACACATAGAGTGTCACAATACTTTCTGCACACACACGACTAGACTCACACAGAGTGTCACAATACTTTCCACACACACACGGCTAGACTCACACAGAGTGTCACAATATTTTACACACACACACACACGACTAGACTCACACAGTGTGTCACAGTACTTTCCACACACACGACTAGACTCACACAGAGTGTCACAATACTTTCTACACACACACGACTAGACACACACAGAGTGTCACAATACTTTCTGCACACACACGAATAGACTCACACAGAGTGTCACAATACTTTCCACACACACGACTAGACTCACACAGAGTGTCACAATACTTTCCACACACGACTAGACTCACACAGAGTGTCACAATACTTTCTACACACTCACACAGAGTGTCACAATACTTTCTACACACTCACACAGAGTGTCAAAATACTTTCTACACACTCACATAGAGTGTAACAATACTTTCCACACACACGACACTAGACTCACACAGAGTGTCACAATACTTTCTGCACACTCACACAGAGTGTCACAATGCTTTCCACACACACACACGACTAGACTCACACAGAGTGTCACAATACTTTCCACACACACGACTAGACTCGCACAGAGTTTCACAATACTTTCCACACACACGACTAAACTCACACAGAGTGTCACAATACTTTCTCATACATACGACTAGACTCACATTTGAACTCATGAAGGTAGCAAGAATTAAAGTTACAATACAAAGTGAACATTTATTAAATAAATAGAATGTTGGATGAACTATGTGGATGAGGCAAAACAAGGAGCTGCCGACATGGCAGACTGATCACAAAAAGTACACTGCACCTCTCGGGCATGGTGCCAGCGCCATGGGGAAGGAGATAATAACCAACATCAGAGTAGTTACAAATGAAGACACAACTTATAATTCTATGAACCTCAAACATCATCCACAGTACCAAACATCCTCAAAAAGGTGAGAACCATTGTAACACTTTCAGTCTAGTCAATAACAGTATTACTACACTGACTACATTCTTGCTAACAAAAAATCTGTACTACAGGACAATTACTATAGCAATGAATCCAAGGCATAACTAGAAAACTTCTACTCAACAGCGACTTCTAGAAAAAAAACTCAAAAACAACTTCTACATGACTCTCTAACTTTCCTTGTAATCATATGCTTCAACTCAACTCAAAGTTCTTTTATATAACAAGCATTTTCTCTGCCATCCTTCCAGAACTATCTTTCTGTGAAATTCATATTCACGCAAAAGGTATTTGTTATGACCTTCACTATAGCACGATACTCCTAACTTCGTGCAAGTTTTGTGAACTTGCACGAAGTTAGGAATAACCCTGAACTTTTTTAATGCCCTAAACTTCATGAAATCGCCTGTTTACAGACCTTGGACTAGTCCCTCAAAGACAACCTAAATTTAGCTAGCTGTAAAAGTTATCTTAAGCTGCTCGTACAGACACCGAATACAATTAATTGTTTTCTGAATAGTCCCGAAAATTTTGTTTAGTAGATAGTCATTTATATATGTACGTAGTTACTTCTGTACTGAGTGAATGTTTAAGAGCGAAACGTAAATGTTATATTTTATTTTATGTCTCTCAGCTTCAATGTTAGTTATGTTTGTTATATGAACAGCATATTTGTAGAATGTCTGGAATAGAGTGAAAGATGTATGATAAAGGGCAGAATGTCAGACGGGCCTGCGTGCCCATTTCTTAACCCTTTTGAAATAAAGATCAATCAATCAATCAAACATGTCCAGAGAAAGTTCAATAAAAGTCAACAGAATTTCGGGATGTCAACGTCCAAAATGACCTTCAGTGAAAAACTAACTGGACTTACAAATTTAACTTTCATAAAACATGTCAGGATAGAGTTCAAGGTCTCTAACTGACCTTTTCTTGACCGTCTACGTTAATAACACTAAGGGCTATAATCAAACCGTTAAAAATAAAAAAAATTGTCATTGATTGTATCCCTTAGATGGAATACTATCACACCTAGTATCTGTTAACAAAGATGGGCTGCATAATACAGTTTTCGTTGTCAGTAATGCTACCTTTGCCTGAGATATTCTGTTTTTGAGCTCTGTGTTACATCTACCATCTAATGCTATCGTTGTCCTAACATACTTGAATTTGTGCATTTGTTTTAAGTAAAATGTTTTATTATATTTTAGTTCCAAATAAACTTAAATATTTTATTGTTTTATATACACGTTTACATAATAATACATTCCTCATAAGGGTGGAATAGTGATTAGTTCACATGTCAGCCGACCAGAAGCTCCCTTTTTCGATTTTCACTTCGGTGGAATTTTTTCAGATCAGGATAAACTCAACGTCCAGAAAAAATGGATACCTGGAGTTTACTTAGGAAAATAAAGGCAGCGAGGACAGGTGTTGGCATCCTTACATCAAAGCTTCAGTGTCTAAAAATGTGAAGGGACTAATATATCCCTACATCAAAGCTTCAGTGTCTAAAAATGTGAAGGGACTAATATATCCCTACATCAAAGCTTCAATGTCTAGAAATGTGAAGGGACTAATATATCCCTACATCAAAGCTTCAGTGTCTAAAAATCTGAAGGGACTAATATATCCCTACATCAAAGCTTCAGTGTCTAGAAATGTGAAGGGACTAATATATCCCTACATCAAACGCTTAAGTGGTCTAGAAATGTGAAGTGACTAATATATCCCTACATCAAACGCTTCAGTGGTCTAGAAATGTGAAGTGACTAATATATCCCTACATCAAACGCTTCAGTGGTCTAGAAATGTGAAGTGACTAATATATCCCTACATCAAACGCTTCAGAGGTCTAGAAATGTGAAGGGACTAATATATCCCTACATCAAACGCTTCAGTAGTCTAGAAATGTGAAGGGACTAATATATCCCTACATCAAACGCTTAAGTGGTCTAGAAATGTGAAGTGACTAATATATCCCTACATCAAACGCTTCAGAGGTCTAGAAATGTGAAGGGACTAATAATTCATATCCTTACGGCCATGCAAATGTGCCCATCATCATTAAGTGACATGCAAACCTTCATTCCTGAAACTGTTGACTTTCTAATATGCCATCAGTTTGACTTCTCGTGATCTTGTCTCTCACACTTTCTGTGAGTCTCTTTCCATTTACCTTTCTTGCTTTTGTAAGTTTTCAAGCCCTCCCTTTCTCATTTTATGCCCATTGGTTGTTTTTTTTTTCTTATGGATTTAAGTGAACCTCTCTTTCTCCAGCTTTAAGAGAGTGCTAATTTGTCATCTTACCGGTCTAAAACTCAACATTTTTCTAAGAAATCACATCTCTTTTGGCTTTAGTTATATTTGCTTTTAGTTTTCTTTGCTTTTAGTTATCTTTGTTTTTAGTTATCTTTGTTTTTATTTATATTTGTTTTTAGTTATCTTTGTTTTTAATTATCTTTGGTTTTAGTTAACTTTGGTCTTAGTTAACTTTGGTTTTAGTTATCTTTGGTTTTAGTTATCTCTGTGCGAGTCTGTTTGGTGTCCACGAATCACTTCTGTAGAAGCTGACAAGCGTGACCGGAGCATAGGTGGTTGTGTCGGGTTTAGCCAACCACAACTGTCCAAGACCCTATTCTACCTCCCAGTGGTGCCCCTAGAAACATACAGAAGTCTGACCAAGTAGATAGACATCGCAGTGGGCAGACAAACCAGTTCATAAAAATGTGTCCAATACTGGGCCAACGGGCCCATCACCACAATATAACACAACCACCGCCGTCACGAAGAAGAAGAAGAAGAAGAAGAAGAAGAAGAAGAAGACAGAGTAAAATGGAGACAATATAGAATTTTAGAGGGGGTTTCTTTGTGATATCAGTCACACAGGTATATAATATTGAATGCTTTTTAGAGTAAAATGGGGACAAAATATCATTTTAGAGGGGGTTTTGAATGCTTTTGATTCAGAAAATATAGAATTAGTATAGTTTGTGTCTTCTCGAAAAAGGGGGGGGGGCATTTTCTATTTGATATTGCTAGTGGCTGTTTCTTGTAAGAGCACACTGAGATGTTATATCTGATATTGTTAGTTACTGTTTCTTGTAAGAACACACTGAGATGTTCTATTTGATATTGTTAGTTACTGTTTCTTGTAAGAGCACACTGAGATGTTCTGTCTAATATTGTTAGTTGCTGTTTCTTGTAAGAACACACTGAGATTTTCTAGACTTGTTTGGAGACTGAGTGTGCAACCATTGTTTGGAGTGTTCCTTCGTTTCTGTACTCACGAAGTGAACCCAAGTCTCATCCACAGTCACAATTGAAACCAAGCTCCATCCACAGTCACGAACTTAACCCAAGCCTCATCCACAGTCACGAACTGACCCAAGTCTCATCAACATTCACGAAATGAACCCATGCCTCATCCACAGTCGAAAACTTAACCTATACCCTATTCACAGTGAGAAACTGAACCTATGTCTCCTCCACAGTCACGAACTGAACCCATACCTCACCTGCAGTCATGAACTGAACCTATGCCCTATTCACAGTCACAAACTGAACCTATGTCTCATCCACAGTCACGTACTGAACCCATGTCTCATTCACAGTCACAAACTGAACCTATATCTCATCCACAGTCACAAACTGAACCTACAAGTGGCGTTCAGAAAGTAATGCACCATGTCTTTTTTTCAGCTAATAATGAAGATAGAAGCACGAAATTCTGCACACTGTAAATATGAACCAGATTGCACCACAATCGGCCTAAGAATATGGCTGCCCTAATCGTTGAAATGGAGCTTGTTAGCAACTTGCGGTATAAGCAGCGAATTGTGATTGAATTTCTCTTTGCAGGGAAGGAAACTGTTGTGAACATTCACAAGCATCTATGTGATATGTATGAAAGTTTTGCAGTCGACAGGAGTCGACTCAGGTAAAGGCATACATCAGATAGAAGAGAATAGGGTTTGTAACTCGTTATTTGTGGTCAAAGTTGTTGACCATTGTTTAGGATATTTTGCAAGTACGGACCAAATATATTTGTGTGTTCCCACTGGCCACTTGATCACGGGGTCTGGGGTTCCTTTTATAAATGACGGGACTTCTGCTTGAGATGTGTGAGAGAGAGAGAGAAGACGTATTGGTTTTATGGGTTCTTGTTGGCTGAATCATTATGTAGTGTTTGTGTAAGTTTGGTTGTCCTTTTTAGGACAAATGTTGTGAAATCATTATACTGTATAGTGTTTTGGAAAGTTGGTTGTCATTATCAGGATAAATGTTGTGAAATCATTATGTAGTGTTTTGGAAAGTTGGTTGTCATTATCAGGATAAATGTTGTGAAATCATTATGTAGTGTTTTGGAAAGTTGGTTGTCATTTTTATGATAAATGTTGTGAAATCATTATGTAGTGTTTTGGAAAGTTGGTTGTCATTTTTATGATAAATGTTGTGAAATCATTATGTAGTTTTTGGAAAGTTGGTTATCCTTTTAAGGATAAATGTTGTGAAATCATTATGTAGTGTTTTGGAAAGTTGGTTGTCTTTTTAAGGAGATATGTTGTGAAGTCATTATGTAGTGTTTTGGACAGTTGGTTATCTTGTTAAAGATAAATGTTGTGAAATCATTATACTATATAGTATTTTGGAAAGTTGGTTGTCCTTTTAAGGATAACTGTGATTCTTGTTGGAAGGTTGTGCATGGAATTTTCGGTATGATCGTGGTCAGTATGGTTTCCATTGTTTCAGAGTGTTAGTTAGATGTCTATGGCGACGCAACTCGCCCGGATGGTTTGTGTGAGCATTTGTTGATTTCTTCATCTCAGTTTCCATTCTCATACTTCCATTGTGCAACCTTTCATATAAATGTTTGTTTCCCATTAGCACTTTTCGATGTTATTGCAAATTCTGACCTCTGTGATATTTGGACTCAATGTTAAGTGTGTCATTTGTCATTTATCACGGTTGAGTTGTCACTCATGTTAGACTGATCATGTTCGTGTTGCTGACAATGTAGTGGTCCTGGTTAATGTTGGCCTGAGTTGATGTTAGTATACAGTTACACGGTGTATATCTATGTAACGTTTCTCAGTCTTAATGTTGCAGTAAACAGCACATGGTAGTATTCAAAGAGCGCAATATTACTTCACAGAAGGCATGAAGGAGCATCCTCTCCATAAAGAGCTGGGGTGGATGAAGGGAAGAAAGAGCTGGGGTGGATGAAGGGAAGAAAGAGCTGGGGTGGATGAAGGGAAGAAAGAGCTGGGGTGGATGAAGGGAAGATGCATCAAACGAGGCAGGTCCTGGATAACCGAGGCTTAGGATTCAATAATGTCAGTGTGCGATCTAGATGAGGTGCCTACAGGTGATGATTGGTTACGGGTATATGATCGACCTCAGATAACAAAGCCTAGTATACAGAAGGACAGTGAATGTAGAGAATTGGCACAAGGGGCAGCTGAACTTTAGATGCAAGATCTCATTCAGCATCACTGTGGGTCTTTCGACATGGTAATATATACAGATGGCTCGGTGACTCGGAACAGCAGAAGTGGCTACAGTATTGGAAAAGTAGTGGCACAGAGTTCGGAAGTCTTTGAAATCACTACTTCAAGCATGTGAATGGAAATTGTGGCTGTGTCGGCGGCACTGGAATTGTTAGTTTTGCCTATGATGTAGTTCATGGTGTCATTATGACAGATTCACAGAATATGCTTCGTAAGATTGAGAAAAACATTGCTTGGAAAAGAATGGATTCATCTGTTAAGCTAGTCAATTGTGACAAGCCTAACCTGCCTTTATTGTCCAGGGCATGAGGGAGCACGTGGCAATGAAGTGGCACATAGGCTTGCTGGACAGGCTAAAATACTAAAATAAATGTCAGGCTGACATTGGACACCGGGGGGGGGGGGGGGGGGGGTCAGCGGTGTTGGAAAGATTGAGTAAAGAAAAAAAAGTAAGAACAGTTTTATTATTTAACTTTCTCTTATTATTTAACTTTCTCTTATTATTTAACTTTGTCTTCTTATTTAACTTTGTCTTGTTATTTAACTTTGCTTTATTATTTAACTTAGTCTTACTATTTAACTTTGCTTTATTATTTAACTTTGTCTTACTATTTAACTTTGCTTTATTATTTAACTTTTTCTTACTATTTAACTTTGTTTTATTATTTAACTTTGTTTTACTATTTAACTTTGTCTTACTATTTAACTTTGCTTTATTATTTAACTTTGTCTTACTATTTAACTTTGCTTTATTATTTAACTTTGTCTTACTATTTAACTTTGTCTTACTATTTAACTTTGCTTTATTATTTAACTGTGTCTTATTATTTAACTTTGCCTTATTATTTAACGAATAGAAAGTTACAAAGTTTTATGTTTCGGCATCTGCCTTATTATTTAACAACACAAAGTTGTTATGTTTCGGCGTTTGCTTTATTATTTAACAACACAAAGTTGTTATGTTTCGGCATTTGCTTTATTATTTAACAACACAAAATTGTTATGTTTCGGAGTTTTCCTTCGTCATAACAAGAGCAAGCAGAACGAAGAATAAGATAGAGGAGACAAAGTATAGGATTGTATTAAACTAAGTTAATGAAATAACAAACAGGACGAAGAATAAGATAGAGGAGACAAAGTATAGAATTACATTAAACTAAGTTAATGAAATTTAAAAAATGAAAAAAATGAATGAAAAATACAAAACAAAACTCTAAAATTAAACGGCACTTAGCTTGAATAATTGAGACCTGCTAGGTGTCCCTTTTTCGGCGTCACCAACGTAAACAGGAAATGTCTGTTACCAAGGTTAGGACGCGTACGTTCTGAAATGTGTAAAATAGTGCATGATTGAGTATAGAAAATGTTAAGAGAAGAGGGATGCGCAGAGAAGGAGTAGAGAATTCTACAGAGAACTCTGGAGAGTCAATATCCGTGGATGATGCTCATAAG